>VMDO01001224.1:173910-212632 GCA_007922755.1 Pedetes capensis | reverse complement strand
AAACGAATATAAGCTCAAAAAGAAAAATACCATATGCTCTCACTCATATATGGGAGCTGAATATTATTTAAAGGAAGAAAAAGTCCTATACATAAGTTGATATATAAAAAATGCACAGTTAACCTTAGTGAAGAAGGGACAATATAAAGAGTAGAAAGAAGGATGGAGGGAACTAGCAGAGGGAAGCAAAAATTGTGGAAGATGGGATGGGGAGGAGAGTCAATGTGGAGGAATAAAGGTGGAGAAGATAATCTCAATATAAACAACTCAACTTCATGAGTACATTGGAAAAATAGGGGACTATAATCCAAATACGCATGTGAGTTCTACTATATATTGGTCAAAAAGTTCCATAAATCCTGTAAATTGATAAAAGTGTAACCAAAAGTGATGTAATACTTGCATAATGGAAAAAGCCAATGCTGTATTACTCTGTGCACACCAACATTTACTAATAAAGGAAGAATAAAAATAAAATAAAATCTTACTCAGAAGATCAGTATATAAATATATATTTATATAAAGTAAATAAACATGAATTATAAAACAATAAACAAACAAACTTTAGGTTAAATTATTTTTTACATATGTGAGCTTAGAAAACATTTTATCTTTGGCCAAGTATTTGAAAATTTCTATAAAATGATCCTTATATCTCACTAACTACAAAATTGTAGAAGTAGGAGTGGTGAAGGCAGACAGCTAGTTCCTAAAGGTCAAGGAGAAATCTGGGGGCCTTTGCAAAACTAAGATATTATAAACTCTAGTAACAGCATCTCCTTCCCTGCTTTGTGCTGTACTGGCTTAATTATTTATGTCCTTCCTCTCCCTGTGCCCTGTGAGAACTGCATGAAGACAGAGCCCAGGTGCATTTGTTCATCACATTTACATGTATTTGGTGTTAGATGAGAGAATGAGTGAGTGGATGAGTGAATGAGTGATAAGCAACAAGTTTTTGCTCAATTCCATCCTTAAATAATAAAAATTCTCCAAACTCAACTTTTCTTCTTGGTTCAAAGACTGCCTTTTTGTCCCAAACAAATTTTCAGGGTCTTTCTTCTAGATATTGGTTTTTACATATTTCATTTCCTAATTTGAGCCTCCCCTTTAATTGCTGCATTTTTTTTTTTTTTTTGCTTTTATTATGATGATGTTCACAAAGGATGGACATCCACATAAGAAAATCCTATGTTAAGATAGTACAGTATTTGTTCTCAGATACTTTTCAGGTGGTGGTGGTTGTTAGGTATGATTGAGTCAGTATCCGACTCATAGTGACCCCTACATACAACAGGTGAAACACTATTGTCAGTGCTTCTCTGCTGTTCATAGGGTTTTCAATGGAAGATTGGTTTTTTTTGGAGTGGGTTGCCTGGTCCTTCTCCCAAGTCCACAGCACCTGGTATTCCCAGGAGGTCTTCCATTCAAGGACTAACCAGGCCCGACCCTGCTTAGCTTCCAAGATCTAATGGGATCGATTGGATGCCACAATGCTACGGCTGCAGGCACTTTTCAGGTAGAACCTCTAAATTTTAGCATCATTAATATAGGGGGATGAAGAAATGCCCCATACTACTGGGGATGCTGGGCAAGTCTCTACAAAGTCTCCTTTCATCTTCAGAGTTGATCTGAAGACATTAAGTTTTTTTCTCCTTGGAGACCTAGATATCATATTTTAAAATCTTTCCTACCAAGCAATTCAGAGATGAGTGCAATGTATCATTTAAGTACTAAATATTGACTACTTTTATAATTTAAAAAAAGTACAGAGAGTTCCATTTATGTTTATGCTTTTATTGCAAATTGCCGAAACCTGGTCAAAAATTTCTGTCTGTGATGGCAGGATATCTGCCAATAAATGAGTCTGTTGAAAGGGCCACACCAAATGCAGCATCAAGCGACCGCCAACCCTGACCACAGCTGAGTGGTATGAAGAGGGCTGACAGAAGTGTGGTCACCACCCAGACCGGAAAGGAAAGCAGCAGGAGGTGTTAATGGAAAAACCCAACTTCCTTCTCTTCCAAAGATGATGAGCAAAACCAAAGGGGAGCTTTCCCTGCTATGTTTGAAGAAGATAACTTTCATCTTTCAGAATGGAAATATTTACTAGGCTGTCTCCTCTTTGTGTCTTGTTATATATTTGTTTCTGTAAAATAAGTGCCTTTTAAAAAGCTCACATAATGATTTCTTGCTTTAATTGTTTTATGTGAGGGCTTTAGTTAGTTATCATTTTAGCTCCCAAGGACTGCCAGAACAACATATCGCAAACCAATTGGCACAAACAACAGAAATATGTTGTCTCACAGGTCTGGGGCTAGAAGTCCAAGGTAAAAGCGTAAGCAGGGTTGTTTCTTTTGAGGGATGTGAGGGAAAATTTGTTCCGCATTTCTTGCCTAAATTCTGGGGGTTTATCGACAATCTTTGGCCTTCTTTGGCTTGTAGAAGCCTCACCCTTATCTCTGCCTTTGTCCTCACATGGCATTTTACCTTTATGTGTGTCTTTGATTCCAAATTTCCCCTGTTTATATGGTGCCAGTAACCTTGGATTAGGGTGTGCCCAAATGACCTCATTTTAGCTGGTTATATCTTCAATGACTGAATTCCAAATAAGGTCATATTCAGAAGTACTAGAGGTGAGATTTCAACATATAAATTTTGAGGTGACAGAATTCATCTTACAGTGGTCACCAAATACTACACTGTAGTATCCTGGAGGACTGGGTCTGTGTCTTGTCACCCACAGGGCCAAACATATGGTTTTAAACTTAATAAATTATGGTGGAATGTCTTAAAATTATGCCATAAAATCACCTCCAACAGATTCCTATGACCTAGAGCCAAAAAGAACTATGAGGAACAGAACTTTTCTTACAACAAACTTCCTTTTCGAAGCCAAGGCTTTGTATTCCCACAACTCCACGTTGATTTGAAAGTTATTGGATTCCAACTAAGTCTTTATTTTCTAATGGAAATAAAGTAGAAGCAAAAATTACAAAGGCAAATGTAAGGAAAGTGAAACAGAACAGGAAAAGATAAGTCATGATCAGCTAGGGAAATCTTTTGGAGCTTCTGGGTGCCTAGGACGTCTCTACTTCCTCCCAGCTTTAACTCAATGGACAACAGACTCAAGAAATTGATAGCCAGATGGAAATTATTGTTGTTAGGTCCCATCAAGCTGGTCCCATTAACAGCAACACTATGCACAACAGAACGCAACATTCCCCAATACAGTGCCATACCCGGCAGGCAATATGGTCAGTGCTTCTCTGCTCTTCATAAGACATTCAATGGCTGATTGTTTTGGGAGTGGGTTGAAAGGACCTTCTCCCTAGCCTGCAGCACCTGGTATTCCCAGGTGGTCTCCCATTCAAGGACTAAAAAGGCTAACCCTGCTTATCTTCCAAAATCAGGTGGGAATTGATGCCAGGGTGCTATGGCTGCAGACCAGATGGAAATTTAAAAGAAACAGAAAACAGACAAATAGAACAAACAAGGTCAACTTTTTAAATGGGCAGTCAGATGCCGCTAGGGATGTCTAGAAAGAACTGAGTGGAAATTATACAGTGGGTTAATATCAAGGTGGATGTCTCTCAAAGTCCTTTCCCACATGGAGGTGGCTGGTGCTCCTGAGCAGGCTGTCAGGATGAGGATATCAGAGTGGCCCATTCCAGATCTGCAAAAGGAAGAGAAAGTTTGGCTAGGTCGTATTCTGACCTTTATGATCCCTTGGTATTTTTACTTTGTAAGTCCATTACTTCAAAAAAGATAAATAATTAATTAGTTAAATGAATTTATTTTGTGATGGTATTAGTATAAGGATTAATATATTAATAATTGATATTAAACATCACATTTGACTTAAAAGTTCATTTTTTTCTTCTGATTTTAAAAGCAGTTAAGACATTTTTGGGGCCCCTAAGAATATTTTGAATCCTAAGTACTGTGCCCACTGTGCCTAACAGATACATTGGGCCTCTCTGGCCAGGTCAGATCTGAGTCTGGAAGGCAACTTTGGACATTGAATTACTCAGGGCCATCTCCACAGAACCCAAATAGGTTGTATACTAGGAGATATATATGAGGAGGTGTCTTAGGGGGATTGGTTCATGTAATTATGGAGGCTAAGCAGTACAAAAGATGCCTGTTAGCTGGAAAACCAGGGAGGCAAGTGGCATGGCTCAATCCAAGTCTAAAGGCCTCAGAACCATGGACGCAGATGGTACAACTTTCAGGCTGATGCCAAAGGCCGGAGAACTCAGGGAGTGGAATCCAAGAGTCAACCTGTAGTCCAAAAGTCAGGGAGGCTGGAGTTCTTGGGTCCAGAGATAGGAGAAAAATTGTGTATCCTAGCTCTAGAAGACAGAAACATTCACCCTTCCTCTTTTTGTTCTCTCTGGGCCCCTGTCCACTGACTGGTGCTGCCCACATTTAGAGTGGGTCTTCTCCACTCAGTCCACTCAGACTCAGACACACCCCAAAATAATGTTCCACCAGGTTTTCAGGCAATTCTTAATCCAGTCAAAAATTAGCCATCAAGGACTTCAACACAAATATGGGATTTATAAGATGACAGAAAAGAGAAGAAAGCTCATGGAGACTTGTACTCTCAGCTATTCACAAGGCAGGCAGCAAAGGCCAAGACATAACCTATTCCCTCCTGGAGGCAAATTAATCCCTTCCATAGAAAATGAGGGGGCTGGGGTTTAGCTCAGTTGGTAGAGTGGCACTCTGTGTTCTCTGAGGCCCTGAGTTCAATCCCCAGCACCTTAAAAATGAGAGAAGGACATGGCAATCCACTCCTGAAGTGATCCTCAAAACAATCAGCCATTAAAAACCCTGTATAACAGCAGAGAAGCATTGACAATAGTGCCCAGCATGGCACAGTGTTGGGTAGGGTTTTGTTCTGTTGTACATAGAGTCGCTATGAGTCAGACCCATTTCTATGGCACCTAACAGCAACAACATAGAAAGTGAGACTGGAGACAAGCCCTATATTGGTGATTCCTCTAGAGTAGGAAGGAGGCTTCCCCATAATATCCTGCAGCTTGCATTCCCCTCTGCTCTGTCAGCTTTCCCCCCTGCTAGCACCTAGGCTGCTGTCTTCACTCCTTCTCTTCCCCCATACAAATCAAACAAAGCCATAGAGACAGCCTGGGCAGGTGTGCAGCATTCAGTAGCAGAGGGGAAGTAGAGAAGTGAGAAGAAGAAAGTAGAGGCAGATCTCTTAGGAGCCTTCAAAACAGTCCAGCTCAGAGGATGGAGAGTGACAGGAAAGAGGAATCCAGACTGTGAAGGAGGATGAATCTGTTCCTAGTACTTTGCCACACATTTGACATTTATTATCCTGTTTAATTCCAAAAACAATACTGCTCTGAAGCCATCATTATCATCTCACAGATGAGAAAAAGAATGCTACATGGCAGGGTTAAGGTTTGAGGTCACGTTCTTCTAGTTCTTATGTCTAGATGTGAAGTTTTATTCTGTCCAGATTTAGTTACTAGTTCAGTTCAAGAAAATTTCCAGTGGAGACAGGAGAATCACAAGGAGGAGGGAAAATTAAAAGATTTGCCTCTTCTGTATGCCTATAATCCCAGTGACTTGGAGGCCGAGGTAGGAAGATCACAAGTTTGAAGCCAGAGACAGCCTGTGTAATTTATCAAGATGCTGTCTGGAAATAAAAAGGTTTTAAAAAGGGTCAGGACTGAGGCTCAATGGAAGAGCATTTGCCCAGCATGTGCAAGGCCCTGGGTTCAACCCCAGTCCTAAAAAAAAAAAAAAAAATTGAAGGTTTGTCTCTTGTATTTAACTACCACTGTACATATCTCCTTAGGTTCAATTTACCCAAGTTTTTGACACGACATTGTCACCTAGCAGTAGTTCAGTATTGCTGGCAATCCAGTGATTATGGTAACCTACTTTGCACTAAATAGCCAGATTAAGTAAAAGCCCTGGTTTTCTACCACTGGACTACAATTCTCTTTAAGTTGTATTCTTTTTATTTAAATATCTTTACTTAAAAAAAAATCTGCTCTGATACTTAAAGTAGCTTTACAGTGACAAACACTTGAACATATGCCTGGCTTTGTGAATTCAATTAGGGGCTCCTGAATGCATTGCCACATTCATTTAACAAAAAGAAAAAAGAGAAAAGAAAAACCTGACAAATCCTCTTTTCTCCAAGATTCTATTTGCCTGTTAGTTAGACCTCAGAGAGCCAAGTGTTAGCCAGGCTCTCCTGGATACCATGATTAATTAGTTCCTAAGTGCACAGTTATTGCATGTAATTTGGTTTCTTTTTCATTCGGCTTTCTTTGTAAATGGCTCTACTATTTTAAACAGGTTCTTTCAAGCTCTTTCTTCCACTTTTTAAAAAGATATAAGTTCAATGATTCATCCTGTGTGAGATGAAATTTTCCGATGCCCTTCCTTTCTTGTAAAACACAATGCATTTCTTTTGTTTTAGGGATAAAGCCGCCTGAAGGGCTTTGTGAAGCTTTTCATTTTCCTTAACAGTGTGACACTTCATGATTTGTAGGCAAACAGATTTCACAGCGGGGTGGGGTGGGAGAGGGAGGGATCACTCGTTTACCTGTGAAGTAGTCCTAAGATGTGAAGATGCTCACTCAGAAGAGAGAGGATCGTCCTGGCATTGAACAAGCATGTTCTCTTCATTCTGACCATTGCAGGCCATGGTCTGAGCCATATTTCCTCACCACCTTACCTCTCTAATCTCACCCCTCACTACTTCTCAATCAAATCCTTGCCTAAGTCAGGAAGAGGGTAGACATGAGCAACAAGTGCCCTACCATGCATGTGTATATGCTATGTGTGCCACACCATGTATATTTGTGTGTGTGTGTGTGTGTGCGTGTGTGTGTGTGTATCTCCACGTGCCAGAGTGGTTTCACTATACCTTGCCAGCACCATGCCAAAATGATTATGCTTCCTCTTGCCCATCATCACTGAGATGCTTTTAACATAGCCCAATTCCTTCGCCTTCTTCTTCATTAGATAGAGGTATTTCTGCAAGTATGGTTAACTTCCACTGAGTAAATTGTGGTGCTTTATACCATTTTGATTTAAAAAAGCATTTTTTAAGCATGATTAATTGATAGATCTAACTTTTCCTCTATAAAAGTTCTATAAACTGTTTTATATCTATAAAACAGATATAAAATATATAAAATATATCTATATATAATACATTGTTATATAATGTTATATAATATAATATTATATAATATATAACATATAATGTATAACAATATATATAACAATATATAATATATAACAATATATCAACATAAATATTTGCTAATCATCAATTGCTATCTATTTTTAAATGTCATACATTCTAATGCCAAGTGATAGGAATATATCAAGTGATATGACTATACCTAGGTAATCACTTGAAGTCTATAAATAATCACAAGTAATACCTAATATGATTTTCGTTTTCATTCACTGACTAGCCTTTAATCTGCCTATGTATTCTTGAGACTTCAGCCCAGGCTAGACCAAAGCTGACTGCTTCAGCCTCAATGAGCAGCTGTTTCATCATGACTATATTTATAGATATAGATTTGGGAAGTAGGATTGATGGATACATATTAGGCCTAATTCAATCTATATTGGTTTGAGTTTATGATGCTATCCTGACCCCTGCCCTGAACCTGCACACAATATATGGTAGAACCTCTTTGAATTAAAATAAACAGAAATTATGTCTGGAGAAATTTATGAATTCTCATTTAATGTCATTACTAATCCACTTTGTTTCTTTAAATCTTGGATTACTATTCAAAGTCAAATTCTTATTTACCCACAATGACACTGGTGTAATTGAAAAATTATATTCCGTCAAAGGATAAGTTCTCAACCCTCCTAAGTATTGGTTAAAGACAGCTAATCAGCAAAAAGTCCAGGTTGTCCCCTGATCACTTTATCCTGCAGTCTTGCTTGTTCTTCATGCTACCTGCCTCACATCAACCCCTTTCCTGCTTCCTAGCTTGTCCTGAAAACAAGGATGTATTGTTCAAGTCCTTTGGGCAAGAATCACTTAATCCCAACATGTCTTCATCGCCCAATACCTTCGAGCTCCTCACTTTTGTGCTTTCTTTTTCCTTTAGGGATGAATCCCTGACCAAGTAAGCATTATTAAAGGTATGTAGATTTCTTAAACGTGCATTGTGTAGCTGAACATTTGTGGAGAAAATATGTTTTTAAAATCAAGCAAGCCTGAAAGATCTAAAAGAAACTACCTATGTTACCTGGATTCCAATTGGAGAAATTACAAAACAAGCAGAGTCACTTGCCTACAGCAAATGAAGGACTGAATTTTTTCAAAGACCACAACATTTATACAAAGCAGAGCTCGTGGAAAATGATGAAGAATTTAGATGTTTTTACGATGGCTTCTGATTTAAGCCTGATCTTTTTGGTTCTTTAAGCGTAGATATGCAAACCTAAGATTATTTTCATGACTAAATTAATAGCTATTTAGATACCTTAAGTTAATTGTCTTAGTCATTATTTATCCAAAGTTAGCATGTTTACATGTGGTAAGTCATTGTTTCATTATGTTCTCCCAGATTTTCGCTTTGTTTTGTTTTTCAGTACTACAGAGTTGAAGCTAGGGCCTAGTGCCTGCTAGGCAAGGGCTTTACCATTGAGCTGCACCCCTGGTCATTTTTTTAACTTTTTATTTTGAAGCAGTGTCAGTTGCACAGGCTGCCTCTGGCCTTGAACCACCCATCCTCTTGCCTCTACCTCCCATGGATTATACACATGCACCCTGAAGTCTGGCTGGGTTCTCTCAGTTTTAGTTTCGATTGGTTTTTTGTTGTTGTTTTGTTCTTGTTTCATTTTGATTTGTTTGGGGGGAAGAGTTGACTGAGGATTTTTTTTTTTTTTTTTTTTTTAGCTTCTTTTCCAAAGACTGTGTCAATGAGGACCTCCATTGCTAGGATGCATGTGGTGGTATTAGGATAAATATTAGATTCTCTATTAATGTCAAAATTTGAGAACATTGTTACTGTCTGAATATTTCATCTGTGATCTACTCTATCCAAACAGAAATGAAATGTAGTTAGCAAGAATCAAACTCATGAAAAAATGGGATTTTGATGTTGCTGGAATATGTAGAAAAAGGTGGAGTCTAAAAGAAATATTTCTCCTTCCAAGACAGTATTGAGGAAACTCATTATTTTCCGTCCGCTTTCTTCACACTTACTCACAGTGTGAAGTGAAAGCGAAGTTTTAAAAGTTTTTCTCCGCTGCAAAGAAAATATATTTAAGAAATTCCCTATCAGGAATATGAAGCAATTAAAAACTGCCTGGCTGTGTGGATCTAGCCCCAGCTCAATGTAAAGCAACAACTTCATTTCTATGCATAGAGACATGCATGAGAATCAGGCTGCTCTGCTCTGCAATGTGCTGAGTGACTTGACATTTTAATAAACAAACAAAGAAGCTGGCATGAAATATCCTTTGTAATTATAAACACAGGAAACTTTATGAGATGCAAGTGGGAGTTAGATGGTTCTGCAAAGCAAAGCTTGAGCAACTGATGTGCTTTGAAATGGCGAGACCTTGGGAAAATTAAATCTACCAAAAGCCCATCACCATTTGTTTCAAAGGCTTGACCTTTCTTAAAAATTCTTCAGATCCCTAACTTGGAATTATAAAGAGGTTTAAATTTGTTTTTAACAAGCAGCATGTGTAGGCTACTATCTAATATTTAGGCGACTGTAAAGTTTTGTGAGCAAAAACAACTATTTAGAAAGTTTTACCTTTATTTCTAAAAGAAATGTGAAAGTTATTATGTGTATATTCCTGTATGGTACACAGGAAACTACTAATTATATTTAGTTCAATTTAATTAATTAAATATTGACTCAGTGACTACCATGTGCCAAGTTCCAGACTATTAGAAAAACTAACATTATATATGTTGCCATATTCATACTTTCTTGGGAAAAAATTTTGGAAATAATTTGACAGAGAAACACTTTTTCAAACATACTAAATAGCATATGTTGAAGTTTCAACTTGATTTTGATCAAATACTAAAATATGAAACAGATCATTCAATTAAAATAGTTAGGAATGGTAATGTTTATGTTGTCAAAAAAGTTAATGGTAAGCCAGGCATGGTGGCGCATGCCTGTAATCTCGGCACTCAGGAGGCTAAAGCAGGATGATTGATAGGAATTTGAGGCCAGCCTGGAATACATAGTGAGTTCCAGGCCAAGCAAACACAACAACAACAACACACACACTAAATAAATAAATAAATAAATAAATAAGCAAAACCAAAAACAGACATAAAGATAGGTAATATGGATGATTTATGAATATTTATAGCCCAGAAAAATTGGTCATATTTTGGCAGGTAATGATTGCTATTGAAGCAGGAGAGCTCAACACAGAGAAAAGCTACCAGTAAACTAATGAATTATATCTATGATTATCCTTTTCAAAGCATATGTAAGTCTTACGTTTGTCACTACTAAGGGTAATGATATTAAAAAGTAGCACCTTTCAATGATTTGCATATGATAAATTATTCCTTTCTTGATGCACATATTTTCCTAGTAGTTGCCTTGACTTAGTCAATGAACAACAGTTCTTCTCACCCAGGGCTGTCGGCACATGTGAGCAAATGATATTTCTTTGTGCTAGCTCTCCCTGCACTTCTGGTAGACTTATCTAGATAATTTTTTGGAGTCCAATGAAAATGAAAATGGAGTCGTCTTATTCAAAATTTATTAATGATTTCATTATGGTGCCAGGAGAGCCCTTAGCCAAGCATGGGGCTATTCTAAGCCAAGGATCTTGCACAGTTGCATAAGTCTCACACCCATGAAGTAGTCCTGCCAATGAGGATGGTTGCGTTTGTGTAAGTGAATTTGGGTTTAAGGCAAAACCTTTAATGCTAGCCATAGTCTACTATTGTGCTTATCATGGATGAGCAACAATCAATGGTTATTAATCATGATATACTGTCACTGTTTTTAGGTTCTGTCCAGTGTATCCAACTTGTAGTGACCTTATGTACAACAGAAAGGAACACCTCCTGATACTGTGCTATGCTTGGCATCATGTCAGTGCTTCTCTGCTATTCACAGGGTTTTCAATGGCTGAGTGTTTCAGGATTGTTTCAAGAGTGGATTGCCAGCTCCTTCTCCCAATTTTGGGGTGCTGGGGATCAAATTTAGGGCTTCAGAGAGTGCAGAGTGGCACTCTACCAATTGAGCTAAACCCCAGTCCCATGACAGATAGATAGATAGATAGATAGATAGATAGATAGAGGTGTATATATGGAGATATGTGTATATATTTATATAGCTATGTGTATATATATGTGTGTGTGTGTATACATTTGTACAATATATTTATCCAGTATTATATCTGCATAGAACATATAAGATTAAAATATGTAAAATGGAATTCTGAAAACCATTGGTCTGATAGCCTGTGCCAAATAAATGAGAAAAAGGTCAATTAGCAAAATCTATAAATGATATTGTGCATCACTCAACAAATATTCTGAGTACTATTCCATGCTGGATATCATTCATGGTGTGAAAAGACAATAGAGACCAAAATAAATAGAGCATATGCTCCCTGAGAACTTTCATTCTCACCAAATTTCTGAAATTTTGACTAATTTTCTCAGCCTTTCACTGGCATTTCTGCTTTCATGTTGAGACTCCTGGCTTCCTGGCTTTAAGACCAGAAAGAAAACTATCAAAACTTAGCTATTCTTGCCACTATTTAGTACTGAGTAGAACCAGGACTCTGGAAAAGAATTTGTTGGAAGTCTGTCCTTGAGAGGTTTCCAAACTGAAGACACTCCTAGGAGCACTTCCTTTTGAGGCCAAGAGGCTCATCCACTTACAGTGATTCATGGGGAAAGAAGATAGTCCCCTCATCTTTCAAAGAACAGCTAGCATAATCCTGAGTGACACAGGATTGACCTAAAAGTCAACAGCATCCATCCTACAAAAATCAACAACCCTAGCTTTCCAACCTTTCCAAAGAATTTACTGGTCTGGTTTGGCCTTTCTGTGCCACATTTTGTCCCAGAACTCCAGCTAAAATGTTCTCAAGGGCCTACCAGAGACTCCTCCTTCTTTCTTTGGGCTGGTACAACTTGACCGCTGCTTGACTTCAAGGTCAATTGGAGACTGGGAACAGTTATGTAACTGCGTTGTAAATTGAATTAGAGCCGTACATGGGCCCAGACCAAAGAACCAGGGCAGCTCCAGGCAAGAGCAGAACATGTCCCCCAGAGACAACACCGGATGCACTGCTTGCTGGTAGAAAGAAATAATGTATTACAGGGGGATAAAACCCACCTCTCCCCAGTCCCTTCAAAAGTCTGGGCTGGCTGCTGCCTGGTCACACAGGGAGTTCAAAAGAGGTCACAAAGTACAGAAGGAGCTGGTGTCAGTGCAGTATGTAGGCACTGAAAAAACAACAGCATCCATAGTGCACACAGAAAGAATGAGAAACGTCTTTTAAAGTCAGAACAGACGCTACCCATAGAAGAAACTTAAGAAGGCTAACTCACGAAGAGGAACAAAGCCTCTGGCTGGGGTCTATGGACTGGAAGGTAAGCAAGAGAGTTAGGACCGTTCTCCTTCTGTCAGTGCCCACTTGCTCTAGGAGGAATGTATGCACACATATCCAAACGTTTTGCTGAAAAAAAATGTTTGATGCCCCTAATGGTCCAGAGCATTCTCCCCCAAAGTAAGACTTCATGCTAGATAGAGGAAAAAAATAGTACAGGGGGAAAATGGGAGGTGGATTTTCTTCATATGCAAATGAATACAACCTGAAATAGCTTTTGAGACGAGAAAGAGGTGCCCAGAGCCTGCCATGCCCTTGATGTATATTACCACAGCCATCTTTTGAAGCAGATCAGCAGAGGAAGAATAATGTAGAACTGAAAGCTTAGACTGTGTAGACAGTCTAATGCAGGCCACCAAAAGCCCAGGACAGTTAATAACGTAACTCCACAAAAATCTCTTTAACATCGTGTGTTTTGATGTTTATTTTCTTTGTGATGCCCTTTACTAAGTATGCGTACTAACTGTATTATATAATTTATGTGTAGGCAAGACAGTTCCTCTTGACTCAATGCAGCCTAGGGAAGCTGAAAGTTTGGACACCCCTGCTCTAATGGGAATAACCATAGCTCCATCTCTTACCAACTGCTTGATGTTTGGCCAGGTTCTTAGCCCCCAACAAGTTCCAGCTTCCTCAATGGTAAAAGGGGAGAAAGGAAGAATAATGATAGCATCGACCATCAAGGACTTTTGTGAGATTCATCAAAGTCAGACATGATATTTGAAAATGAGTTAACATGAGGACTCACTGGTATAATAATGACTAATACTTATTGAGTATTCTAAGGTGTTTATATGTATTAAGCTGTTTAATTTTCATGATAATCCTACTAAAGACACAGAGAGGTTCAGTAAACTGCCCAAGGTTGCATATCTAGGAAGTGGCATAGGCAGGAAAAGCAGATTGTCCTCCCCAGTGTGGAGTGGGGCTCATCAAATCCATTGAAGGCTAAATAGAATAAGAAGCCTGAGTAAGGGAGATATTTTGCTCTCTTTCTCAATCTCTCCTTTCCCCTCTCTCCCTGATTATCTTTGTGATGGGACCAAAGTTCCTCTCTTACCTTCAGATTCATATTCAAACTAAGTCTAAAAACTCAGACTGAACTGAAATCTGAAGACATCAACTCTTAAGTACTCAGGCCCTCAGACTCAGAGTGAGCCTATGCCATTGGCTTTCCTGGGTCTCCACTGTACTCGCCACAGATCTGGGGAGTTCTCAACCTCTATAAATTGTGACAGCCACTTCCTTACAAGTACATTAGATAGATAGATAGATAGATAGATAGATAGATAGATAGATAGATATAGAGATATATGAATAAATACCCACCCCCAGTTTGTGGAGATGTCCCAGCTCCAGACAGACAGACAACATTCTGTCATCTGCAGGATGTTCCATCAATGCCCTATCTAGACCTTACAGATTCCAACCCTGAAGCAAAATAGGAAATGTCATGGAGACGTGTTCAGTAGCACATTGCTACTTGAGGGCTTTCCTTCTTTAAGATTCTCAACATGGCTGGAAGGGACACTGAGTGTAACTGGACGACAGCTTTCCTCCTTCTCTGTGAGATCCTGCCAGTGCTTGAAGCAATGAAAAGGCAAGTCCAGGCCAAGTCTGGGTAGTGAACTTAAGGGGAAGTAAGAGAAAGGAAAGAAAGGCAGAGTCTTATAAGGTGTGATGTAATTTTAAAAACGCTTCTGCTTCTTATTATAAAGAATATCCATTTGACTGGATTTCTTTCCTGCTGACAAAAGAGGCAGTTGCTGTATATGAAATAAATCTGATTTAAATTCTTTCACTGCTACTGTCAAGGTAAAGGATGCAGACCCCAGGAAAAGAGCACATTTGGATTTCTACAGTGTGCAAATGATTGTTTATGTGACTTCTGGTGCCAAGACCCACAGAAGGCTCCAACACTGCTCTGTAAAGTAGAGGGAATGGAGAGGTTCTCCTTAGGCATAAAAATTTTATTTTATTTCTTATTCCCATTCACAGTGGTAGCTATTACTTTGTAATTTTCCTGGCACTTTGTTGGCAGCTGAAAATGACAGAAATAATATCCCTTGCTTACAATGCACAATTCCAACTCATTTTGTTTAGCTGAAGTCACGTTGTATAATAAAGGCAGCTGCTAGACCTTAGGCATAGGTCTAAACTAGAGCAAGATCCTTAAGTAAGTCCTAATTGGAAAGGCAGAGCAAGTTCCAACCCTTCCCATTCCTTTATCATAGCAGGGTTTTCAGAATGCAGCAAATAGCAAGAAATGAATACAGCTTTAGTAATTGTTGTGACATCTCTTGTCCTCAACCTCCAAAGGAGTAAATAGCCTTCTTCAGACCAATCAAGTCCCGTTTTGTCTAATCCTATCTGCATACTGTTGTCTGTACAGTGGGAGATCAAGAATCATAGGCCCAGATCAGAGCCTTGGGCCTGAACTAGCCAAGTATGTGGACAGTGGACGAGAGACAGGTGTGCACTACTGCCCCCCTGTCCCCCCCCCACAAGCCAGGACTAAGTGGATAGTTTAATTATAGCCTTAAGTCAGAAATCCAAGCAGATAGATAGACCATGTATAGATATCAGTTTTCAAGAGAAGTGGCAGGCTGGAAATGAGGAGGCCCAGGGCCAAAATATAAGGCAAGTCCAGGAGCTAAAGGTAATCATGAGTCAGGGGATCAGTGGTGCCTAATTGAGCACAAAGAAGGGCCACATGACTAGAGTTTGACTTCTACACCAGGAACAACCTCTCTGTAGACCAAGGATTTTCTTATGCTTCTTCTCTTAAACAGAAATAATATGCATGTGCAGCTCACCGAGAGCCTTCAGATGCAAACAAGCAATGTGCATCATCGGTAGAGGATATGGCAGCTGGTGGGGAGATGCTTCCCTGAAACCATAAAGCTCGAGGTCAAGTCCTTTTGGAGCAGTTAGTGAGTAACTAAGTTATGGAGAACACTTGGCTTCCTTTGAATGGGGCCAGTTTTACAGGTAAGAAAACTGGAACATAGATAAACACACTGACTTAACCCAAGGAGGCAGAGCTGGGACCGGAGCGTAGAGCTTTTAACCCACTGATGATTCCATCGTTTGGCACTGTTTGAGATGCAGAGTCAGGTAGGTTGGTCCTGTTAACTCAGTGTCCCTTAGCATCTCTGTCCAGAAGAGGGCCCATCTGATCTCTGGGGACTTTGTCAGTGAAGGTTTTATTTTCACTTGCTTTGTGAGGTAGGAAGTCAGAGTGGAAGACTGCAGTTGTTATGAAGGCCCTCACTCCTAGAGATCCAGCTCCTTGTCAGGGACATCTAGGCTGGCAGGAAGGCTGGCCACAGGGGTCCAGAGAGTTGTGCATAGGAGAGTTTGAGCTCCAGGTGTCACAGGTGCTGCTAGTTCTCAAGAAATTAGTGACAGGGAGCAAGACAGCAGATAGGAGCTGCAGAGAAAATTTCTTAATTGGGTTCAGTGATTATAATTTTGCCAGATAGGCAGTTATCAGCAGCTAATGCAATATTGAATGATAAAATAACAGCTAGTATGATGATAAGACTATAGCAAAATGGCATTCTCAGTAGCTTGCATAGACCTTGGCCTTCATAGATGAGTAGTTATCATTATTGAATTGAATGAATTGAATTGGTGATTATAACGCAGAATCATGACCCAGTGCCACGGCAAGGACAGGGTGAGGTTGACATGAATTGTGTTTCACTGGGTGGAAACTAGTACAGACTTCAGATCAACTGTGGTCTGGTCATTCTCCACTCTTTTTTTGTTCCTTTCTTAAGGCATGTAGGTTTTGCCCCACTGACTTCCTCTGCTCAAGTTCCATTAGCTACTCATTAGTGATGGCTTTACTCCTCCCTACATTCTGTCTCCTGAATGACACTTCTTTGTGTTAATGCTGTACTTAGCACTGGCCATGATTGCTGGGTATCTGCGGAATGTGTCATTACTGGCATGGCTTGATGCTGACACGCAGCACTCTTTTCTGACACTTTAGTAGCCATAGGAAGGAGACAGCAATTTCAATGACAAAGAACAAAGAACATCAGGCTACCATTTTGATACCTCCTCTTTTTCTCTCTCTTCCTCCCTCCTCACTCCCTCCCTCTGCACACAAACTTTTAATCTCATTTGCTTAGATATGAACACCTTACCATAACTCAAAATCTGTTATTGCTCCTAAATTAATTTTCCCACTGGAACCATGCCTCACCCAGCAGCCAAACAAGAGGTGTAGATTCTCTGGCTCTTGGCTTTACTGTTCTCCACATCTGATCACGCACCAGGATCAACCAGGCTTCCTTAGGAACAGCTCTGGGATTCTCATTTTTCTCTTTTTCCATCTCCACTGTTCTAGTAGAAATACCTGATACAATTTACCCAGCTGTTTGACTTAAACCCAGCTGTTCTTTTAGGCTCAGATACACCCAGCTTTCCAATTTCTCTTCTGTGGGGTCCAGTGAGGATACAGAGTGCTTGGGGAAAGAGAAAGGGAGACCAGGCTGCAGGCATGAGAGAGTGATAATAATAAACATTTATTCAGCACTTTCTGTGTGGCAAGCACTGACTTATTAATATTTACATGTACCTTACCTTATTCTCATAGAAAACAAAGGAAGCTGTCATATTTATCTCCATTTTTGTAAGAGATCTGAAGCTAAGAAATATTAAGTGATATGTAAGATCATATAAGAAGAAGCAGCAGAGGTGGGACTCAAACACATGTTTGCCTAACTCCTAAGTCCAGGTCATTTTCATCCCAGCAGTCTTCCTTTCTAAGTTGCCCCAGATCAAAGGTTATCACATGGAGCATTTGTTAAAATGTAGGGGATTGTTACTAGGCCCAACCCTAGATTATCTGATCCAATGAGCCTGGGATGAAGCTGGATATTACAATAATTTGCATGTCTGACAAGCTCTGAGGTGATGGCAATGCAGCTGCCCCAGGGATCACACTTTGACATCATTGCTCCAGATGGCATTTGTTTGGGGAACTTTCTGCACAGGCACAGTGCAAATTATTCAAACCCCAGACTTAGATGTCAGACTGGCTCAAGTCTTATATCTGCCTCTTAGTAGCTATGTCTGTGGGCTGTGTCATTTAATCTCACTAAGCCTCAGTCTCCTACATGTCTGTTAGCTTGTCATGCTGCAGGGGCTTGCATGTTGCTGTGCTGCTGAAAGTTATGTCACTGATATTTCAGATAGCCGCAGGGCCACCCATAGAGGACAGGTTTCAGCTGAGCTTCCAGACTAAGACAGACTAGGGAGAAGGACCAAGCAGCCCACTCTCCAAACAATTAGCCATTGAAAACCCTGTGAATAGCAGAGACACACTGTCAAATATAGTGCCAATGAGTCCCCCAGATTAGAAGGTGTTCAAAAAATAACTGGGGAAAAGTTGCCTCCTAAAAGGAGAGTCGACCTTAATGACTACAATGGAGTACAGCACCTGGGACCTCCATTTGCTGATGTGGCACTACTCAAGATGAGAAGAAACATAGTGGCTACAACAATGGGCTCAAATATAAAAAAGATCATGTGTATGGCACAATGCTGGGTAGTGTTTCATTCTGTCATACCCAGGATTGCTATGAATCAGACCTGACTTGATGGCACCTAATAACAAGAAGTGTCAGTCACCTCTTCTGTAAAACTGGCTGGACTCCACATTTCAGAGATGTTTGAGGACTGGAAAACATGTATATAAAACTCTGAGCTCTGCGGCCTTCACAGGGTATAACTCAATAACTAGTTGTTGTTGTTGTTAGGTGCCGTCGAGTCAGTATCTGACTCATAGTGACCCTCTGTACAACAGGGGAAACACAATTGTCAGTGCTTCTTTGCTGTTCATAGGGTTTTCAATGGCAGATTGATTTTTGGGAGGGGGTTGCCAGGTCCTTCTCCCAAGCCTACAGCACCTGGTGTTCCCAGGCGGTCTCCCATCCAGGTACTAACCAGGCCTGACCCTGCTTAGCTTCCGAGATCTGACAGGATCAGATGCCACAGGGCTACAGCTGCAGGCTCAATAACTAGTAGTTGTTATAAATTTACAGGTATCTGAAATTCATATTTTGTTTACTTCTGGCTTTAAATTTTTTTTCTGCCTTTTTTTGTTGTCTCTCTTACTGCCTGAGACACTTTGCACTTGATATCCTTTATATTTGGAATTTTGTTCCCTGGGTCTTTGCACAGCTCACTCATTCTCACTATTCAGGTTTTAGGGAAAATGCTCCATCTCAGAGAAGCTTTTAGCCTGGATAAAGGAGCACCCCAACCCCCAATGCCCTTTTCATGGTGTGCATGCATGCTTAGACATGCACACACACACACACACACACACACACACACACACACACACACACACACAAGCAATTTCATATTGTTTGTTGAGTGGGTGGGCTTTTAAATACTGACCCAATTTCTGAAACAGTTATAGAGCTTTTTCAGGATTTCTGTTTCTTCTACAATCAGTTTTAAGTTTCAGTTTTAAAGAATACTATGTTTTATTTCCATTTTCAAATTTATTGGCGTAAACAAACTAATTCTGTAACCTTAATTATCTTCTTAATCTCTGCTGTATCAATATTCCCTATGATATTGTATGCTTTTCACTGTCTAATATTTTTTGTACCTTCTTTCCTTTTTGTTAATCATTCTTGCCACAGTTTTTCTATTTAATGAGTCTTTAAAAGAACCTACTTTCTGGTATGCTTGAACTTTTTTATTACATCTTTGTTTTCATTTATTTCTGTGGTTTCTTTCATTTCTCTCTTCCATCTTTTATTCTGTCTCCCTAACCCCCAAACTTGTTAAGTTAGATACTCATTAGATCTTTAATCATCAATGATTTTTAAATTTCTTCTATGAGCATTTACTATGCTTGAATATTGCATGTTTCACCCCTGGTACTTCTTCCTTATATATTTTTCAGTAGGTTGAGTTATTGGAGCAATTTAAGCTTGTGGGAATTCAGAAGGGCTTCAGCTCTGACTCAACAGAGAATTTTCTTTGGCTTTGGCCAGAGACCAGGCCACTACCAAACTAGGACCACTTTGCTCATTTCTTGGCTTAGGGTTTCCCAGCATATTCAGGTGGTATAAATTTAAACCACAAACCCACACAAGGGTGGAACTGTGGTAGGGAATTCTCAACAGAGACCACTTTTTAAATTTTCTCCTGTATTTCAAACCAAGACAGAAAAAATCTTTCTCATTGTCTATAGTAATCAGTGGGTATAATGTTTTCTGGCTCACCCTTTCATGGAGGCAGTGACGCTTTGGAGACCCTGAATTTCTACGACTTTCCAGTCTCATGGTCCTCCTTGAACAAGCTCCAGCTTTGCCTCCTCTACCTCCTGTTATCATCAAAACTCCATATTGGGAGTTTTGGGAGCCATTTGATGGCTGTAGGGAGATTCGGTGCTAAGTATCACTCTGACTCATCATGTGCTCTGCAATTTTGGTCTTTCAGAGTTCTTACTTTCTTGCTAGCCTGACTATACATTTAAAATAAAAACAGAAAACAAAAACTCTGTACAACTCTATGTTAGAGTATAAAATAAGCTATTTAAAAAATATTTAGTCTACCATATTACCACAGGCCTGCAGCCGTACCACTGTGATGTCTTATCTTGTCTGATCTAGGAAGCTAAGCAGGGTCGGGCCTGGTTAGTACTTGGATAGGAGACCACCTCAGAACACCAGGTACTGTAGGCTTGGGAGAAGGACTTGGAAACCCATTCCCAGAAAACAGCCAGCCATTGAAAACCCTATGAGTAACAGAGAAGCACGACAATAGTGTTTTGCCTGTTATAGGTAGGGTTGCCATGAGTTGGACACCAACTTGACAGCACCTAACTACAATAACAATAATATTACCAGAAATCAAAATCATCCAAGTCACTCTTTTGCACATTATTATCTTTAACCCCTATAACAATCACCAATACCTGAAGTTGTCTCTTTTGTGTATTTGTATATTTGTTAGGTTCCTCCTCTCTTACTTATATGTAAATAACTTGATGACAGGAACCCTTTGGTTTCCTGATGTATCTTCAGTATCTGGACTAGAGGTTGGTATAAATAAAATTTAATCAAAATTTGTTGATTGACTAACAAATTGTGGAATATTCATACACAAGACTATATCCCATGCAACCTATTTGAATAGCTATTTATATTTGGTCATTTATAAGAAAAATATCTCTGAGATATTAAGATAGAAAATCAGGTTATAAAATAGTGTGTGCAATACAACTGCCATTATCATACACATGCATCCATATATGTGTTTACATGTGTGTTATCTATGTAAAAATATCTAGAAGAATATATTAGAAAATTAACTACACTGATTACTGGGATTTTCCACATTTTTTTCTTTTATCCTAATGCCTTATACTGAACATATATTATTGTTGTTAGGTGCCATCAAGTCAGGTCCAACACATAGTGACCCTATGTACAACACAATGAACCACTCCTCAGCACAGTGCCATGCCTGCCACTATTGTCAGTGCTTCTCTGCTATTTGTAGAGTTTTCAATGACTGATTGCTTCAGCATTGTTTTGGGAGTGGGTTGCCAGGTCCTTCTTCCATTTTTGCAATGCTGGGGATTGAACCCAGGGCTTCAGAGTGCACACAGCAAGCACTCTAGCAACTGAGCTAAACCCCAGCCCCTTGAACATAAATTACTGTATTTTTATGATCAGAGGAGTGTACAAAACATCTTTTAAAGGTCTAGGGTATTTCCTGCTTTTATTTTGAGTGTATTGTACAGATAAAGCTTTGTTTTGTCTTCCTAAGCTTTGTTTTGACTCAGACTTAAATAATGTGCATTTGTTTCTACTTTTATTGAAAGTAAAAATAAGCCATTTTCAGGGTTCATATCTATGCTTATTCTGATGGGTACAGGGTGTTTTGTTGTTGTTGTTGTTTTGATGGCATTGTTGTCGTTCTCATTAGGTGCTGTTGAGTCAGGTCTGACTCCTACCAAGCCTATGTATAACAGAAAAAAACACTCCCCAACACAGTGCCATGCCTGGCACTATTGTCAGTGCTTCTCTGCTATTCATAGGGTTTTCAATCTCTGATTGTTTTGGGATTGTTTTGGGAGTGGGCTGCCAGGTCCTTCTCCTGTTTTTGCAAGGCTGGGGAGTGAATCCAGGACCTCAGAGTGCACAGAGCAAGCTCTCTACCAACTGGTATGTTCTAATTTATCGCCACACACATAAGATTTCTGGTGGATCTGTTGGATCTGCACTCAACTCTGCTCTAGATTTGATACCTTTATCAACTTTAGTTTTGTGTCTGTTTTTTTATGGGAGGAAAGAACACCAAAATACATCCCACACTGGCCTTGGGAGAGGAAGGGGATGTTTCAGGGCCTTTTTCTCATCTACCACCACAGTGTCGGGCCAGCATAATTTTGACTCTACTTTTATTCTGAGTATCACCTATTTTATCTTAAGAATATCCAGAAAGACTGTTAATTAATTCTCTTCCTTCTCAGCTGCTTGCCATTGATATCAGTGATAAAGTCAGGGGATGGAAATGCAAAAGTGACTAAGAATCAGCTCAAGTCCTTGAACCCCACCAAGATGTTAAAGAATGTTGTAACAGGGTGGTGCCATTGGACAAGTGAAAATGAAATAGCTATGTGCCTGCTGGTTACTTTTTAGCCCTAACCATCACTCCTGCCCCTTGTGTTCTGGCTTTAGTTCTCAAAAAACATCAAACCATGTTTTCTTCTCTTGTTTATTCTCTATCCTGTACCTGAAGTTTTCCTTGTTTCATCTTCCAGGCAGATTCCTACTAATCCTTCACAGTTGAGATCTGCACCAACTCCTCCAGGAAATTCTCCCTCATGCCATGTCCTCTGGCAGGCTGGTTCTACACATTCATTCCACAGGCATTTTTTTTGAGTACCTGTGATATGGCAATTTAAGTGGACCCTGAAATCCCTATGCAGAGAGACAGTGGTATCATTCATCTTCTGGTCTCCACGGCTTGGAGCCTGACACATTGTCATGTTCAGCAAGTGATTGATAAATGAATGGCTAGATAGGTAAATGGATGGATGAAGGAAGAGGGGAAAAAAAGAGGCTGCAGAGACATGTGAGTGGTCTCAGAGAGGAAGTGACCTTTAAATTGTTTCTTGTTGTTGTTGTTAGGTGCCGTCGGGTCGGTATTTGACTCATAGTGACCCTCATAGGGTTTTCAATGGCTGACCGTTTCGGGATTGCTTCAGGAGTGGGTTGCCAGGCCCTTCTTCCATTTTTGTGGTGCTGGGAATTGAACTCGGGACCTCAGAGACTGCAGTGCAATGCTCTACCAACTGAGCCAAATCCCAGCCAAATTGTTTCTAGAGGGGGAAAAATGATTTTTTTTTCTTTCAGAATGAGTAGGTCAAAGAAAGTCACCCCAGTCAGACAAAAGAATACACAAAGACAAAAAAAGTGAAAATACATATTGGGTTTAGGGAACAATAAATATTTACATAGTGAACAGGAAGAGGAAATGCCAGAATGGAGGAAAGAAAGATAGGCAAGAAGGGTGATCCCAGTAGGAGTGACCTGCATCATTTTATGGTGCACAATGCCAAATTGAAACCCATGCATTACAAAAAATATATGCATTATTTTAGTACTTGTCCTAGATAACCTAACACTCCCTGCTAAATCCCATATATTAGTGGCTTTAAAGAGTCAAAGTTCATTTCCGGCTGACATAACCACAGAGGTAGTTAGTAGATACTTTTCAAGAAGTAATCTAGAGTTCTAGTCCTATTCTACTTTGTAGCACCTCCTGTTTGTGAGTTCAGAGCTCTTCACTTCCATCCAGCCAATGGGAAAAAGAGAAAAGAAGTATTATTGGGCCAGTCCTCAATGTGGCCACACTTCTGCCCCTGTTCTACTGGCAACAATCCATTCTCAACTTCATACCTAGCTGCTAGGAAGGCTGAGATATGTAGTCTTAGATGTGTGCTCAGAAGGAACAGGAAATGGGTTTGATGAATCCTAGGCAGTCTCTTCCATATTTGTCAAAAGCAAAATGTTGTTATCCTGGGCCCTCATGCATAAAGGAAAGTAAATCTCAGACATGTGGGCAGCTCCCTAGCAGCCCTTACAGGAGACTAACAGTTCATCTTTCTCCTTCTCGGCTTAAGGAAAATTGTGATGCTTTCAAAAAGCAGGCTTCTGTTTAACATAAGTTTTGGGGGGAGAATTCACAAATAATATGATATTATCACCCTGTGTGTCTATATGACCACAAGGCTCCATTGATGCCAACAAAGAGCTAGAAGTATAGACTAGATATTGGCAATACCAATACCACTAATCCTTAACTGTGAGAGCTTCTTTCTGAGATATTTTCGGAATAGGTAGATATAAATTGATATTTCAATTGTTTGTCAAACAACTTTGGTAGGTGTTTTATTGTTATTCTTTTTAAGTAATTTTTTGAATGATTTATATTTAAAAAAAACATTACTTCCATTAGTAACCCAAGAACCAGTATAAGACAGGGGAATTGGGGAAAACAAAAAATACCAGGTGTTAGCAATATTCCCTGGACTTTTGATTTTTAGTTTGGTATGAAATTTTCACTACATAATTTTGATCACCTAACCCTGTAGTGTATAGTCATTCTTATAGTAGAATTTCACAGCAAGGTAGAAAATATCTCTGTTATTCATGTTCATCTAACACACTGACCCCTCCCCACACACCCTGCTGCTTACTACCATTCCTTCTACCATAACCTCAACTTCTAGCTCCACCATAAAAATAAAAACAATTAGGTCTTCTCTCTGGAGAAGCCCACGTCCATGTCTTAGACATGTAATGTGATTCCTTTCTTAGGTGTCTCTCTATATAGATGTGCCCAGGCTTCACTCTGAAGTTTGTACTATCTCTTACATTTTACCTAATAAATTCTGTGATTCTGCTTCAAAACAATAAATAAAAATAAAATTAAAAGCAAATTAAGTAAGCAAAATGACAAGCAAAAACAAAGAAGAAAATAAATTTTATTCTTAGCATGCAGCTATTGTAGCTCAAGTGTACCTTCAACCCTATGGTGACTCTATTTCTTTGACTGAAAATTCTTTCTGGGCAAGGACTGTGTTATTCTTACCTGTGCTATGTGTGCTGAGTGTGGTTCATGACAAGAACTCAGGAACATGGCAAAGCAGAAAATTGGCAACCATACATGGAAATGTGGAAATGCAAAAGATTGTATAGTTTGCTAGACTGGCATGGAAATCTCCACCTTTGAAAGTTAAATCTTTAAGAAAACAATGACTTCTATATGTTACTATATTCTGAAAGGCAGGTATGGTAGTACACAACTATAATAATCCCAGAGATGTGGATGGCAGAGGCAGGAAAATCACAGGTTTGAGGCCAGAGACAGTCTTTGTGACTTAGTAAGACCTGTCTCAATTTAAAAAATGAAAAAAAGGGGGGGCTTGGGATGTAGCTCAGTGGTAGAGCACTTGCAAAAGCATGCATGAGGCTCCAGATTCAATACCCCAGTACCATAAACAAATAAACAAACAATACTATAGTCTATTTTTAAAATTGGAATTCTCCAGCAATATATGTAGTTTGGCTATACTTTTAAAAAAATATATGAATGCATAATAGTTACATGTGACTATAAGTACATATAGAGAAACATTTAAATAAACATTTAATAAAACATTTAAATAACATTTAAATAAATAAAACATTTAAATAAATAAACATTTAAATAAAATGTTAGCCATCATTTCATTTGGATGATAGGTTTACAGTGGATTTGTTGTGTATTACATTTTTTCTATACTTCCAAAAAAGATTTTATAGTAAATATTTTTACAATCATAATAAAAACTGTCATTAAGAAATAAGCAGAAATAAAAGAAAGTAATTCTCCTTTATTCTTGCTTCAGTACTTTTTAGAGCATAATCCCAATTTTTTCTTTCCTCTGAAGGAGAAGCAGCATTAACTCAATGTAGAGATGATATATCTGCTACAACCATTTCTAGACTCTCTTTAGACCAATGAACTTGACATTTCCTTGGAACCTTGACTTGCATAAGTATCTCAAATGTATTTGGAATGGGGATGCTCATTCTAAGAGTATAACAGTAGAATATAAAGTAGCTGGCATTTCTCAGATTAATTGGCACATTAAATAATCAAATACTTTTTTCTTGCAAGTGTTCTAGATTCCAAAGGCCATTTTACTGATCTCTAGGGAGCTTCTCTGCAGGGAGATGGACATCTACCATGGGTCTAGAGGTGACAGAACTTGATGAGAATGACAGGTCCATTCCTTGGCTGTTGCTGCATAACTGAGCAAGTAGTGCTGTCATTCAATGAGATATGGAGTCTGCAAGAAGATTTATTTTAGTCATGGGTATTGGTGGCAGAGTTCATAAATTTAACTTTATTCCTATTAAACTGAGACCTCTCTAGGAATTTAAGAGAGGATGTCAAGTAGGCAGATGGATACACGAGCTGAAGTATCTAGCCTAGAGATTCAAATGTGGGTTTTGTCTATGAATGGAGATAACTGAAGTTACTAGCCTGAACGATGTCTAAGAATAAACTATAGAAGACTGGAGGAGGACCTAGTACTCAACACAGAAAAAGTGCAACATTTAATAGCATTTGGTAAGGTAGTAGAGAATAAGCCCAGAAAGGAGACAAAGCAGTATCCTAAGAAATAGGAGAAAAACCAGGAGAGAATTAGGTCCCAGAACCCAAGGAGAGAAAATGTATTAAGGAGTGTATGATCAAATTCAAAAGCTGCTGAAAGGTCGGATAAGATAAGGAATAAAAAATATTCATTGGATCTAACAACAAATAGCTTACTGGTGACCATAGCAAAAAATGAAGAAAAAAAAAATGATGGAGCTATAGTTCATATTAGAATGGATTAGAGAACAAGTGGGAGGTGAGGAATTGGAGCCAGCGAAACCAGACAACTCTTTCAAGTACTTTGGCTCTATTGGGGGATGAGAGACAGGGAAGAAATGAACAGAGATGAGGAATCCAATCAGAGAGCTCCTTAGGTTCTCTAGATTTTGTTTTTGCAAAGTGATAGACTCTAGATTGTTTCAGAAAAATGACCCAATACTTTGAGATTACTGGGTATATTTTCAATACAGTAGCTATGCACTTTTTACAAATTTTTACACCTTATTAGTGTCAGAGTTAACATGGAGATATTTTATCCAGTAGAGATGCAGATAATTTCAATCTGAGCTCAGAGATTACCAGTATGAACCATGTTTATAGACCTATCGTATAGCCAGTATTGTATCTAACCCAGAAATCTTATTATAACATTTATTGTTGCTGTTGAATTGACTATATAAGTAATATTTCAAGCATTCTTTGGACTGATTTTAACATCTCACTGGCTCCTCCATTAATTAATGAGTTAAGTAAAATCACGCCATATGCTCATTTTATATTTGCTTGAGAATAATTTTTCATGTTTTAAAATTTTGCTTTAATCAAGTGTCAAATCAATTTAAAGAGGAAAATTGAGAGAGTAGATCAAATACCAGCTGTATGAAAATAAGAGGAATATATTCAGAAATATATTTCTGCTGAGAACATAAAGGAGTAGATACAAGTCTAGCTGATAAAGTCCTAGGAGGTACATGAACTTCCCAAACACAAAACCATATCTGCTTAAAAGAATTTGAGTTTGAAACATACAGAATTGGCATTATGAATTCATTAAGAAATTCTGGCCAATATCTATTTTAACTGGAGAGAGAGCTGGAGAGACAGATGGAGAGAGAGAAAGAGAGAGAGAGAGAGAGAGAGAGAGAGAGAGAGAGAGAGATAGAGAGAGGGAGACTTTCCCTCAGAAAGCAAAAGCTGAGAATTGTAAAGGGCTTTCAGATACATTTGTGAATGTGAATCCAGATGCAATTGACCAGTTTACCTAGCAGTGTCTTGACATTTCAAAATCAATATGTTTATGTCTGGGCAGAGCTCAACAAGCTTCATGGGCACATCTCCCTAATTTTGGAGTCTTACCACCCAGCTGCTCACCCAGTACTAATGTAGGGCGTGCTGCACACAGCCAGGAGTGCAGTGGTCATTATGGAAATAGAGCAGATGTGGTGAAAGGCAAGAGCACACAATACCCAGGCTCCCAAAATAAACTTGCTTACATAATATGTGCAAATGTCCCCATCCCTCCCTCAGGTTCTGCAGGCAGAACAGCCAGTTTCCACCAGGAGAAATTATTCTGCTATCCATGATAAGGAGATCTATCTACTCACTAACATTTTTGTTGCTCATACACTAACTCTCTTTTTGAACTTCAACCACAAAGGTATTTTTGGATCCTTTTGCACCACAGAAATGATAGTTGTGGAAATCAAATTGTTCCGCAATAATGAGGTTTATGAACAGAAACCTTCTGGACCACAGGACATTCTAAGAAGCCATTCTGGCATTGCTGATTTGAGCAATCTGCTTTATTTAGAGTTGCTCACCTCTTGCTGTCATCTTTATTTTGTCAAATTATTTGGGGCAGGAATCTGTTCACAAATTTTGCCTAGTGTAATGCTCTTTGAAACAGAAAGCAAATAACATATCTTGATAACACACATAATAAGATGATAAAGGCAAGAAAAGACAAAAACACATGGAGAATGTTTTGATGTGGGGGTGGGGAGGGCAGGAAGACTGTTCATAATCTTGGCTAGTGACATGACACAGTTGTGGAAGAAGCAGCAGACAGAATTGATGACTCTTGGCATACTATCGCTGGAAAGACAGGCGCTTCCTGAGTCTAAATTTCTATGCATCACAAATGACTGGTTAGCTTAGAAAAGAGGTTGCCATGTCTGACTCATTTTTTAAAAAATGTGTTTTCTCATTGGTTCTCCTCTTTTGCTGTGTAAAATTCATTCTCTGTGACCATATTTTATGATTGCTCATCATATTTACAGTAGACCTAAGAAGGCCAAAATGTTACATGTGTTGCTACACAGAACTAAGGAGAAAAGCCCTGGTGAACATCTTTTATGGCAGCCAAAACCACATGCTCATTACCCAGCACCTACAGAGTAGTCTGACTCATAGCAACCCTCATAGGGTTTTCAATGGCAGACTGTTTCGGGATTGCCTTGGGAGTGGATTGCCAGGCCCTTCTCCCATTTTTGCGGTGCTGGGAATTGAACTCAGGACCTCAGAGACAGCAGTGCAGCGCTCTACCAACTGAGGGCTGGGATTTAGCTCAGTGGGTAGAGTGCTGCACTGCAGTCTCTGAAGTCCCGAGTCCAATTCCTAGCACTGCAGAAATGGGAGAAAGACTTGGCAATCCACTCCCAAGGCAATCCCGAAGCAGTCAGCCTTGAAAACCCTATGAGGGTCGCTATGAGTCGGATACCGACTTGACAGCACCTAACAACAACAACAACAACAACAACAACAGAGTAGTCAGAGGGAAGAAGATGCATTAGTGCAGATGACTATCCCTCCAAGGGTGCACAAGACCACAGGCAGGAAATAGGAAGCCTAAACCCTTTGATTTGCTGCAGAGGAAATGGTTCATCACTAGCCTATCATCTCTGCCAAGGAGAGGTCCAGGTACCTACCTTCTATTCCTGGGACCAAGCAGGGAGGGGAAGGAGTGCAGAGAAAGAAGGTGTGATCTGAGAGATTGCTGGAGGTTCCTTTCCACATATATCCCAGAGCCCCATTGGTAATAAGAAAAATAACCACCATTTATGAATGTTTAATGAATGCCAGGCTCTCAGCTAAGTGCTTTCTGTGTACTAGCTAATTTAATCCTCAAAACACCCCTCATGAGGAAGGTATAATTAACTTCTTTTTACACATTTGGAAACTGAGGCTTAGGGAAGTTAAGTGCCTTACCTAAAGCATACAGCTGTCAGGTGCTGGAGTCCAGATTCAAATCCCAGGCCTACTTGACTCTATAAGTTTATCCTCAATCATTATGTTATGTCATTGTTGTTATTGCTGCTGCTGCTGCTGCTGCTGTTGTTGTTGTTGATAGGTGCCTTTGAGTGGGGTCCAACTCATAGTGACCCTATATACAACAGAACGAAACACTCCCAACACTGTGCCAGGCCTAGCACTATTGTTAGTGCTTCTCTGCTATTCATAGGGTTTTCAATGGCAGATTGTTTCAGGAGTGGATCATCAGGTCATTCTCCGTAGCCCACAGCACCTGGTATTCCCAGGAGGTCTCCCATCCAAGGACTAACCAGGCCAATCCTGCTTAGCTTCCAAGATCAGGTGGGATGGGATGCCAGGGTGCTATGGCTGCAGACTATGCTATGTTAATCCTATGGAAAATTAGCAGCCATTCAGCCTCCTCATGCTCAACTCTGATAACACACCCAACACAGGGTCATCTATGCCTCTGTAACCCCCAGTAAAGGAGGAGCACTGTATAGCCTGGTATCACTCAAATTGATAACAGCACCACCCATGCAAATCCATTCTTAGCAGCCATTTCCACTTAAGAGTCACTCAATGTCACAATCTAAACAAGCCTCCTCTTTTGATGGTCCATTACACTTAAAGAGGTGGAAGAGAACTTATATTTTTGTACCAAAGTAAAGAAATATACTATGGAACTAATTGCAATATTGTCATTCATTTCTTAGGTAAACCATGAGATCTTTAAAGTTATCACTTATATTAAACAACTAGATAATGCAAGGGGCTGGGGTTTAGCTCAGTTGGTGGAGCACTTGCTCTGTGCATTCTGAGGCTCTGGGTTCATTCCCCAGCACTGCAAGAACTGGAGAAGGACCTGGCAGCCCGCTCTTGAAACAATCCCAAAACAATGAGCCATTGAAAACCCTATGAATAGTGGAGAAGCACTGACTTATTGTCAGGCATGGCACAGTGTCAGGGAGTGTTTCGTTCTGTTGTACAAGGCATCACTAGCTGTCAGACCCAACTGGAGGGCACCTAACAACAACAACAACATATCCTACAAACCAGAAGCTGAAAATCCCACCTCAACTCTTGACCCCAAACTGCCACCACTACCAGGGCTCAAATTTCCTCTTCAGTCTTCAGAAGGACTTCCAGGCAAAACTCTGAGAAGAACTGGTTTAGTGGACTCAATATAATCTTCAGAATCTGAGTTCAAGTCTGATATACCTAATTACTAGTACTCATTTGCTATCGGCCTAATCATAGGCAGGTTCCTTAGCTTGCCTGAGCCTCAGTTTCCTTACCTGTCAAACAGGAATGACATTGCCAAGTTCTCAGACTATTGGGAGGATTAAATGAAATGAGTGTCAAGTGTCTGACACAGCTCCTGACACATGATAAATAAGATGACTTTCCCATCATGCCCTAGCATCCATCATCATCACAAAAAGGTTTCCACTTCTCACTACAGCCAGATGAACCTCTGCCCTTACTACCTTTGATGAGAACCAGTTAAGGGGTCTTACCAGAGAACAGCCAATGTAAGTGTCAGATCCTATGTCTGTTTCCTCCCTCACCTCCATTCCCATCTAGCTTTTCTCACTGCAGAACTGCCTTTCTTTCACCTACGAGACCTGACTACTGCTCTGGCCCTACCAAAGCCATGTCTGTTCACCTGCAATCCCAAAGCAAAGGGACTTAGGTATATGAATAGAAAATGAGAAGATCTAATGTTTCAAGAGACTTGGTATTTCCCTAGAAGGCTGACCTTATTATCTCAATGCTAATAATGTATGAATGCCTGCAGCCATAGCCCTGTGGTCTAACCCCATCAGATCTCAGAAGCTAAGCAGGGTCAGGGCTGCTTAGTACTTGGATTGGGGACTGCCTGGGAACACCAGACACTGTAAGCTTGGGAGACGGACCTGGCAACCCACTCCCCCAAATCAATCTGCCATTGAAAACCATATGAACAGCAAAAGAAGCACTGAAAATAGTGTTTCGCCTGTTGTACATGGGGTCACTATGAGTCACATACTGACTTGATGGCACCTAACAACAACAGCAACAATGTATAAATGTATACAACTCAACAGAAAGAAGGGACCCTTGGACCTCATAAATGTCACTTGTACTTGAGGATATTACAAGTCTTTAACTTTGTTTTTCTTGAGGCCTCCATTCCTGATTCAACATAGGAGGATTCATTAGGCAATGACAGAGATATGGAAAAGGGATTTGCAAAAAAGTACTCACAAAGTACTCACACCTTCTGGCAGGTAACTCTACCAGAAATTGCATCCAGGTGCTGTGAGCTCTCCTTACACTGATGGAAGGAAGTGGCAAAGGGAACAAAGGGTCCAGGTGGGCCAGGGCTGTACCCGTGTCTCTTAGCTGGGAGTTCATCTTGTGAATCCCAGGGGATGGATACTTGGGATAGGGTTACATGGCTGATGAGGTTTATTTAATAGAGATTTTATTGTGATAATAGAATGCTAGAGGAAGAAAGTAAAGGGCAGGTGCCCCTTGGGAGTCACTCAACAGCTCTGTCACATGTGATAAGTAGGAAGCCATTTCCTTTTTGCTCAGAAACAGCCAGCTACCCAGGTGGTGCCTGGGTAAGGTTTCTCAGCCAGCACCTTTTTGACCTGGTGAGGAAACCAGCAACAATGCAGGTAGATCTTTTTCTTTCTTGCAATCAACATGGAGCTTAGGGGCTCTGGACTGACTTTCTCTTCTTTGGAGTGGAAGAGCCAGCACCTATGGGACCCAGTTTCCTGGACAGGAAGGAAGGAGTGAGCCTAGGGAGGCTGTCATGTGGCCAAGCCAACCCAGCCTAGCAGGTGCAGGCTCAGGAGGCAAAACTTTTCCTCTGTCTCCATGAGGTAAGGAAGGGCGAGGGCAGGCAGAGTGCTATGCACTCTCTAGGGTCTGGGGGATACTCCTCTGCCTCTCTGAGCTTCAGACTCCTCAACTAGGGCCATTCAGTATACTGGAGGCTCTGTGTCTTTCTCATTGAAGGACAAGTTCAGCAGAAAGCCCTCCCAGGAACAGCAGAGATAAGAAAACCTGCCTTCAATTATCTGCAGTGAAACTCTGACGCTCTTGATATACACAGTTGGAGTTGACACCCCTTTTATGAGCCTCCTTTCATGTGGATTTTAACTGCTTAACACATTAGAATCCCAGTAGGATGATTTTTTTTAAGTACCTGCAAATCCATTAACCCTGGGGAACAAAGTAGGTGCTGCCATTGGCCAAGGTTATTACTGTGCAGTTTGTCCTCTTCAAGTACTTTTCCCTCTGTGAATGGAGCTAAAGTGACTCAGCTCAGCTCTGTGACAGGGACTGATGCCACAGAAGTCATTATTGTCATTGTCTCCATAAAGCGTCTAGAGAGGAAGCCATGCTACAGGTCCCTGGAAACTCCACTTGAACTTGAACCTTGAAGCCTTGAGACCTCAGCACAAGAGTCAGAAATTTACCTTTTCCATTTTTACCACTAAACCAGGCACTCGTCCCCTGAAGCAGGTGTTTCTCTTCACTATATCTGTCCATATGAATAGTCCCTTATTTACACATCTGTATTTATGTGTTTGTTTGTTTTATTTATTTTTTTACAGTACTAAGGGCCTTGCACATACTTTGCAAGTGCTCTACCACTGAGCTGCACACCCAGCCCCCCCCCTTTTTTGAGTCAGGGTATGACTCAGTTATGGAGGCTACCTCTGGCCTCCACCTCGAACTCATGGTCCTCCTGGCTCCACCTCCAACTGGCTGACATGAGCCATGGCACCCAGTTAAACATCTATTTTTAAGTCTTACTTTAGAAGAGATGAGAGTCAAATAGGGATCTTAAGAAGAGAAAATATTCCTATCATAAGTCACTATGTCCTGACCAGATGGAAGAAAAGAAAAATTTACACGTTCTTATTTTTTTTTCAGATGAATTGAAGAATGTCCCTATATGGCTTGAACGGCAAGAGAAGGAAAATATTCTTCTTTCAATGGGTACTTCCTCTGCTTTAAGCTGGCAAGAAATGCTTCAATAACAGGTTGTACTTCAGTGTTACTTCAAAGACCTCAAGTTGGCACTTTGAACACTCTTGCCACAAACTTTATCCAAAAATGATTTAACTTGCCCCTGTCAGTGATGTGTACAAATGGTGCACACCCCACTAACCGCACATGCACGCAGTGTATGAATTCCTGATTTCTCATTCCAACTGGAGAATATTTTTTCCAGAGCTAAAAAGAAATGAATCAAGTTTGTAAAAGGATATGTGTGAAAATGCCAAATGAAAAAGGAGAATCAGATGTTTTCAATGGCTGAGGCTGAAGTGCTTTGCTGAAATGTGCTGTGTCCTGGTGCCTATTAGGTCCTGTAGACTGAACGGTCACAGGGTGTGGCAGGAGGAGAGCAGCTGGCAGTTCTCGAAAGTAGTTAGGAAATAAATAGCTAAATCTTCTGAAGGAATGGTGGTATTGCAGACTAGTTCATGTGGGCATAGCATGAAATATTTTCTCTATCATTGCTGCAGAACTTTTCTCTGGTTGAGTTCTTGAGACAGAAAGAACTCATTCCCGCTAAAATGAATCCCCTGATAGCATGACTGGTCTAGGAAAAAAAACCCTGTATTTTTTCAGCCTAGTACATCAATAAACTCACAAAAAGATTTATTGGGAACACAGAGTGGTGGGAAGGTAATATTTTATATCATGGTTGTTATTTTGATAAATCCCCAGTGTGAATTCCTGTGTTCTGAGCCAGCTTCTCATCAACAGAATTAACGTGTTCTCTGCTATTCCTGTCACAGCACAATATTGATCACAATGCGGAGTAAACTCAGCCACCTTCTCTGGAAATTGTTATGTGTTGGACCAAGGGGATTTAATAGAATATCAAAAATCTGGTTGAAGCATTTATCAGAAGCATGACATGAATATTCTACAGTCTATGTGGTCTTTCTTCTGTGGAACTGAAGGTTTAACCTAGGTCCTTGTGCATGCTAGGCAAAAGCTCTACTACTGAGCCACACTCCTAGACCTTCCCCTTTTTGTGTTTTTATTTTGAGACAGTGTCTTGCTAATTCTAGCAGGATGCATCTGGCCAGGAATTTGTGATCCTTCTGCTTCCACCTCTGTTGTTGTTGTTGTTAGGTGCCATGGAGTCGGTATCTGACTCATAGGGACCCTCATAGAGTTTTCAATGGCTGACTGTTCAGGTTTACTTGGGAGTGGATTGCCAGGTCCTTCTCCCATTTTTGCCATGCTCGGAATTGAACTCTGAACCTCAGAGACTGTAGCACAGCACTCTACCAACTGAGCTAAATCCCAGCCCTTCCTCCTCTGTAGTCACTGGGATTACAGGCAGGTGCCAGGGGGCACTCAGCTCCCCCTATGTGGTCCATATCTTTTTCCCTAAGTGCTGATTTGAAGGCTAAATATTTAACTAGGGACATATCTTCATCATGTGGGCTGCAGTCTTTTCTTTATTTGAATAGGGTTTTATGATTATTTAAGGGAAAGAGATTTGAATGCTATCATGGAATAGAAAATGTGACAAATAGATAGAAAAATATGCTAACCATATAGATACACAGCACTCCCCATTTTCTATAAGGAATGGAAGTGTTGACAGAAACTAAACCATGCTTCTTCCATGGTATGCATGTCAAAAATTTCTGCTTGACTGAGATAAATTAAAGCAGAAGCCATGTCTCAGATAAATGTGGGAACACAGAATTGAAAACAACTGATAGCACACAAAAGACTCCATCTATCCAAGCCTTGTGTCCCCAGAATCATAACACCAAATATTGACAAGTCTAGTTCTGCTCAATAAAATACTTGTGTACTGTGAAGTTAGACAGAAATATTGGGTCTGCAATATACCATCTTTTTAAGTTGCTTCAATTTGATTTTGGAACTGCCTTTACTCATTTTTATTCTAATCAGTGCTAAAAAAGTCCTAAAAGAAACATTATCCTTCCTACTTTTCAAATAATCCCCTTTTCATTATATTTGGTGTCCGATAAGAGCGTAGCATATTCTGAGCTTTGACCTTAGAAACATGGAGCATCAATGTTAGACCAAACATTAAAAATTTAATCAAATTTTAAAATTTGGTCAACATAAATATTAAGAGTCAAAAGGTTTTGGTAATGCTTAGCCCTTTGCCACTGAACTCCAGCTTAAGGATGTCACAGGACATTCCTTGTACCTTTCAGAGAGTTGCTTTATTACCTTGTTTTTACAAGCTAAAGCTCAAATTCAGAGAAGTTAAATGACTTGTTCAAGGAGTTGTAGGGGAGAACTTCTTAATAGCATCTTAACTTTCTGCTTTTGTCTATCCTTTTCTCAGTTTTCTTTGGCATGATCCTTGCTACCAAAATGAGAATTCTCATTGTGTGAATGAGGAGTGGAAGGCAGATGTCCAACATAACTTTTTCTGTAGAATTTGGGTACAAGGTCATACGAACTATACACATTATCTACCAATGAGCACAACTGAAATTGCTTTACAATGCCATCCTATATAAGGCATTATAATCATCAGGCTTTATTTGCAAGATTCAAACATAAAACATGTAACTGATTAAAGAACTTCTCAGAGGAAAAAGAAATTCTACATTACATGTATATGTCAATTCTAAGATGCCTTTGTAAGAAATGTGAAAATATGCAAATCCATATGGGTTAAAATAAAGGATATTGGAATCACCATTATATCTTCCTTACTGACACATGTATTCTTTTCAATTTGTTCAGTTTTCAGGGCAAATAATCCATCATCCTCTCTGTAACTAACATTATTAAATCACTTAAAAAAAAAACACCTCTGAAATAATAAGAGTAGGATATGATGGATGATGTCCTGGTATTTAGAGTTCTTCAGAAGGGCTACTTTCCCTACCTCTAGAAGTAAGAAGGTAAAATTTAGTTCACCAACTTTCAAGCAAACAATGGAAGGAAGAAAATTGTGATTCCTCCAACTCAAAAATTCTATTGTTTTATTAAAATGAAGGAGAAAGGCTCCAATTAGCATAACTAGTCAATACTAGTACAAATAATAGTAATTACTGATGCCATGACCCATCCCAAGAAAAAAAGAACACCAGTCAATGGTTACATGGAACAGCAGTGGGGTAAGGTAGCAGATGGTAATTAGATCGCATTCTCCTGATCTGTTAAAGTTAGCTATGTCATTTCACATTTGTCCTGATCCATTCATTTTAGTTAAATCATTCTACAGAAACATCAGGCTTTTCTGCCTCATACCTGTCTAAGAATTTTAAGAGTTTGCCTCAAGTTGACAGAAGCCATCATCAGCCACAGATGGCCAGTTTGCTTATTGTGTTTGATTTTTTTTAAAAAATGCGCCCATAATGTTTGTAAAATCATATCCAGGCCTGACAAAGACAGCCAAGACAATTAATCATGAAATACAAATCTGGAAAGACTGCTGGAAAGCAAGCAAGTCACAGAACTGTTAGAGCAATCTGGGGAAGAACTTGGTGTACCATCACCTGAAGGCCTGGCCTTGATAATGAGGTAAACTGGCTGCTTCAAACTGAGATCGAAAGAGTGCATGGCCCCTCTCCACCCCCTTTTGGGGGTCAGGCCAGCTAAAAATGTCAATCTCTCCACCCTCTATTGAGATGTTAATTCGGAGCTCAGAATTATAAACCTGGGGCCTTGGCTTAATATTGTCCATGTTTCCTGGAAGAAAATGAGAGTCATTTGCTTCCAGTATGGGGCTTAGCAGCATGCTGAAAACATTCAGATTGTGTTGCTATTGAGGAAGATTGTTATGGCAGGACCAGGAGAGAAATGAAAGGAGAAAGGAGGAGCACAGCTTTGCACCATCTTAATGCAAATCTGATCTGTAACTTTATGCCAGAGGCCCTCACACCAGGGTGCTGAAAGGATGTTCTAATTACCTAATGCAAGGCCCTGCCATTGTCCTGGGCCTCTTTATCTTAAGCTCCCAGGTGCAAACCAGAGAGCCCTTCAGGTAGTGGGGTGTCTTGTGAACAGCGGAAGGCACTATGGTAATGAAGGTAACTTAGGCCTAACAGCTAAAATTACAGGGAACAGAAACAAAAGTCAAATCAAATGTTATTGTTGCCTTGCCACTGCCCGAGTGCAACCAAGCATATGGAAAGCTTGAATTTTCACTAGTCATAAAAAAAAAGAAAAAAGAAAGAAAGAAGAAAGGAAAAAGAAAAGAAAAAGAAAAAGAGAAAAAGAGAAAGGAAGGAAGGAAGCTTTTTGTGTGTGTGCATGCAGGTTTTTATCAAAATCTGCTAAAGAGAGACCTGGCCAACCTAGATTGAGGATCTTTGTTTAATGTCCTGCTGGCCAGAGAAATCTTATTCCAGATGATTGGTAGCTTTGGGTTTAAATTTTCTCTGGAAAAGTCAGGTTTTACTGGGGCTTCAGAGCAAAAGAATGAGTTAATGATCCAGCTTACAGAGGAACGTAGAAGTTTGTCTACTGACTCATCTCTTACCCACTGGGAACTTGGGCCAATTTTCTTCATCTTCTGGAACCTGTATTTTTGTTGTTGTTGTTGTTGTTGTATTTCCTTGGCCAGTTACTTTGGTGGTTTATAAAAGGGAAAGAAGAAGGTGAGAGGCCAGGGGTCCTGAGGTCTTTCCCCTTTACCTGTCACCTCTAAGCAGGAAGTGACATTTTATGAGCTTCCAAAATCAAATGAGAAATCTGAATTCACATCACTTAAGCTTCTTTGCTATTTTAAAGCCCTAATTCTTTGATTTGTTAACTTTCACCTTAAATGCCTCCTTACTGACATCTTTATCCTCTTTAGCAGAGATTGTGAGGTTGAACTTTCCTCTCCAGCAACATAATCCAAATTCTTCTGCCTGTGTTCTTAGGAACTGTCTCTCTCTACTTAATGACTTCTGTTGTTCCCCTCTGCACTATTCCAGAGTTTTACCTCAGCGTTAAAGAGTGGGCAAGTAAATTGGGTGTGGTGGCACAGGCCTGTAATCCCAGAAGCTTTGGAGGCAGAGCCAGGAGGATCACAAGTTCGAGACCAGAGGAAGTCTGCATAACTTAGCCAGACCCTGTCTCAAAAAGTAAAGAAAAAAAAAAAAAAAGGGCTGGGGGCACAGCTCAG
>VMDO01001224.1:146250-173810 GCA_007922755.1 Pedetes capensis | reverse complement strand
ATGGCAGATTGCTTTTTTTTTGGGAGGGGGTTGCCAGGTCCTTCTAGTACAGCAAAAAAAAAAAAAAAAAAAAAAAGAGTGGGCAAGTAAAAGCCTGCCCAGTGCTGAGGTAGGAGAATAGCCCTGGACATCCATTATCATGCTTGGCACATTTGAGCATGTGGGGAGGGACTGGGGAAGGCCCTAGGCTTCTAGAAAGCAAACTGGGACCTCACCTGACTCAACTGCTCACCCCAAATGCAGTGGCTGCTCTAGCAGAGTCCCTGCTCATGAGCTCAGCTCCTTCCTCAGCTAAACGAAGGGATTCCATCAAGTGTCTGAGCTCTTGCAGCTCCATCATGAATTACTCTGAGGCTATCATAGCTTTTAGGACCATGCTTGCTCCAGGCAGTCCTGATTGCTTTCCTATTTGGGCAGTTTCTCCTCTTAAATATATAACAAAGAAATTTCTCACGATGATGCTCATCCTGCCTCATTTAAAATGTCCTGCCTCATTTAAAAATGATTAGCTTTGCCTTTGAGTCTTATTCCCTACATGAGAGCTACTTATAACCAGGTTGGTCATCAGGAACCCTCTTCCACTAACAGGTCATTGATAAGTTAATAAGTAACATCAGTCTGGCACCATACTTTATAAAATTCAGTATGTATAGCTAGGCTCATATTGACCCAATGATAAGTGTTGATTCATTTTCAATAAAATAGATTCTGAGAAGAAAAAAAATGGTGTTATTTTGTGGTGGGAACTGGCTGGATTGAATTAGTAGAAACCGAATGAATGAAGTTTTTCAAAGATGATTTAAGCAGCAGTCAAGAAATCAAAAGACACATTTCATTGGGAAAATATGTTGCAAAAGACCTCTTTAAAATGTTAAAAAGTAAAGATGTAACATTGAAGATGAAGGTATGCCTGACTCATGCCATGGTATTTTCAGTCACATCACATGGTTGTGATAGCTGGACATTGAATAAGGGAGTCAGGAGAAGAATTGATGCTTTTGAATTACAGTGCTGGAGACAAATATTGAATATACCATGGACTGCAGAAAGAACCAATAGGTCTATCCTAGACAAAGTGCAACTAGAGTTCTCCTTGGAAGCAAGGTTCGCTAGACTACGTCGTAGGTATTTTGGCCATGTTGTCAGGAGGGACCAATCTCTGGAGATGGACATCACATTTGGGAAAATGTCAGGTCAATTAAAAAAAAGGAAGATTCTCAATTAGGTGGATTGACACAGTGTCTGCAACAATAGGCCTAAACATAAATAAGATTACATGCTGGCACAGAATCAGGGAGTGTTTCATTCTGTTGTGCATATAGTCTCTATGAGTTGGATCTGGCTCCATGGCACCTAACAATAAGTAAGGAGAATGATAATGAAAATATGAAGTATCTGCTATTTGTCAGACATTGTTCTAAGTGTTTTATTTCTATATACCACCTCATTTAATTTGATGGTGACCAAGGAGAGGTGGCTAAAAGTGTACCAAGTAGGAGAACTCCCAAAATATATTATAATAAATAAATCAAGGCTATGAAGCCTCCTGGAATACAAAGACTACAAATCCACCTCCAAAGACTACAGATTTTGCATCCTCAATCTGAATATTCACACACATGAGGAAACAGAGCTGAGTTTTTAACAATAAGGCATGTAGGACCTGGAACTTGCTGGAACTATAGAGTTCACATTCTGGCTGATGACTGCATTACTGAAAGCTGGATATGTTTTCCCTAATCTTGTGATATTATCTTCAGTAAAATATAGAAATCTCAATATGTATGTAGTATCCCTTCTTGTTTCTAAAAGACTGGACAGGCCAAACAAAATAGATCTAAGAGATAGCTATGCCTCCTGGGCCTCCAGGTCATGACCTTTGCTCTCTACTATTCTTTATACATATCACATATTACTGTCTTGTCACAGTAGTCTTCTCCTGTGTGTCTACAAGGAGGCTTCTGCTTTGGAATGCCTGAGGTATGGAATTAATGTCACCATGAACAGCACTCTGACTCGGGACTCTCCTCCTTTCTGCGTGATTCCTAATCCCCAAGGCCACCAGAACCTTTCTTGATGAAGCAACTCACCCATTCTACTTTCCTTGAGATGGTTTCCCTTCTCAGTTTCTCTATTATTACCCATGGTCAGTGATGGCCGAGAGTCAACAGGTTCTTCATCCCCAGATGAAGATATAGGTTTTTCATCCATGGATAGCTTCCTCCTGCCAAAGACCTTTGTCATGACTGCCATATGTCAAGGACAGGCTAAATAACTTTGCTGCTAAGACCTTTCAGAGCATACTTGTAGAATTCTTAAACTCACTCTGAATCTTACAAGAACCAGACCTTAATCCCTTTCCTACTGCCTGGGATCCTTACTGAAAAGCCAGGTATTCCTAGTTCCTCCTACCTGCAACTCTCAATTTGTTTTCCTTTCCTGTCATTCAATACAGACAAGTCAAGGTGCGTTACAGCCATTGAACAGGTGTTAGAGAAGAGATGGGAGAGGTGCAGATCTATTCCTTTGTACCTAATGTTACTACAGTTTGAATATGAGGTGTCCTTCACAGGCTCATGGGTTTAAATGCTTGGTCCCCGGCTGGTGGTGCTATTCTGGGAGGTTGTAGAAACTATGGGAGGTGAGGCCTAGCTGGAGGAAATCAGTGAGGGCAGGCTGAAGGTTATAACTGAAGATAATTTTTGGCCCCTAGTTCTTGTCTCTTTCTCTACTTCCTGTCCATCATGAGATGAAGAACAGACTCTGCCACATGCTTCCACTGCCATGATGTTCTACCCAAGCATAAGGGGCCAAGAATCTGTGGACTGAAACCTCTGAAACCATGAGCCAAAAAAAAAATGGGTAATACATACACATTTTAATATATATTTTTATTTAATTAATTAATTAATTTTTTTTTGCGGTCCTGGGGGTTGAACCCAGGGCCTCGCACTTGCATGCTTTGCAAGTGCTGGGCCACTGAGCTGCACCCCCAGCCCATTTTAATACTTTTTAAGACGAGGTCTCGCTAAATTACACAGACTGCCTCTGGTCTCAAACTTGCGATCCTCTTGCCTCTGCCTCCCAAACCGCTGGGATTACAGGGCTATATGCTTTTATATGGCTGGGATTTAGCTCAGTGGATAGAGCACTGCGCTGCAGTCTCTGATGTCCCGAGTTCAACTCCCAGCACCACATAAATGGGAGAAGGGCCTGGCAATCCACTCCCAAGGCAATCCTGAAGCACTCAGCCATTGAAAACCCTATGAGGGTCGCTATGAGTTGGATACCGACTCGACAGCACCTAACAACAACAACAATGCTTTTATATATACTTGAAAACATGTGGAAACTTGATAGAGAACTACAGGACAATATAATAGATTAAGCTGAACACTTATAGACAGGCTTAAAAATATAATAGTTTCATGTATAATATTGTTTCCATGGAATTACTTATAAGTTATAAATACAATTTGAAACATGCTTTGTAACAAATTTGTGATTTGTCACAAATAGCCTATCTTCATCATTCATTCTTTTCATAAACATTTTTACTATTATTGTTATTGTTGTTTTAAGACAGGGGTCTATGTAGCCCAGGCTGACCTTGAACTCATAATGTAGCCCAGGTTGGCCTTGAACTTGCATCTCTCCTCCTGCCTCAGCTTCCCAAATGCTGTTATTTACAGGTGTGTGCCACCATGGCCAGCTTTCCATAAACAATTTTTGAAAATGTAAATGAAATCAGTCTTTATCGGGGGCCAACAACACTCTTTAAATATTTTGTGTCTGTGAAACTTCAAACTAACATTATCAGACACTAAAAGGAAAACCTATTTTTCTTCTCATGTACCTCTGTTTTCCAAACCAAATACTTCTTCTCATCTCTGCAGTGCGTCCTAAAACTGAATCCACTTCTGACACTTATTGGAGTTAGCACAGATCCCTCAGATTAATGAGCTTAGACCTCCCATCCTTTTAGAATGACTTGGGCATGTCAGTTCCAAAGACTGACTTGCCTGACTGGGCTGCAAGTTGAGGGTACCCATGACCTCTCTCCAGGTTGGATAATTTGCTATGATAACTCACAGAACTCCGACAAACTTGTGTTAACTGGTGTATTATAAAGGACATGGATGAATAGCTGGATGAAGAAGTAGACAGGGTAAGGTCTGAAAGGGTCCCAAGTACAGAAGCTTCTGTTCACATGGGGCTGGAGTGCACTACCCTCCCAAAATACAAATGTGTTCACCAACCTGGAAAGTTTCTCAGCTTCATTGTTAAAGATTTTTATGGGGTATTCATTACATAGGACTGCTTCATTAAATAATTGGCCACTGATGATTAAGTCAATCTCCAGTCCTCTTCCCTTCTCCAGAGGTTGGAGGGTGAGGCTAAAAGTTCCTAACTTCTATTTACATGACATGTTTCTCTGATAACCTCAGTCTCCATCGCAAAATTATCAGAGGTCCCTCAGCTACCAGTCATCTCATTAGCAAACAAAGATATTTTTATCACTAGCAGATTTTAAGAATCTTAGAAGCTCTGTGTTAGAAACTGAGGACTGAGACCAAATATTAGAAAAAAAACTTGGCCCCTATTACTCTTGGTTGTTGTTGTTGTATGCCGTCGAGTGGGTATCCGACTCAGCGATCCTCATAGGGCTTTCAGTGGCTGACTGTTTCAGGATTGCCTTGGGAGTGGATTGCCAGGTCCTTCTCCCATTTTTGCGGTGCTGGGAATCAAACTCGGTACCTCAGAGACTACAGTGCAGTGCTCTACCAACTGAGCTAAATCCCAGCCCACCTATTACTCTTGTTGTTGTTGTTAGGTGCCATCAAGTCGGTATCCGACTCATAGCGACCCTCTGTACAACAGGGGAAACACTATTGTCAGTGCTTCTCTGCTGTGCATAGGGTTTTCAATGGCAGATTGATTTTTGGGAGGGGGTTGCCAGGTCCTTCTCCCAAGCCTGCAGCTTCTGGTGTTCCTAGGCGGTCTCCCATCCAGGTACTAACCAGGCCCAACCCTGCTTAGCTTCTGAGATCTGATGGGATTGGATGCCACAGGGCTACAGCTGCAGGCCTATTACTCTTAGCACTCATAAAATTATAAGAATTTTAGGAAATTGCATGAGTTTTAAGAATTATGGGCGAGGAATTGGGGAAAAGACCAAATATTTCTTATTTTGGCATGAGGTCCCCCCTTCCTCTGTGTGTGTGTGTTTGTTTGTTTGTGTGTGTGTGTGTAAAACCCCCATTTTACAAGTGAGAACATTGATGAACAGAATGGCAATGGTCAAACAGCTAATGGAGGCCATGATCACAAAGCCAGCAGACAGGACAACAATCAGATCCTAAAAGAAGGAGGGAAATCCTTATTAGAACTAATATTGTAGACTTCTCATGTAAGATGGCAGATTAGAGGTAGCCTTCCTGTGATGTGGTAAGACAAAAGGGTCAGAATAGGGAGAAGTGGACTCTATTCCAAAGAAAGAAAGATGGAAAAGCACACAAATCACAGAGGAGGTTATAAGATGCTCTTGGAGTGGAGAGGAATGGAACTGAACAGTGAGAAAGAGTGAGCAGGACACATCTCCTCCCACAGCTCTCTGGGGAGGGGAACCAGACCCCTCACTAAAAAATGTAAGCTGGACAGCCCTGACAGGCTGACTGACAGTCCCACAGGACAAGCTCACAGTTGTTGAAGTACTTGGATCTATTCCTAGGATTTGGTGCAACAGTGCCTGTTCCTGACTGGGGGAGGAGGAGGCAACAGTGAAGAGATTCATTTTGCCACATTCCATCTCTCTGAAGGCTGTGACAGGGCTCCACTTTGAGAGGAAACCTGTTGTGTGATATTAAGCTACTCTGGGGGCATGAAAACAAATAATAATCACCAGTCAGTGAGCTTGGGAGTCTGCTACAAACACAGGGTGTGACACAGGTGCAGCAGGTAGTTACAAAAGAGGAGGAAAGTGGAACCTCAACATACTGAGAGGTTGAGAGGAGGCAAGTTCATCTACTGAGGGCAACTTCAGGGACTGGCAAATCTGAGTTAACCTCAGATAAAAGACTCTATTTTCAACTGATCACCACCTCCACCCAACAGACCCTCAGTCTCTAATATTAGAGGAAAAAGAAAGAAGCCACTACACTAATTTTCCTTTTCTGCTTGGGATTGAACCCAGGGCTTTTCATGGGGCAAATGCTGTACCACTGTTCAGTACTCCTAGCCCTTTTCTTATTTTTGGTTTGAGACAGAATCTTGTTCAGTTGTGCTGGCTACCTCTGCCCTGGGGCTCAATCCTCCTGCCTTATACACCAGAGTGTCTGGCTCTTTTTTTTTTTTTTTTTTTTTTCTCCTTTAATTTTTCCTTTTCCTCTTTTTGTCATTAGTTTGTTTTCCTCATTTCTCTATTCTAGTGTAATTTTTATCTTCTTTCTTTTTTAATTCTGTTTTTGTTATCTTTTGCTGCTTGTGTATCTCTCTGTTTCTAGTTAGTATCCTTTTACTATCATTTTTACTTTATTTTTTAAAAAACTCTCTAACTTTTCACTTTTTATTGGCATCTAACAACAACAAAATTGCTCTTATTATGGTTACCTAATTGTGCTTATATATTTTTTCTTTATTGTGATTTTTTTTTTTAAATCATTGCTGATTATCTCCCTCTTCCTTTCTGGATCTTGTTTCTCTTTCTTTCTTTCTTTCTTTCTTTCTTTTTCTTAACTTGCTGCTTTGTTCTTTCTTGCCTCTCCTTTTAAAATTTCAGGAACTTATTGTTTTTACCTTCCCTCTAAAAAAATTGTAACTTCATAGCTTATACTACATTATTGTAGCCATTTTCTGTTCTATGGGCATTGGTGGTGTAATAGTTGGCTTCAACTGATTTTAAGTGTATTTCTATATCTGGTTTGCTTGAGTATTTTACCATTACAGGGGTTTGTTTTCTCCTCTGGGAGTGGTACTGGAGACTGGGATTTCAAGAGAAAGCCACTCACTAAGAAGATCCTCAAATGAAATAAGAAGAGATATTCATTTGAACACATGAACAAATCATAAAACAAAATCACAGGAAACACACAAAAAAATAAGGCAACATATCTCCACCAAACCCCATAATTCTTTAACTACCAAATCCAAAGATACTGATGTGGTTAAAATGTCAGACAAAGAATTCAAAAGTCTACTTGTAAAAATGATCAATGACTTCAAAGAGGATATGAACAAGCTGATGAATGAAGTAAGGAAATCAATAAATGACCCAGGTAAGAAAGCTACCAATGTAGAAAACAAAGACAGAAAAATGGCGAAGAATTCAGTAAGGAAATTAGAGTTTTGGGAAAAAAGATGAACAGAAATATTAGAAATAAAAAACTCAATAAATATAATAGAAGAAACTCAATAAATCAAATAGAAGATAAAGTTAAGAAAATACTATATTCAGTTAACAAAAAGAAATAAAAGAATATAACCACAACTTCCAAAAATTCTAGGATATGGTCATGAGACCAAATCTAAGAATCTAAGGAGAAGGGGCTGAGGTAAAAACTAAAGACATAGAAAAATCTATTCAACAAAATTATAGCAGAAAGTTGCCCAAATCTGGGGAATGAAATGGGTATCCAACCACAAGAGACATTTAGAACCCCAAATAGACATGACCAGGAAAGAATCCCCCATAATACATTATAGTTAAAATGCCAAGACTACAGAACAAAGAAACACAATATTAAAAGCTGCTAGAGAGAAACACCAACTCACTTACAAAGGCAAACCCATCAGAATAACATTAGACCTCTCAGCACAAATACTAAAATCCAAGAAAGCATGGAATAATATACTGTAAGCCCTGAAAGTAAATAATCATTAACCAAGATTATTATATCAAGCAAAATTATTTAAAATTGATGGAGAAATAAGGACCTTCTAAGCACAAACTAAAACAATTTGTGACCACCAGTTCAGTATTGTAGAAGATACTTAAAAGAATCCTATACACACAGGAGGAAGAAAGACAGTCTCAATCATGAGTATAGGAAAGAATAAACTTTACTAGAGGAATAGTTGAACTAATGAGAACTATGATAGGATCACTTATATCTAACTCAAAAAAGAAAAAAGAAAAAAAGAAAAAGAAAAGAAAGAAAGAACAGCAAACCCTGAATATGAGTAGGGGAGAAAGAAAGGAATCAATAGTATGTGGACTAACCAGGAAAACACCCAAAACAATTACAAGAATCAGCAATATCCTCCCAATAATAACACTAAATATAACTGGTTTTTACTGTTCAATTAAAAGATATAGACTAGGAGATTGGATTTAAAACAAGATCCAACAATTTGTTGTCTGTAAGAAACACATCTCACTGGTGAGGAAACTCACAGACTGAAAGTGAAAGAATGGAAATTGATATATTGAACAAGTGGAAGACATATAAAAAGGATGACTAGTCATCCTTATGTCAGACAAAATAAACTTCAAGTTAAAATTAGAAGAGACAAAAAAGAGATACATATTTATAAAGGGAACAATTGATCAAGAAAGTATAACAATTGTAAATATATATGCACTGAATATCATTGCATCTGATTTCAAAAACAAATACTGTTCACGAAGGGACAGATAGGTCTGAATATAATAATATTGGGTGACTCCCATATCCCACTGTCATCAATAGATAGACCATCCTAACAAAAAGTTTAAAAAGAAACTTCAAGTTAAAAGTCACAATAGATCAAATGGATTTGATAGACATCTACAGAACATCCTATCTACAAGCTACATAATATGTAATCTTCTCAGCAGTCCATGGAACTTTCTCTAAAATAGATCACATTTTAGGCCATAAGTCAAGTTTTAACAAATACAGAAAATTCAAAATAACTTCATGTATCTTATTGGACCATAATGGAATAAAATTAGAAATCAACAGTAAGAAAAATTGCAAAAACTAGACAAATACATGGAGATTGAACAATACTGTCTTAAATAATTGATGATCCTTGAAGAAATCAGGTAGGAAATTTAAAAGTTCCTGGAATCAAATGAAAATAGAAACACAACCTACCAGAATCTTTGGGATACACCAAAGGCAGTTCTAAGATGGAGGTTTACAACTATGAGTACCTACATTTAAAAAAATCAGAAAAGATTGAAATAAATAACTTAATGATGTACCTCAAGATCTTAGAAAAACAAGAACAAATAAACCCCCAAATCAGTAGATGTAAAGAAATATTGAAGATCAGAGCAGAAAATGAAGTGGAAGCTAAATGAACAATACAAAGAATTGATGAAGAAAAGTGCTGGTTCTTTGAAAACATAAAAGATCAACAAACTTTTAGCCAAACTCACCAAAAAAAGAGAAAGAAGACTCAAGTTAATAAAACTGGAAGTGACAAGGAGGACATTACAGTAGATACAAATGAAATCCAGAGAATCATTAGAGAATAATATAAAAACTAACATTTCAAAAAACTGGAAAACTTAGATGAGATGGATAAATTCCTAGACATATATGACCTACCAATATTCAATCAAAAGGTTATAAACAATTTAAACAGACCTATAGTAAGCAGCAAGATTGAAGCAGTAATAAAGAGTCTTCCAAGAAAGAAAGAGCCCAGGGCTAGATGGATTCACTGCCAAATTCTACAAGACCTTTAAAGGAGAATTAATATACATGCTCCTCAAACTAATCCATAAAATAGAAATGGAAGGAACACTACGAAACTCACTATTGTTGTTTGTTGTCTGATGCCAACGACTTTAGTCTGACTTATGTTGTTATTGTTAGGTGCCATTGAGTCATTGTCTGACTCATAGCGACCCTATGAACAACAGGCAGATCAACTATTGTCAGTGTTTCTCTGCTATTCACAGGGTTTTCAATGGTAGATTGATTTGGGGGAGTGAATTGCCGGGTCCTTCTCCCAAGCCTACAGTATCTGGTGTTCCCAGGAGGTCTCCCATCCAAGTGCTAACCAGGCCTGACCCTGCTTAGCTTCCAAGATCTGACAGGATCTGAAGCCACAGGGCTATGGCTGCAGGCAGTCTGACTCATAGCAACCCTCATAGGATTTTCAATGGCTGATTGTTTCAGGATTGCTTCAGGAATGGAGTGTCACATTCTTCTCCTATTTTTGTGGTGCTGGGGATCTAACCTTGATCCTCAGACAGTGCAACATGGCATTCCACCAGAAAAACTCACTATATAAATCCAATATTACACTGATACCAATACTAGATTAGGATATAACAAAAAAGGAAAACTATAGACTATTTCCCTGATGAATATAGATGCAGAAATCTTTAATAAAGTATGTGCAAATCAATTTCAACAACACATTAGAAAGATCACTATGATCAAGTTGGTTTCATTCCAGGGATGCAAGGATGATTCAACATATTCAAGGCAATAAATGTAATACAGAACATAAATAGCCTCAGACAGAAGTTGCATGATCATCTCAATAGATGTATAAAAGACCTTTGACAATTTCAACGTCCTTTCATGACAAGAGGCTTGAAGAACCTAGGAAATAAAAAATATACCTCAACATGTTGTTGTTTGGTGTCATCGAGTCAAATCTGACTCATTGCAACTCTGTGTATAACAGAATGAGACACTACCCAACACTGTGCCATGCACACAATCCTATTATGTTTGAGCCCATTGTGGCACCCATTATGTTTCTTTTCATTTTGAGTCATGCCATGTCAACAAAAGGAAATCCCAATAGCTTTACTTCATTCCTGTCATTAAGTTCATCTCTACTTTGAGGAGGCAACTGGTCCCCAGTTGTTTCTTGAATGCCTTCCAGACTGGGAGGGTCATTATCTGGCACTATATTTGACAGTGTTTGTCTGCTATCCATAGAGTTCGCAATGACTAACTCTTTCAGGAATGTACTGCTGGGTCCTCCTTCCTAGTCTGTCTCAGTCTGGAAGCTCAGGTGAAACTTGCCCACCATGGGTAGCCCTGCTGGTATTTGAAATACTGGTGGCATAGCTTTCAGCATCATGGCAGCACACAAGCCCCCACAGCACGACAAGCTAACAGAAACATGGGGAACTTCAACAAAATAAACACAATATATGATAAATAGCAACATCATACTAAATGGAGAAAAAAATAAACACAATATATGATAAATAGCAACATCATACTAAATGGAGAAAAACTGAAAGTATTCCCTCTGAAATTAGGTATGAGACAAGGGTCTCCACTCTCTCTATTGTTATTCAATATAGTAACTGAATTCTTAGCCAGCCACAGCAATAAGGCATGATAAAGAAGTAAAAGAGACACAAATAGGAAAGGAGGGAGTCAAACTATCCCTATTTGCAGGTGATCTGATCCCAAGCCTAAGAAACCCTAAAGACTCCACCAGAAAACTCTTGGAGCTGATAAAGTACTTTTAGCCAAGGAATGGGATACAAAGTCAACATAAAAAATCAGTAGTTTTTATATATACCAATAAGTACTTGACAGAGAAAGAAATAAGGAAGACAATACTACTCACATTAGCTTCGAAAAGAATAAAATACCTAGGAATAGACCTAACCAAGGAAGTGAAAGACCTCCACAATGAGAATTTTAAAACATTGATGAAAAAAACTGAAGAAGAAAGCAGAAGATGGAAAGACTTCCCATGCTCATGGGTTGGAAGAATTAATATGGTGAAAATGGCTATATTACCAAAAGCAATTTACAGATTCTATGCAATCTCCATCAAAATTCTAATAATATTCTGCAAGAAATAGAAAAAAACAAACCTAAAATTCACATGGAAGCACAAAAGACCCGGATTCACTAAAGCAAACCTGAGCCAAAACAGCAAAGCAGGGGACATAACAATACCTAGTTTCAAATTATACTTTAAAGCCAAAATAACAAAAACAGCATGAAAGTGGTGCAAAAACAGATAATGTAGACCAATGGGATAGAATAGAAGATCCAGCAAAGAAAACATGCAACTACAGCCACATGGAGATTAGCACAGTTGCCAAAAATATAAGTTGGCGAAAAGACAGGCTCTTCAACAAATGGTGCTAGGAGAATTCGGTATCTTTTGTAGAAGACTGAAACTAGATTCCTCTCTCTTACCCTATATGAAAATAAGTTAAAATGGATCAAAGACCTAATGTAAGACTTGAATCTTTGAAAATACTAGAGGACTACATGTTGTTGTTAGGTGCCATCGAGTCAGTATCCGACTCATAGCGACCCTACATACAACAGGCCTGATTATCTTATCTCTTACAGTGTGAATGACTTCTACATAGGAAACTCAGGAAAAGAAGAAGGGACTATGTGAAAAATGCCCTCTGTAATATTTTTTCAGAGTCTCAATATAGGTACTAATTTCCCTGCTGTAGGCCTTATGAGCATATGACAAGAGAAATCTACATTCACCAACAGTTACCAAGCATCTAATTAATTATTCCTTTTCATAGTCTTACAGTTTTGGAAAAGGGTAACCTTAGAGGAGCTTATATCTAGGTCAAAGTAAATCCACAGAGCAGATAGCTGGGGTCCTGTCCTCAAATGGGTTACAAGATTTTGAATTTCATAAACACTTTTCTGTTTTGTTTTAAATGAGAATTTTTCCTTCAACAAATAAAGATATTTTAAACACAACTGTACTGGCCATCAACTATCACTGTCAGTACATAATAGCAGGAAAGACATACTATTACCCCCTAAAAAGGAAGGTGTGCATAGCTAATAATGCTTTTAAAGTTTTAAAATTTTTATATAGGCCAGGAATTTTAGCTGTAAAAACATCTCTAGGAGGAGGATAAAAACATATTTGGAGGTTATGTAGGTAGGAACAATACCCATAACAATTCACATTGCCAGATACTGGGCATGGGATGTTACTGCCAGGTCATCAGCTACAACTCTCTTAACAAGACAATTTCTCTAGTCACATTTCTGTTTTATCCTGGGCTTTAGAAAACAGCTTAAGGCAAAGCTTACTGATATTTTAGGGGCTGGTGCAATCCCAAAGAAACAAGAGTGAGAACAAAAGAGAAGAAAATCAGAAAGTACTGTGTTATTGATCTGGCTATAATTTTACAAAAAGTCAGTTGGTTATTCAGACACAGAAAATGGCTCCACAGAGGTTGTATACAATCTAACATGCCTTGTGAATTTCCTTCCTGGCAGGAAAGACAGTTAGTTATTGTTGTTGTTGTTTTTGTTAGGTACTGTCTAGTCAAGTCTGACTCATAGTGACCCTCATAGGGTTTTTAATAGATGAGTGTTTTGCCATTGCTTTGAGAGTGGATTGTCATATCCTGCTCCCATTTCTGTGGTGCTGGGGATCAAACCAAGGGCCTCAGAGAGTGCAGAGCAGCACTCTACCAACTGAGCTAAACAGATTTTTGGTCAAATGGCATCCCATGAGACATTAGCATTTTGCTCAGGTAATGATTTGGGGAGCCAGAATTTTCATAAATCTAGTAGGTTTGGACCTGGGTTCTGGAGGTGCAGAAGCACTTATCAAAGTGGGAGCAATGAGGGCATGCTGGACTCGCAGGGAGTCAGGTGCACCACCCTCCTGGTACATTGATATGGTCACTAACCAGGAAGCCCCCTGAGCCTCACTGTTCAGAGCTTTTATCTGAGTTTCATTATGTGGACATGACTGATGAAAATATTGTTCAGGTGATTGAACTCAATCTTCAGCCACCTTCTCAACAGAGGTCAGGGGGGTAGAGCTGAAAGTTTCAATCCTCTATCATCAATGGGCTGGGATTTAGCTCAGTTGGTAGAGCACTGCACTGCAATCTCTGAGGTCCCGAGTTCAATTCCCAGCACCCCAAAAATGGGAGAAGGGCCTGGCAATCCACTCCCAAGGCAATCTCAAAACAGTCAGCCATTGAAAACCCTATGAGAGTCGCTATGAGTCAGATACTGACCCGACAGCACCTAACAACAACAACAACAACAACATCAATAGTTTTTCTATTAACCAATCCCCATCCTAAAGTTATCTAGCCCTTCCTCTTCATGAATCATTTTAGTATCATAAACTCAGATATTGTCCTAAGGGACTTATTATGAATTAAACAAGGCCCTCTAATCTTTCAGGAAAGTCCAAGGGTGTTTGAAGCTCTATGCCATGAATTGGGAGAAAAAATTAAATATTTTTTTTTATCATATACAACAGAGCTGAGTGTATCTGGGGAGAGCATGTAAATTGTGTCCAGCACAGTTGCCAAATGGCCCTCCAAGACTCTTGTTTCTTCATGTTACTGGCTTCCAGATAGAAGTGTCAAAGTACTCCTAGGGATATGGACACAAGTATTCAAAAACACTGGAATTCCCCAAACATGGGATATGTGTGCAAATGTGGCAATTGTCCAATATATGTTAGACAGTTGAATTTTTATTATAGAATGCCCAATACTGATTCTTTTTGAAGAAGGCCATTAGACTGTATATTTTTTTTCTATGAACTAATTTGCTATTCCTGTTATAAGACACATTCTTTTCTTTGTACTTATCTAATTGTATCCATGTCTTTGGTCAGAACTGCTCTTCAGACCAAGACTAAAATTTAAATCATTTGAATAAAAAGGAAGTACTACTATTAACTTGTTAGTCTTAATGTAGAGTAGTCATGTCTACATTTAAGAGGGAAAAAAGAGTGTAATCTAAGAAAAAAATAATAAAATTTGTATCTCAACATTTAGTCCATATTTACTGGTAACTTAGCATCTAATAGACATCAATCACTCATAGTTATCACAAAAAAATACTTACAGCAGTCCTGGGAGATAGAAATTTATGTTCCCACTTTATAGGTAAAAGAAGTGAAACTCTGAGATTAACAAGACAATCTCATGGATGCTCTGAGGAAAAACAAAGATTCAGATCCAGGACAGTTGACCTCAAAATTCATGCTCTTTTGTTCTCGATGAGCTGCTTTTTAAAATGTAAAGTATTTTTTCAGATCCTTCAGGAATCTAGACAAGGCTTTGCAACTCTTTTTCCTTTATGGTCTTATAAAATCAATGAAATACTCTCAAGAGGGAAATAATCCTCTCAAACTCTGTGGCTCTATTAGGAGGCTAAAAAGAATTCCTTCCTTAGGTTTAGAACACAATGGTTTCAAACACCATTTTCCTTCTGACTTGCACTTAATGTACTGTTGTCCTTGTTTTTGTCAATATTAATATGGAAGTACTTTTGAACCTTGGCCATATTTTAGTCTTTGTGTCAAATAGTTCTTTTTGAATCTTCCTTTTCTAGTTCAGTATGTTTCTTGCCCACATTCTACTTTCTAGTAGGGTTGAGTTGTCTGGGATGTACAAATTCATCTTATTGGCTAGAATGGTGTGGCTTTTGAGTGAAGAGATATATTTTGTTGTGACTAGTGTTAGCCAATAGCTTATATTTCATCAATCTTTCTGAATGGATATTCAGACCATCTAACCAATGCTAAGAAGCATTGGTCTCACATAGGAATTATCTGTTTATTGCCTTCTCCTTTACATCATGATTTTTCTCATGCCACTTCCTCAACCTGAAGATGGAATCACTTGTTAATGATGCAAAGAACTAGGAAGTAACTGGTAAAAGAGAGGAGGCAAATAAGGTCACAAGTAAACACTTTCAATCTGGAATTAGTAAGCAACTTGGGCTGCAAAAATAGGAGGATGGCTTGGCATTAGAAACACATTGGTTTCAGCATAGCTGTCCCTCTTACAAGGGGATAGAGCACCCATTATAATTTATGAATTCTTTCAGCAAAAACAAATGTAAAGAATTTGCATGTCATCAGAGCATCTTAATTCTGCTTGTGCTTGCAATTGTGAAGAAAGAGGCAACAGGTCTGACCCTTGAGAGTCATCAAGGGCCAGTTGCTTTCACCTTGTTTCTGACGTTGTCCAGAACAGTGGTGATCTCACTCATTTTTGTTCCTGAACACACATACTTCTGTCAACCTCTAACTCTTAAACAGTCTTATTAAAATGACTATGTTTCTTGAAGAGCAAAATGAGATCTGCTCTCAGGATAATGTTAAGTGGTGGTGTCCAACTTAGAATTGTCCAGCACTAATCTGAAAGTGAGCAAAATAGTATGTGATAGATAACAGTGGTTGCCATTTAGCGGGATCAATGCTTTTGTGCCCAGAATGAGAAGATAGGAAGGGAAAACATAACATCAGATCTCCAAGGAAAGAGATGGCAGGTCCACTTGACCTACACATCCCCTTTAAAGAACAAAGGTGTCAACGAAGTAAGAGCAATGATTGTCATTAGTAAATATGAGGATTTAAAAATATGCTTGAGGGGCCACACCAATTCAAAAAGGGAAATATAGTCTTTATAATAAATGGTGCTGGGACAAATAGATATTTACATGCAAAAAAATGAAGCTAGATTTCTTAGAGGAGGCATAGGAGTCAAAATAGAGGAATACTTTTTTATAACCTTAGTTTAGAAAAGGCCTTCTTAAATATGATACCAAAGTACACATACACACACAAAGGGATGAATTGGTCTGCATCAAAACAAAGTAACATTTGTGCTTCAAGGACATCATCAAGAAAGCAAAAACACAGCCCAGAGTATGGGAGAAAATATTTTCAAGTCACATATTTGAAAGTGATTTGTATTTAGACTACATATATATCTAGAAATATAAATAGTTATTAGGGCTGAGGTTCAGCCCATTTGGTGGAGTGCTTGCACCATGTGCTCTGAGGCCCTGGATTCAATCCCTAGCACTGCAAAAATGGCAGAAGGACCTGGCAGCCCTCACCCCAAACAATTAGCTGCTGCAAACCTATGGATAGCAGAGAAGCACTGTCAGATATAGTGCCTCTTTCATTCTGTTGTTCATAGGGTCAACTCAACATCACCTAACAACAACAACAAATAACTATTACAATTTAATAATAAAAAGACAATTTGCCTTACTATGCTTTCTGTTGCTGTAACTGAATACCAAACATTAGGTAATTTATAAAGAATAGAGACTTATTTATCTGATTGTGCTGAATATAGAAAGACCTAGAACATGATCCCAGCATTTAGTTTGGGCATTCCTACTACCATCAAACATGGCAGAGGAGATCACATGTGAGACAGAGCAATATGCTAGCTCTGATCTCTCTTCCTCCTCTTAAAAGACCATTAATGTTCTAGGGGCCCCACCTCATTGTTGTTTGTTAGGTGCTGTTGAGTCCTATCCAACTAGCGATAGGGTTTTCAATGGCTGATTGTTTCAGAATTGCCTTGGGAGTGGATTGCCATGTCCTTCTCCCATCCCACCTCATTAGCCTCATTTAATTTTAATTATATCTCAAAGGCTCAATTTCCAAATACTATTGACATATTAATTTAGGGATTAAGTTTGTAACACATAGGCTTTTCAGGGGTATGATCCAACCACATTGTTGTTGTTAGGTGCTGTCAGTCCTGTCCGACTCATAGGGATCCTATATACAATGGAACAAAACATTCTCCGACACTGTGCCATGCCTGGCACTGACAGTGCTTTTCTGCTATTCATAGGGTTTTCAATGGCAGATTGTTTCAGCAAAATATAACTTAAAAGAGTCTCATTAAAATTATCACATTTCTTAAAGAGTGAAATGAGAGCTGCTCCCAGAGTAACATTAATTGGTTGTGTCCAGCTTAGAATTGCCCAGCACTAACCTGAAAGTGGAGGAAATAGTATGTGACAGATGCAATGGCTGCCATATATAAATATAGATATAATATCTAGACATCTACCTACCTATTCATCCAAGAAAAATGGAAATATATGACCACACAAAAGTATGTACACATATGTTCATAGTAGTATTGTTCTCAGTTGATGATGATAAAACAAATACAGTGAATTATTCAGAAATAAAAAGGAATCATGTACTGATACATACTACTACATGGATGATTCCTGAAAATATTATGCAACTGAAAGAAATCAGGCAAAACAAAACTCATACTATATGACTCAATTTATCCAAAATGTGCCAAACAGATAAATTTGTAGTGATGAAAGTAGCTTTGTGGTTGACTAGGACCAGTAGGAAGGGTAGAAATACTGTAAGGAATGACGGCTAGTAGGCATGGAGTTTGGAGGCATGATAAAAATGTTTTAAAATTAGATTGTGGTGATAATCGGATTGTGGGAAGAGCTGCACAATTCTGTGAATACACTAAAAACCATTCTGTTGTACACTTTAAATGTGTCCATTGTATGGTATACAAATTATATCACACAATGGAGCCTCTAGAAAATTTGTTGCAACTCATTAGGAATAATCTATAGCAAAAAGTAAACATCAGCCAAGGTTTATTTATTTTTCTCTAGAATTTGTTTTCAAAGGAGATATTTAATATAATTTTTCTTACCCTAATTTAATAATAATATGCAACATAAAAATGGTTCAAGTAATCATATCATCAAACTCAACAAGATGAAGATAAATTTGTGTTATTTTATAACTTCTTATATTTGTAAATATCAGTGTTATTAAAATATTTAACTTTATTAAATATTAATATGTTAAATAATTTTATTACATATTATTTATTGAAATTTATTAAATATTAAAATAATACTTATCTAAAAATAATAAGATAGTTTATTAAAAGATGCACAGTATTTAATGTATATTTGTATTTTTATAAACATGCAATATATAAATATATGTATAATTGTATACACATTTCAATAATGTATTACTGATAATAATATCTGATAGATTTTTCAACACACCATTACCACATTAGCCAGTAGCATAAGACATAATATACTTATTTAAATTAAAAATATGCTGTTATGAATTCTTCCCTGGCAAGCAGTTTTGTCTTTTAAAGTAATAAATATAATTTCTTGAAGCAATAAAACTTTTAAAAATTACTTACCGTTTTGGTCATTGTTTTCTATTTGTTTTATTTTAAAAATGTAAATTTGGAAATGGAGATTTTCACAAAGCTCTGTCTACCTACCAAAAGAGCTTAGCTGGAATTATCTTGCTGCCTTATAAGTCTTTTTAAAGATAAGAACTATATTTCTCATATATTTGTTTTATATATGGTTCATAATAATTGTTTAAATATTTTTCTAAATTCATCAGCTGTTCTCCTTCAACTATACTTATAATAGCTAGTAGAATTTTAAAATAAAATATCACTTCTAGAAAGCAATCTGTATACATGTAGTAAGGACCTTTAAAATATTTTCAGAGAAACACAAAAATGTATATATGAAGAAATTTATAACAATATTATTTTCAAGTAGTAAAAAACTGGAAATTCATTTAATGTTCATCAATAATTAGGGACAATATGGAAAATTTGTATAATAAAATATCATAATCATTTAAATTCATGTTTATGAATAGTTTCTTTTTGAAAATATTATTTCTTAAAAAGAAGTGAAGGTTAAAGCATCACATACTCAGTACGAACTCGGTTTTATAAAATATATATAGATTGATCAATATATACATATATGTTGCTGTTGTTGTTGTTAGGTGCCGTCGAGTCGGTATCCGACTCATAGCAACCCTCATAGGGTTCTCAATGGCTGAGTGCTTCGGGATTGCCTTGGGAGTGGATTGCCAGGCCCTTCTCCCATTTTTGCAGTGCTGAGAATTGAACTCGGGGCCTCAGAGACTGCAGCACAGCGCTCTACCCACTGAACTAAATCCCAGCCCATATACACATATAGGTAAATATAAATCCAAAAAGAAAAAAATTATATTAACATGCAACTACATTTATTGTAGTTTTAGTAGGAAAATAGACAAACAGATTAATAGAATAAAACAGTCCAGCAATAGATAGGCCTATAGCTGTACCACTGTGGTATATGATCCTGTCAGATCTCAGAAGCTAAGCAGGATCAGACCGGGTTAGTACTTGGATGGGAGATTGCCTGAGAACACCAGGTACTGTAGGCTTGGGAGAAGGACCTGGCAGCTCACTCCCCACCCCTGAAAAGAAAAAAATTCAGTCATTGAAAACCATATGACTAGCAGAGAAGTACTGACAATAGTGTTTCACCTGTTGTACATAGGATCCCTATGAGTCGGACACCAATCTGATGGCACTTAACAACAACAAGAGATAGATAACTGTATATTATAAAAATTAGTATTTTGGAAAACTGACTTAAAATCAGTGATAAAAAGGATAGATTAGTTCATTAATAGCACAGGTTGAGAATTCCTAATTCAAAAATATGAAATTATATGTTCTGAAATCTGAAATTTTATGAGCACTGATGCAATGCTGAAAATTTTTTAGATTTGGAAACATTTTGGATTTAAAAATTTCAAGTTAATGATGCTCAGTGATAGTCTATGTACACATTCCAAAAACTAGAAAAACTTTAAAATCTGAAACACTTCTGACCCTAAGTCTATTGGATAAAGGATTCTCAGCCCACATTAGAAAAAAAGTTATCTCTTATTGAACAAAAGTCAAATTAAGTCCCCACCTCATACCCCACACTCAAATCAATTCCAGCTATCTTAAATATGTGAAAGTTAAAAAGATTATCACTGTGAGAAATTGGTGTCAGATGCCTTCGATTCAGCTCCAACTCATAGCAACCCTATGTACAACAGAAGGAAATAATCCAGCCAGGCCCAGCGCTATGTCAGTGCTTCTCTGCTGTTCATAGGATTTTCAATGGGTGATTGTTTCGGGATTATTTTGGGAGTGGGCTGCCAGGTCTTTCTCCTGTTTTTGCGGAGCTGGAGACTGAACCCAGGGCCTCAGAGTGGACACAGCAGCACTATATATACAAACTGAGCTAAACCCCAGCCCACTGTGAGAAATACAGGAGTTTAAATAGCTTGAGACTGAAGAACTTTGTAAGCACAACTCCAAACAGAAATAATCAAAGGAAAGATCGATACATCTTTTCCTGCATAAATATTTTAAAAGTACATCTCTGTCAAGCAAACAAAACAAAAAGAACAAACTTATGAAAATTTATTTCAAAAAATTTTACCTGGAAAAGGTTAATATCTTAAGAAAACTATGAGAGCCTGGAGAGAAAAATATTAAAAGAACATGTAGGAAGTTCATGAACAGATATAAAGAAAAGTCAAACAACAAAAGAAACTACCTAAAACTTTCAGTTCCAACTGTAATAGGGTATAAAATGAGTTTCAAAAGTACCCTCCAGCTGAAAAGAATTATGAAACTAATTAAATATATATTAATAACTGCTTCCAGGCATTGACTAACATATAGTGCAGAACTAAAATACAGGCTGGGATTTAGCTTAGTTGGTAGAGCGCTGTGCTGCAGTCTCTGAGGTCCCGAGTTCAATTTCCAGCACCACAAAAATGGGAGAAGAACCTGGCAATCCACACCCAAGGCAATCCCGAAACAGCCATTAAAAACCCTATGAGGGTCGCTATGAGTTGGATACCGACTTGACGGCACCTAACAACAACAACATAATACCTGAGAGAAAGGACACAGGATGACCTCAGTGTTCATCCTGGGCTCTTGCCCAAAGCCCCTTTTCAAAGAAAGAAGTGGAAGCTAAACTCAAAGCAATGATTTCATTCAGATTCTGATCATCAGTCAGAGAAAGGCAGAGATTAAAGTTTAAGCAACCAATGTGTCTGCAATTTCTGGGAAAAATTGTTGGAGTTGAGGAAGTTATAAAGAGAAGCAACCTGCGGGGACAATTTTGAATTTCTGGGTGAAGACTAAGGCATTCATGCACAAGAGGAGATTTCACAAGTCCTGGGAGAAAAGCTGCTAGGGACTGTGAGTGAAAACAGAAATTCCAAAGGAATAGGAAAGATGGGAATTTCAAAGAGCTACAATGGAAAGGTCTCACTAAGTATAAATGCCCAGGATATTCAGTGGAAATCTCAAAATCATGAATGAGAAATAAGGCTTCCCAGCCTTTAAGTAAATGCTATCCTTGTTGTTGTTGTTGTTAGGTGCCCTTGAGTTGTGTCAGACTCATAGCGACCCTTATAGGGTTTTCAGTGGCTGATTGTTTCAGGAATGCTATCCTAGGCTCAGTCTAAAAAAATTTAGAAAGTAACCCAGGCACAGTGTCACATGCCTGTTATCCCAGCAACTCGGGTGGCAGAGGCAGGAGGATTGCAAGTTGGAGACCAGAGGCAGTCTGATTAATTTAGTGAGACCCTGTCTCAAAAATTAAACAAATGGGCTGGGGGTGCGGCCCAGTGGTACAGTACTTGCAAAGCATACAAGCAGGAGGCCCTGGGTTCAACCCCCAGTACCGAAATATATATATATATATATATATATATATTGGTTTTAAATCTTTTCTGGGGGCTGGGATTTAGCTTAGTTGGAGAGCACCGTTATGCAGTCTCTGAGGTCCTGAGTTCGATTCCCAGCACAACAAAAACGGGAGAAGGACATGGCAATCCACTGCCGAGGCAATCCCCAAACGATCAGCCATTGAAAACCCTATGAGGGTTGCTATGAGTCGGACATGACTCGACGGCACCTAACAACAACAACAACAACATATGTATTCATGGTATAAATTTCCATGTGTTCATTTTGTTAGCTGTATCCCAACATGGGATAATTTTTGTGGTGCTGGGAATTGAACTTTGGGCCTCAGAGACTGCAGCGCAGTGCTCTACCCACTGAGCTAAATCCCAGCCTATATATAAATAAATTTTCATAAGTTTGTTCTTTTTGTTTTGTTTGCTTGACAGAGATGTACTTTTAAAATATTTATGCAGGAAAAGATGTATCGATCTTTCCTTTGATTATTTCTGTTTGGAGTTGTGCTTACAAAGTTCTTCAGTCTCAAGCTATTTAAACTCCTGTATTTCTCACAGTGGGCTGGGGTTTAGCTCAGTTTGTATATATAGTTGTATATAACAAAAATTTTTGAGACAGGGTCTCACTAAATTAATCAGACTGCCTCTGGTCTCCAACTTGCAATCCTCCTGCCTCTGCCACCCGAGTTGCTGGGATAACAGGCATGTGACACTGTGCCTGGGTTACTTTCCCATGGAATACATAATATATATATATATATATATATATATATATATATATATATATATATTACATATATATACATACATTTATATATACATATATATTACATATGGGGCTGGGATTTAGCTCAGTGGGTAGAGCACTGCGCTGCAGTCTCTGAGGCCCAAAGTTCAATTCCCAGCACCACAAAAATGGGAGAAGGACCTGGCAATCCACTCCCAAGGCAATCCCGAAGCACTCAGCCATTGAAAACCCTACAAGGGTCGCTATGAGTCGGATACCGACTCGACGGCACCTAACAACAACAACAATATATTACATATATACATACATATATACATATATATTACATATATACATACATATATGTACATATATATACATATATACATATATATACATATATATGTATATATATATATATACACACATATATATATATATATATATAGTTGTTGTTAGGTGCCATCGAGTCGGTGTCAGACTCATAGTGACCTTATGTACAATAGGGTCAAATACTATTGTCAGTGTTTCTCTGCTATTCGTAGGGTTTTCAATGGTGGATTGATTTTGGGAGTGGTTTGCTGGGTCCTTCTCTCAAGCCTACAGCATGTGGTGCTCGCAGTCTCCTATCCAAGTACTAACCAGGCCTGACCCTGCTTAGCTTCTGAGATCTGATGGGATCGATGCCACAGTCCCACGGCTGCAGGCTATATATATATGCCTCTGTGTGTGTGTGTGTGTGTGTGTGTGTGTGTGTGTGTGTGTGTGTTTATAATCCATGAGTCAAGAGGAAATCTCAAGGGAAATTAGAAAATATTTGGGAATGAGTAATAATAAAACACCCTTCCATGTTGGGATACAGCTAACAAAATGAACACATGGAAATTTATACCATGAATACATATGTTGTTGTTGTTGTTGTTAGGTGCCGTCGAGTCATGTCCGACTCATAGCAACCCTCATAGGGTTTTCAATGGCTGATCGTTTGGGGATTGCCTCGGCAGTGGATTGCCATGTCCTTCTCCCGTTTTTGTTGTGCTGGGAATCGAACTCAGGACCTCAGAGACTGCATAACGGTGCTCTCCAACTAAGCTAAATCCCAGCCCCCAGAAAAGATTTAAAACCAACAATCTTAACTTTACTTTAATGCAAGAAAAAGTCAAGCCAATTGACAATTATTCAATCTAAGTAGAGTGATATGAGGGAAATAATAAACATAAGATCAGAAACAAATGACATAGAAAAAGGAGAAAGTAAAGCTGGTATGGTGGTGCACACCTATAATCCCAGCAACTTGGGAGGCTGAGACAGGAATCCCAAATTTAAGGCCAGAGGCAGTTGGTGTAACTTAGTGAGACCCTGTCTTAAAATGAAAAAAAAAATTTTCTGCTGGTGCAGCCCAGTGATAAAGCACTTGAAAAAATATGTGTGAACCCTGCAAGTACCAAAAGACAGAAGAAGAGAGTAAACAAAACAAAAATTGATTTTAAAAGATTAATAAAATTGATAAAACACAGAGAAGAAATAGAGAAATGAAGAACATCACCAATCATTATATATAAATTTAAAAAATAACAAACAGTTTATTTAAAAAAATTGTCACTAAATATACAACTTGAGATAAAAGGATAAAATTCATTGAAAAACATGCAACCTTCCAAAACCAACTAATAATTAGGCATACAGATTATAAGACCAGTTTACAAAATTAAGCTAAATTATATTTTGTACATTAGTGACTGGTGAAACATTTCAACTGGTATCAATTCCTGGAGCCTTGTCTTTTACTAATGCCTTCAAGTCAGCTTCCACTTCTTTCTTCAGTACCATTTGTTCCTGATCATACGCAGCCTCTTAAAATGATTGATCATCCACCAAATCTTTTTGGTATAATAATTCTGTGTATTCTTTCCATCATCTTTTGTTGTTTCCTGTGTTGTTTAATATTTTCCCTATAGAATCCTTCACTATTATCACTTGAGTCCTGAATTTTTCTTCAATTCATTAAGCTTGAGGAAAACAGTATGTTCTTTCCTTTTGGTTTTTTATCTCCAGCTCTTTGCACGTGTCATCATAATATTTCATTTTGTCTTCTCAAGATGCTCTTTGAAATCTTCATCATGTCTTCCTTTTACTTTAGATGCTCAACATTTAAGGGCAAGTTTCAGTGTCTCTTTTGACATGTAATGTGGTATTTTCTTTTTTTCCTGTTTTGTAAATAACCTTTTGCTTTCCTCATGAATGTCTTTGATGTCATGCCACAATTCATCTGGTCTTCAATCATTAGTGTATAACAGATCAAATCTGTTCTTGAGGTGGTCTCTGAACTCAAGTGGGATATACTCAAGATCATACCTTATCTCTCTTACACTTGTTCTAATTTTCTTCAGTTTCAGTTTGAACCTGCATATGAGCAATTGATGATCTGATCCACAATCAGCACCTTGTCTTGTTCTGACTTTTGATATAGAGCTTTTCCGTTGTCTATTTCCACAAGTGTAGTCAATTTGGTTCCTGTATGTTCCATGTGATGACTTTCATGTGTAGAGCTGCCATTTATGTTGGTGGAAAAAAAAAAGTATTTGCAATGAAAAAGTTGTTAGTCTGACAAAATTCTACCATGTGATTTCCAGCATCATTTCTGTCACCAAGACCATATTTTCCAACTACTAAGCCTTCTTCTTTGTTTCCAACTTTTGCATTCCAATCACCAGTAATTATCAGTGCATCCTGATTGTATGTTCAATCAACTTCAGACTGCAGAAGCTGGTAAATTTCTTCCACTTGTTCATTTGTGGCTTTAGTGGGGGATGTGTGAATTTGAATAATAGTCATATGAAAAGGCCTTCCTTGTAGGCACATGGTTATTAGTCTTTCACTGACAGCATTGTACTTCAGGACAGATCTTGAGATATCTTTTTTGATGATAAATGCAACATCTTTTCTTTTTAAGTTGTCATTCCCAGCATAGTAGACCATATGATTATCTGATTCAAAATAGCCAATACCAGTCAACTTCAGCTCAATGATGTTTTGATGTATTTGTGCTCCACTTCATTTTTGATGATTTTTAATTTTTCTAGATTCATGCTATATACATTCAAAATTTTAATCGTTAATGGATATTTACAGTTGTTTCTTCTCATTCTGAGTCATACTACATAAGAAAAAGGAGGTCCCAGGGGATTTACTCCATTCCTGTCATTAAGGTTAACTCTACTTTGAGGAGGCAACTCTTCCCCTGTCATCTTTTGATGACACCCTTCCAACTTGGGGTGAGGGCTTATTTTCCAACACTATATCTGACAGTTCTTCTCTAGTATCTATAAGATTTTCAATGGCTAATTGCTTTAGGAGTGGGTTGCTGGATCCTTCTCCCTAGTATGTCTTGGTCTGAAAGCTCAGCTGAAACCTGTCCACCACGGGTGACCCTACTGGTATCTGAAATAACTGTGGCACAGCTTTCAGCATCACAGCATCACACAAGCCCCACAGACAAGTGTGAGTAACAGAACTAAAAAGTATCGATTACAAGGGCAGTTTACAAAATTAAGCCAAATTATATTTTGTAAATTGGTGAGAAATAAATGAAACTAATGTAAAATAAATTTTATCAACAATTCCATGTAGAAACTAAATATATAGGAATAAATAAAATGAAAGAAGTGTAAGACCTCTAGTTTGAAAACTAAAACCAAAGTTACTGAGAAAATTTAAAGAGGATCTAATTAAATGGAGAGGCAGCATTCATGTAAAATGGTTAACAATTGATCTCAAAATCATCTATAGTTTCAAAAGGTTATCAATCAAAATTTCATTAAGCTGGTTTGTTTTTTCAGAAATTGGAAAGGTAATTGTAAGGTTGTATGAAATTCAAAAGACCCAGAATATCCAAAACTACAAAATGTGATTAAAAAATATGGGGAATGTTTAGATAAAAATTTTATCACAATAATGCTGGGAGTGGTGGTGCATACTTGTAATTGCTAGTAAATTGGAAACATGTGGCAGGAGGATTTCAAGTTCAAGACCAGAGACAGCCTGAGTAATGTAGTAAGACCCAGTCTTTGCTCTTGCAAAGTGTGTGCAAGACCTTGGGTTCAACCCTCAATTACTGAAAAATAAAAATAAAAAAATATATACGCATACACATATACATACATACATATATATGTATATATATTCACAATATATATACATATATATGTGTGTGTATATATATATATATATATATATATACAGTAAAAGACATTAATCCCTCTCAAAATACTTCCCCTGACTTCAAGCACACTTATCCCATCCTTCTTGCCTCTTTCTGAAGCTGTTCTGTAATAAGTTTTTACTGTGGTAATTTTTTTTTTTTTAGCTTAAACTTTCACTGTATCTTTTGATCACACCTAGAATATTGAAAAAGAACAAGTTGGGGTGATTTGTTCTACTTAGTTAAGTCAGGTAGATCTTCACATTAAGTCAGGTCTTCACATTAAGATTTAATATGAAACTATCAAAAGTTAGAAAGCATAGTAAAGTTGAATGCAGATGGTGAATG
>VMDO01001224.1:123750-141250 GCA_007922755.1 Pedetes capensis | reverse complement strand
ACGATTCAAAATGAGAAAAAACATGGCGGCTGTAACATAGACTGTACATGTACACAAAAGACTGTGTACATAGCACAGTGCTTAGTAGTGTCTTGTTCTGCTGTACATAGAGTTGCTATGAGTCAGATTTGACTCAGTGGCACCCAACAACTACCCTACTTTAACTGGATGGATAAGGCTGACATCATCTGGTCAGACCCTTTCTTTCAAGCTCCCAGCTGTCCTCTTTGACCAGCAACTAGTTCCAGGACTGTGTTCATTCTTTTCTTTGCCTAACACCTGGCCCATTTTTTTTTTGCCTCATTCACACTCATTCCTCATGTATTCTTTTAATATGCTATTCAGAAGGGCCTTCCTAGACCCCCCACATGAAACTGCCTTCTCTCTTATTCACTGGCATGTCATCTTCCTTTTCCTCGATGTACCAAACACAACTGTACCATCAGAATTTACTCTGATGAGGCTTGATCTAAACTATCTGATTTCTCCACTAACCTTTGAATTCCCTGTAAGCATGGATTGTATCCATTTTCATGATCATTATCTCTTTCACTGTTGGAGCAGCACTGGAAGAGAAGGGTCCATTTCCTTGCTCAGCCTGTGCTGAATCACAAGTGAACCCCTATTTTACTCTTACCTGGTCCAATCTACACTGTATCTTTAAAAAAGTCTTTTTTGATTAACTTGACAAGGATACCTTTTCTCTGTTTCTCCTTGCTTATGTAGATTCAAAACAAAACAAAATCACAACATTTTTCTTCCATTATTCTATTATTTCATAATTACTTCAAATTATAAAGTTAGAATCTATAAAAGTAATGAAACTTGAGTTTCCCATCATAAGAAATCACAATTTATTTTCAGGCCCTCCCTGTCTTGACTTAATTTGGTATTTATTCTTTTAGTTGCTATTTTATGCTTACCATTGAAAAGCTAGGAGAGACTAAAATGAAATTTCTCCTTTGGGCATTTCATGTGTTTGAGACATATTTCTTGAGTTTGTTGTTTCAATTAAGTGTTCTGACACATTTCCCTTAACCCTTATTCTGGGACAGGGCTGGATACAGCAGCCTTCTTGGCTGTGGATCTGGGATAGGAGAAGATACTTGGCCAAAAATGATATCCAGCCGAGCCTCAGGAGTTTTGAATTTCAAGCCAAGCTGAGTCTTGTTCAGATCTGGTTCAGATGGCTCCCAGATTCTGAATGCAAATGCTTCAAAATGCTCATAAAACTCTAACAGAAGATTCTGTGGACATAAAATGGTTCTCACTGAACATCACTTTAATGAATTAAGTATAAATGAAACAGGAACATATGGATTCCATTGTCCTAAAAATATGTAAGGGCTTAAAACAAAGGCAAATAAAGAAGTTCTTGGTGACATGTGTTTTGGAGTTTGCCGAACCAAAGATGTTGGAAAGTTCCCCGAGACATTTATCAAGACTCAAATGCCACTGGCTTCACCGGCTCCATCATGTGTGGTCGGTGACGGCAGTGTGCCTGCTCTTCCCTTGCACTCTCAGAGATGAGGACCAGCTCATTGTCATTAGTGTGTGCAGACTTGAGCAAGCCCCATGCTCCCCAAACCTTGGGGAATATATGTTCCTAAGTAAAGTAGAAAGTGGGAAGAGGCACTTCTTCTCCCTCCCCCTATACCTAACATTCTCTCCTAGGGCCTTGCCTCTTCTCTCTTCAGTGTGAGGCGCTGGTCCCCTGGCACTTGAGGTGGACCTGGGCTCCACCACAGGCCTACCAATCTCGAAAACCTTCACTAGGTTCACTGCCCTGATGCCTGCAGACCACTGTAGAGTATTTACCTTCAGACACTCTCAGCCAACTTTGCACACTGCTGTCACGGGAACCTCTACTGTCAGCCTTTTGACACTCCAGTAACCAAACTTGCTGATGGGAGAAGGGCTTCCTTCTACAGTTACCCACTGACTTAGGAGCTTGCTTCTTGATTGGAAGAAATAGGTAGACTATCATTTTGCCTCTAATCCTATTCTTCTTTTAGATTTTTGTATGATCTGGGCTTTATTTTCCTGTCATATGCAAATAATATACTATATCACAATAACAGCAATGATAATAATAGTAATAAAAATAATAAAACTGTTCTGCTGTCTTTATTCCAGACACCATGAGAGACAGCCTTTGGCTATATTTTATTGTTGTTGTTGCTGGCCACAAAAGCTTCTGAAAAACCATAGCCACTCTTTTTAGAAGGGCGAAGTGGTTATTTGGGAATCCCTAGCAGCTTCTAAGTACCTATTTCTTCATGGATTTTCAAATTCTCATAACACCAGCAAGCAACTCTAGCCCAGGCTTGACCAAGGATCCAAGAAGCTCCGGGTACAATGTGTCCCGTAGAAAAGTGTTTTGGAGGAAGTTCACTGGCTTTGCTTTTTTTCCAGGGGAAAGACTCAAAACAAGCAGGGTCTTCTCTCACCTGAATGAGATGACTATGTGGAAGCTGTCAACACACAGGGGAACGGTCATGCACAATTCATTTTGTTTGTAGAGATGGCTTAGTCATATCCCATGAGAGAAGCGGTTTAAGGTTTCTGGGTGGTTTTTTTTTCCCCCCTTTTTCTTTTTCGTTTCCCTTGCTTTAATCTTTTCTCCTATTCAACTAATGTATCAGGGTTAAGATAATGAGGCACAGAGGAAGGAAGGTCAGGGGGTAGGACAAGGATAAAACATTAGTTGAGATGGATAAGAACTGGCCAGTTATCACTCAAGAACGACAATTTGCCCAGAGTCCTTATTAGCTAATGTCCCATTTTCTATTTTTGCCAGACATAGCTACAAAAGGGATGAAGAATGTATTAAGAAAAAAAAAGCAAAATGTGTTTTCTTTACTGTGTTCCTGGGAGCATTGTTGATCCAACTTCAGTCACTATTGGGCAAATAAAAGAAGAATGAGTATGTTGGGAACAAAAGAAACTGGTTTCTATCTGCGATGGTTAATTTTATGTCAGCTTAACTGTATCATGGGGTGCCCAGATTGTTGGTTAAGCATTATTTCTGAGTGTATCTGTGAGGGTTTTTTCCACATTTAAATTAGTAAACTGGGTAAAGCAGATGGCCCAGTGTGGGTGGACATCATCCAAGCTGCTGAGAGCCTGAATAGAGCAAAAAAGTGAAAGGAGAAATTGCTCTCTCTGCCTGCCTGACCTAGCTGGGACACTGGTCTTCTCCTGCTCTTGGGCTCCTGGTTTAACATCAGTGCTTCTGGTTCTCAGGATTTAGCACTGGGACCAGAACTTACACCATCGGTTCTGGCTGATGGGCTTCATACTCAAACTGGAATGACACCTCTTGTTTTCCTGGGTCTCCAACTTGCAAATGGCAGATCATGGGACTTCTCAGCCTCCCTTATTGCATAACCCAGTACTTTGTAATACATAAAGTTATATACACAAATAATTCCTGATTTACAATGGTTTGACTTACAATTTTTCAGCTTTGCAATGGTGTACAAGTGATATACATTCAGTAGAAACCAAACTTTGAACTTTCAGTTTTGATTTTTTCTTAGCCTAGTGATAGTCTCTTGTGATGCTGGACAGTAATAGTGACCCACAGCTTCTAGTCAGCCACACAATCATGAGGGAAAATAGCCATCTACACTGTACTGTGTTGCTAAGTATGATAGTAAATTAAGTGAATTAAAAGCATTTTTGACTTATAATATTTTTTGACATAATATTTTCAACTTACAGTTGGTGACTTTTTAAGTCAAAGAATATATCTCTATAGCTATTTATCTATCATATATCTATCTTTTTATTTATCTACACATCTCTTCACCTATATCCTATTCATTTTGTTTATCTGGAAAACTCTGATGAATACACTGTGTACCTAACATATTGGAGGAAAAAGTCAAGAACATATATTCTTGACATAACATGATCTCTGTCAGCAAAGCAGACTAAGGTCTTCTGGACTGAATGCCAGTCATACACACGCACAAAAAAAATGTGCTCAGAGGTTCACTCTATTCCCTTCATCCACTGTTATGCTTTCCAAAGTCTCTAAAGATTTTCAGAGGGGCATTTGCATAGCTTACACTCTTCATTGCTGTTTCCTGTCATTTTCTGATGTGTAACAACTGCAGCAATTCCTTTTCCCCTTGCCCTACCTGCCTCTCTCATTCTCTAGTTATGAATTATGCTCATAGTTAATAACAAATTCAAATACCTTAAAAAATGAAACAAAAAATTCAACTTAACCGAGCAAATGGTTGGATTCAAGAACACAAAACCATCAATCTTGTGCATATCCCTGAAAACAATCTGGCAAATCCTTGAGATGTTGTTTTTATTCCTTTTCCAAGGATACCCAGACAAGATCCACCAGGGAACATTCTTGGGAGGGCGCTTTTTTGGTTGGCAGAGGGAAGGTAGGGATAACCTCATACATTTGTTTCAGTACTAATTTTTACAACCCCTTATGAGAAATTTGACTTTGTAGTCTTTTGCCCTAGAGTAAGAAGGTGTTCTTGGAGGGAAAATTGTCTGAATAGCCATCTAGCACTATAATACACTTGACTCGGCTAGGTTGCAAATATGGTGAGCAAGAAAAGCAGATCTATTTTCTCAATCAGCCACTGAAAACCTTATGAACAGCAGAGAAACACTGACATAGTTCCAGGCATGGCATGGTACAGGGAGTGTTTCGTTCTGTTTGTACTTAAGGTCTCTCCGAGTCAGGCCTGACTCAACAGCAACTAACAACAATAATAATCATTTCTTCCTTTTCCATCAATAAGATGAACAAATCAGGTTTTTCTGGCTGAAATCTATGAAAACATCAAATCTGTCTCCAGCACTCTGCTACACAATTGGCTATTTTGCTTTGTGTTGTTTGTTCATAACAACAAAATGAATATGGCAACAATATAAGCCATTTGCTTGAAACAATAGCATTATAAAACTGATATTACAACTTTGTCCTGATGTGCTTGCCATCATAATTTATCCTGCTTTTTCTAGAATTTTCTCTACATGGCTTAACCACAAGCGACCCTCATTTCTTCATGTTTTGTCTACTTTATCTAGCTCTCATAAATCTTGTTATCTATTATTCTTATCTGTAGTAAATCCTTGGGTTTAGTCTGATCACCCTAACTCACTCTGCACTGATTTCTGGGAACTGCTGTTGCTTCTCCAGCGTCACATTCACATTTTTACAATGGGTACAGCTGGCTCAGAACACAGAAAGAACCCATTCTATCATTCTGTCCCTTGTACCTCCACTCAGGCACTGCTGATGGTTTTTCAGAAGCAGCAAGCACCTGATTCTTCCTTAGCCAATCAAAAGCTGTCTAATGAAAGTTTGGATTCCAACTTCTATCATGGTGGTCTTCTAGACAAAGGAGATATAAGATTGCTGACTGTTGGCTAGCAAGATTTGTGAGGAGGAATAGAATTTTCTACTCCATTAGGAAGAGAAATCTGGATTGTAGACAAAAAGAAGAGAGAGATTGACTGAGAGAAATATAAATGAGGTGAGATTGGGGGGGTGCTTCCTGAATGCCCATGGTTTCAGCCTCTGATTTCAGTCTCTTTTCAAACCTGGCTATATGCTTGCTCTTGACTTCAGTGTGTTACCTTTATATCATTAATATTAACTTTCCCCTTTTTAAGTTTGCTAGTATTTATTATTAGGTGCCATCGAGTCGGTATGCGACTCATAGTGACCCTCATATGGTTTTCAATGGCTGTTTCGGGATTGCCTTGGGAGTGGATTGCCAGGTCCTTCTCCCATTTTTGTGGTTCTGGGAATTGAACTCAGGACCTTAGAGACTGCAGAGCAGCTCTCTACTAACTGAGCCAAATCCTAGCCCCTTGCTAATATTAGTTTCTGTTATTTACAACCCAAAGAGTCTTAACTAATCCTTCCTTCCCAATATCCTCTTAAGAACATACATCAAGTTGCTTGACACAACCTGGCATTGCTACCTTCTCTTCTGAGTTTAGCTATCACTCCTCATTCTTCAAGATGCACATGCTATCTAATGAGCCTGGTAGCTCCTTACGTGTGATCAAGAAGTGTCATCCCCAAGACCTGGCACAGTAAGATTTCCCCTTAGAAATACAGTAAAATATTGACTAGGCTAAATTATTCTCTGGTTGATGTTGCTGCCTAGCCCTCAACACTACTAGCCTATCCTGCTTTTGTGAGAGTCTCTTGTCTTACTTGCTCCTACTCATGCCCAGCCACTTTCCCATGGTCAAGAAATAGCTATAAAAAAACTATAGCTTTCATTATCCAATATACTCTCTCCTGTACTCTTCTTTAAATATACTTTTTGTTCAATAGCTTGTTCCCTGACTATATCTTCATGTCAGTCATTAATTTCTGGTTTTCTGATCAATTCTCTGCTAATCCTTTCACTGTATTGAGATGTTTTTCTCCTGGAGTGACTTTTTAGTCTCTACAGCTCAGGATGAAGGAACACATAATGCACTTGTGGATGCCTAAGCATACACAGGCATGAAGGTACACAAAAATGAATGTCCCTGCACACAAAGCAAATCAATTTTCGGCATTGAGACCTAGTGAGAATGTACCCAAAGAGCTTCCAGGAAGCATGAGTCACAGGTAATCAGTCTTTGTCACATAACCTATGAGTTAGTGAGTTCTTACTGGTCTCAATGAAAAGCCTTCTTTGTCCATGTTGTTATTACTGGGCATTTGAAACTGCAAAATAAGGCAAAAAGAAGCCCTATAATCTTATTTCTCCACTCCAATGTCAAATGACCATCCTATGCTATCTCTCATGGATGGATCTAGGCTTTTAAGATTTGTGCACCTTAGGTTTTTCAAGAAAGTTGCTTCATAAGGGGCTACTTATTTCATCAGGTACTGACCACTTGACATAAAAATTGAAATGCTGAGCAATACAAAAGACACAACAATGTAGAATATATTCATATCTATGAGGTCAAAAGAAGCTGTGAAAATGTGATTTCTAAACACAGGTTTTAATTTTCTCTGGCTACAAAGTGACATTCAATGTGTGAAATTCAATTTTCAGTGGTGAGTTCATCTTTTACTGCCTTTTATCAGTGCAAATTATGGTGCACCAGGTACTTACTTCTCTATAATAGGAGGGGTCAAGTAGATAATTAATGAGAATTAATCTGTAAAAAGAAATAAAAACTCCAATTCGAACCCAGGTTTATGACTTGGTTTATTATGCAAGCATGAAACTTCAAAGAGAGCTAACTCAACGAGGCACTCTAATTACATTTTATTATATTTAAGAACTTTATGGAAATTTTGCCTGCTGCAAAGAAATATTTCTTGAGAACACTCTCCTCCACAGCAGGGCCCCTGTTCCCAGAGTGACTACAGAGGAAGGCCGCTGGCAGCTTCCCATATCTTGGAAACAAGGTGCGAACAGCTGCTGGGTGGAGCACTGGGCAAGGGCATGGCCAGGCACAATTTCTCTTACAGAGAGTAAAACCATGGAACCCAACAATCCTACCTTTAATGACTTTCCAAATTTAGACATTCTCAATGGCAAATGGAATGCTTGAATTTAGAGAAAATGTTTTGGAGAACTAAATAGAAGATGTCAGTCCTGTGGTGACATCAGAAATGGCCACTTTCACCACTTGGAGAAAAAACAAAAATAAAACAAAGAGGAGAGAGAGCACATGGGTTCCAGTCATTGTATCTTAACTCAAGAGAACTTTCTTAATCATGTTGAGTTTGACAGGGAGGGAAGAGATCATTTCTTTAACAGCTACATTGTTTTCCTCTTATTCCTACATTGTTGCCTCTTATCTTCCTTAGAGCATGAAATTAAGGAAAAATGATTCTTAGGTTAACATGACCCAGCATCTGATTCCAGGGCTAAAGGCCAGGGTTCCTCCCTTCTTATTCCAGCTCCAGTATTAACTTGTCTTATGGCTTTGGGCAAAGCCACTTAGTCTCCCTGCTGGGACTGCCCAGTTCTAAAATGACAGTGATGAGGCCATCCATGCTGACCTCATTGAGACATTGTGCAGACAAGTTGAAAACGTTTTTTTCTTTCGTTTGTTAAAAAATTTGGGTTTATTTTGCTAGATTTGAAGAATAAGGTTCTGATGACAGCAGACTGAAGGAATGTTCAGAAAAGGGAAAAACCAAAGGAGAATTGTTTGATTTATTTAACATGGTGAAGAGACAGAACAATATGTCCAAAGGTGTTCCTGTGAAAAGTAAATAAAGTAATGTAATATTTAAAAGTGACTTTGTTGTGGGAGAAATTGCCCTCGGGCTTGAATAGTTTGGCTTTTTCTCTTACCCTTGACAACGTATTAGCTTCATTACTGTGTAAATGGTAAAATCTAGTGATTGTAATTTACTTCACTTGGAATAAAGGAAAGAAGAAAGCACACCATTTCCTCAAAGGTATAATCAATGTTGTGGAAAAGATAAAATTTTGAGGTTGGGACAAGACTGGAAATTAAAGGGAAGAGTGGAATTTTCCAAGTATTATTAAAAATTTTTTACTTGCAGTATTTCAGGTTGAGAGGAGAGAGACATTCTCATAACTATTGCTGTGGCAATATGGCCAGGATTTATTATTCCTCTATCCACCTAATAAACATATACTGAGTACACTTGTTGTACACTTACTGGGGCATAATTCTTGCCCTCAACAAGCTTATAGTTTATGAGGAAAGATGCACATCTAACAAGTTCTCACAAGGTCTTATGATGAGTGCCACAGTAGAAACACATCATAATACTATTCTAGAAGAGAGAAAGAGGGACTCTTTGGAAGTCAGGATCCACTCCACTTGGTGAGATAATGAAAAGATCGTGCAAAGCTTCTGAGACAGAGAGAGGAGTTGTGTTTCCTGGACCTCAGAGGAGATGGCAGCAGGGATGAGCAGAGGGACCTGCTCATACAAACGTGAGGGGCATGAAATAGTATGATAGATTCAGAAAGTAGTTGCATGGAGATGGAGTGTTCAGGGAGAAGAATAATATAGCAGAAGATAAAGCCAATAAAGTCACATATAAAAGCCCTTAGGGAGTGAGAATATTTCATAGTGAGCCTATATTTTTATTCTTACCCACATCATATACTGACCATAGCATCTGAGCAAGTTCTTCACTTCCTTCATAAGTAAAATGGAAGTAAAAATAGTACCCCATCAAGAGGTTGTGAAAACTAAATATTTATAATAATAAATGAGAAACAATCACAACACAGACTGATATGAAATAATATCTCAATGAATATACATTTGTTGTCACTCATATATTAGATGAAGACTTCTGGTCTTTATTCTATAGGCCAAAGGGAAGCCTCAAATGTACCTTGAGAAAGACAATACCATGGTAAAAGTTTCCTGGGAAGTGTAGAGGAAATATATTAAGGTGGAGGTCTGTTGGAAGGGAAAATTTGTGAATAGCTAAGGAGAGGAAATTATAGAATCAAATGACAGTAGATAAGGGGTTTCTGTTTTCTCACAAGTTTGAGCCTTGAGTGGTTGGGGCAGGTGGTAGTAATATCAAACTGAATAAGAAAACATGTAAGATATATGAAATATAGCAGAAAAGTGATAAATTCACTTATTTACAGGTGAAATTTAAGGTGTCCAGAAAGTCTGACAGGCCATTCATTGATCAGGCAACTAGAATCAGGTCTGCATCTCTAGAAAGAAAATCACAGCCTGACCATACTACAACACAGTTTTAATCTAGGACTAGCGATAGAATTTCAGGAGTTTTAGGATTGGGTGAAATTATTCAGGAAGAAAAGCTATAATATTAGTCTGAGAAAGATTAGAAAGAGAAGTATGAGAGAACCCAGGGGAAAATGAGTGTGCAGAAGTAGAGGGAGAAGACCTTTATTAAATTTAGAATGGTTGGTGTCTGTCTCAAACTCCTTTTCCAATTTTCCAATCTTTCTATTGACATCCTCCAGGTCTCCCAGAAGGTGGCTGGACTTTTTCAGCTTTTTGTGGACCACATAAAACTCTCTCCTGTGACTCCTTATTCTTCTCAAATACAGGGTTATTTTTGCAAATGACTTTCTTTTAAAATCCCACAGAAAGCATGGAGTAATATTGATGATAAAAGTCAGGCAAAAATTAAACATGAAACAACTTCTTTTCTTAAAATTTGTCAATACACATTGGAATTGCAATTAGATATATTTGTATGCCTTTAAGAGTAATTATCCTAAATCACTTAAAGCAATAAAAGAAGCATAAATTTAACTACATAGTTTTTAAATTCATCATCAACCAACACTATAAGCCACCAAAACTTAAAAGAGTATTTGCAACTCATATCACAGATGAAAGACCAATCTCCCTAATACACAAATAGTAATTAGAAAGCAAGGGGGAAAATTCCAGTGATGATGAAAATACTATATATCAGCATGAACATTTTAGTCATGAACAAAAGAAGTGACACAAGAGGCCCTAAGCAAATGAAAAGATTCTCAACCTTACTCATAGGAAGAGAAATGCATAACCTTGAACTAGTATTCTATACTTAACAATTTGGGGAGCAGGGGTACTCCCAAATAGCATGTTTTGTTAATGAGACTATTGGGAGACAGACATTCTCATACATTGCTATTGGATGTGTGAAACTGATACAATGTGAATAACCCTGAAGCAGAAGGATTTAGTAAGAGTTATCAAAATTACAGATGCTTTTATTACCTGCCTCAGAAATCTCATTGCTAAGAGTCTTGCCTACAGATACCCTTGTACAAGTACAAAATGATATATAGATAGGGCTATTCATTGCAACAGTGTTTCTAATAGCCTAATGTTGGAAATCATCCAAGAGACAGTAACAGGGTATTTCTTTGTGTAAAGTATTGTACAGTAAAAAACATAATGAAACAGATTGTTACATACCAGGAGAGTGGGGAAATCTCTAGGACATAGTACTTTAAAAGAACAAGAGAAAGTATAGCTATATAATATGCTAATTGCATAAGGAAAGGGATGATAAGAATATACCCATATACATACATGTACACACACACACACACACACACACACACACACGTATATATTTGCTTATAATTACAAAAAGAAATATGTTGGAACATTACCTGGTGAGTCCTTTATTCTTTGGCAGAATAAATAAATATTTCATAAAACTTGTTATTAAAGGTGGAGGAAAATAAGTTAGAAAGTATACTTTCATCAGAGTATATTCTGTAAAATGTGCAAATATATTTTATTAGTATATTGCTAATATTGCTATTTTGAGATGATTTTACATTTCTCTATATAAAACAAATAAGAAATTATGTCAAGATTAAAATTTCTAGAAAATTCCAGTTATAGACAATAAAATATTTAAAATGAACTGGAAGTATTAATTGGAACTGGTAGTTTTAAAAAATATTGGTTGGCGCCGGGCACGGTGGTGCATGCCTGTAATCCCAGCGGCTCCAGAGGCAGAGGTGGGAGGATCACAAGTTAGAGACCAGAGGCTGTCTGTGTAACTTAGTGAGACCCTGTCTCAAAAAGTAAAAAAATGGGCTGGGGGCGTAGCTCAGTGGCCCAGCACTTGCAAAGCATGCAGGCCCCCGCATACCTTGTTGTTGTGTGCCGTCGAGTAGTATCTGACTCATAGCGACCCTCAGGGTTTTCAATGGCTGAGTGCTTTGGGATTGCCTTGCGAGTGGATTGCCAGGTCCTTCTCCCATTTTTGCGGTGCTGGGAGTTGAACTCCGGGCCTCAGAGACTGCAGCGCAGCGCTCTACCCACTGAGCTAAATCCCAGCCCTCCCTCATACCTAGAGTTTATTTTTTACTATAATTGTCATTAAAGGGAACCAAGATTCTTTAAGAAATACTCAAGTTCTGGTTTAGGATGGAGGCCACAGGAAGATGTGTGAAGAAGCTTTCTCATGTTTAAGATCATATCAAATGTTACAGAATCCAATGTGTGAGGGCTCCAACTGGCCATCAAGGTGACATTTTGAGTATCAAAAAAATACTGTCTGTAACTGACATTGAACCTATGAAAATTTATGATTCTATTAAGAACACCCAAAGAGAATGCTAAAAAAAAAAAGAAAAGAAGAAAAGAAATGAACATTGGCCAACTTTGAGCAGACTTTTGAAACACATCAACTTTGGTCATTTGCGGTTTAAAGGGGGAAAATTAAGCATGTATCCTATCATTCCAGGAAGGATTTTACAAGTTTATCAAATAGTCCCATGTTGGAAAGGGATAGCTCTACTTTACAGAATGACAATTGATAAATGTGGAAAGAATAATAGGTACAGAATGTCATTGTGCAGCTACTAATGAAAGTATTAGGTCAGACACACCAATGCCTCCTAATGAGTAAGGGTGGGCTTTCTCAACCTGCCATCAATGTCCCAAATATCTTGATGTTGAAATCATCAGGTGAATGGTTGATGAGAAACTAGAGACTATATGTGTCCCCAAAATGTTCCACGCTACTCAAGGTGGGCAATTTTTTCAAGGATGAGATAGACATCAGACTGGAATTTCCCATGCTCCTTTCCTTTTTGCCTGTCTAGCTATCAAGTTTAGGCTCTAAAGCAACTGCGTAGGGGTAGGGGGAGGATGAGGAACATAACTACTGATTTAGGCAAAGGCTGTTCTTCAACCAGCAGTCCAGTGCAAGAACTAATGATGTCATTATATAAGCAGGACGTGGAGACAATGGAAGGTGGAAAAGCACATTATTACTGGTTACTCCCTTCATAAATGGCAGAATAGTGTCAGTATTTGGTTGACTGTAGTTTGAATAATTTTCCTCTCATCTCAATTTCCTAGAATTCACATTTAATAAGACATGAAATGTCTAATTACTCTTTAAAAGTATTTGACTTATTCTTTTTAATAGAGAAGAATATCAGAGAGGGTACAGATTGGATACCAAAGCTTCAGATTCAGTTTCTCATAAAGACACACTGTTGTCCTTCACAGCAATTCAGTTTGGCCAACTCTGCTCTTGAAGCAAGAGAGTCCCAGTAGGTCTGTTTTCTTTTTGCTCCTTTTGTCGATTAGCATTCAACAGCCATCACTAAGAAGACCCCTAGGAAGGCAGATCATCCAAATATAAAACCAAAGCAAGTTGTGAGGGGTCAGTGCAATTACAGATCAATAGCCACCCACGCTCCTGCCATCTCCCCAAGGCTCAGCCTCTGACTGGTGATTCTTAGTGCTTGTGCCTTTGTGCATATACCAAGGGAATTGGGTGGGTCCAACCTCTTGTTTTTCTACTTCTTGCACATGACACAAATCTAAGTTTTAATCCATTAGATAGAAGTGACACACTGTTACTTAAGTGCCCACTAAGGGCCCTCAGAGTCACAGGGAATCAATGAGTGACCTTCCTTCTAGTAATTCCTGTTGGCCAAATAAAGGACAACAGTGAGCTCAGAAATAACTCACCACCAAAAGAAAAAATGGAAGGATTTTAAACTAGCCTCCCTGGAACGAGAGTGTTAAATGTCCCCCCAAAACTCATGTGTTGAAGCCTTTGTACTCTGCTCATGGTGCTATGCCTATAGCCATACCACTGTAGAGTCTGATCTCTTCAGATCTCAGAAGCTAAGCAGAGTCAGGCCTGGCTAGTCCTTGGATGGGAGACAGCCTGGGAATACAAGGTGCTGCAGGCCAGGGAGAAGGATCTGGCAACCCATTCCCTCCTCCCAATAAATAAATAAATAAATAAATAAATAAATAATATCAGTCATTGAAAACCCCACCAATATAAGACAAGCACTAAGAATAGTGTTTTGCCTGTTGTTCATAGGGTTGCTATGAGTCGGATACTGACTCAACAATACCTAACAATAACATGGTACTATTGGTGGGTGATGATGTTGGAGGAAGTAGATCAGTGTGGATGTTCTTCTAAAAGGTGTGAGACCCTGGCCCCTTCCTCTCTTTCTTGTTGTTTCCCAGCCACCATTGGTAAGCAGCATTTTTCCACCAGATTCTTCCTGCCATGATGCTCTGCCTTACCACAGGTCCAAAGCAATGGGGCCAAGCAATGGTGGACTGAAACCAGGAGCCAGAATAAATGTTTCTCCCTTGTAAGTTGATTATATCAAGTATCACCTCAGAGTGATGGAAAGCTGACTAACACAGAGGGTTCTTCTCAGGCCATTATAGGATCCCAGACCAGAAGCCTAGGAAGGCAAGGGGAAAGGAATGGCCAGGATTTACAAGCCTCTGAATTAAATCCAATGTCTGATTGATATTTGACCTGGCCAATACCAACATTTCCTTGAGCAAAGGAGAAATTATACATTTGGTAGCTAGAAGGAGGCCAGGAAGCTAGAGAACATTCGAGCAAAGAACTTTGAAGAAATCCTAAGTGAAAGAGTCACAGTTGTGAAGAGTGCAAAGAAGAGAAGTGGAAGTTGGAAGACAAAACCGGGGGAGATTCGAAAGTGCACCAAGGCCACAACAAAGTGGTTGTTAGGAAATCTGCTTAAGCCCTCTATCCTAAGATTCTCTTAGTATTTTCTCTGTGTGATGCACTATGCTGGGGGTTAGAGATACAATGGTGAGTAAAGCAGGCAGTCCCAACCCTTTAGGGGATTCAGGAGTTGCTAGATGAGATGCACATATATTAAATAAACATTTACCTGAACATGAAAATCACAACTGTGCTAAGTGTCACAAAAAAAGTACTCTGTTTTATGGGACAGTATAGTGGGGATATTTGTCATCGTCAAGAGAGAAGTTTTCTTGAGGAAATGACACTTAAGCTGATTCTCAAAGTGAAGGTGGAATAAAATTCAAGTCCAGAATAACACATACAAAAGTCCAGTGGTGAAAAGAGTATGGTTTATTCAAAAGAGAGACAGAAGGCTAGAGTGTGAGAGGTGTTGGCATAAGATAAGAGTGATTTTTGCCCTATTGAGAACAATGGTTCTTTATTTAGCAATGAAAATGGCTCGATTTCAAACACTTCCTTGTAAGCTAGTTCAGTGAGTGCATTACAATGACGGCATACCACATTGGGACGCTCATGGTCCATAGCTAACGAAATTTGAGGATGTGCTTGTCAGTCATTCAACAAAAAGTTAATTGAGTATTATTTCCTGCTATGTTCTGAGCTAATATCTGGTGGCTTAAGCTACTCATATTTCTTCAGGTCAAAGTTTTTAATTGGCCCATTGTTATGGTTTGGATCTGAAATGTCCCCCACAGGCTAATGTTTGAATGCTTGGTCCCAGCTGGCAGCACTATTTTAGGAGATTGTTGAACATTTAGGAGGTGGGGCAGAGCTGACAATAGTAAGTCACTGGGGACAGGCCTTTAAAGGTGTCACGCCCTGGTTCTTGCCAAGTTCTCTGCTCCTTCATTTGCTGTGATGTACCACACACTTCTGCCACCATAGACTAAGCTTCTCAGCCAGGCCTTTTCCACCATGATGTACTGACTCTCTGAGACCATGAGTCAAAATAAGTTGTTTCTGTCTGGTATTTGGGTCACAGTGATGCAAAATTAACTAATATATCCATGTAAATGGGAAATATCTACTTTCTGCCCATTTAATTTTGAGATAGGACTGCTAAAAAAATGGATGCTCTTTTGAAACCAGACTATTGTATGTTATTAAGAGTTGTGAAAAATGCTGGAGAAGATAGGTATAACAGGCAAATTCCTTAATATCATAAAAGCCATTTATGACAAACCTATAGCCAACATTATATTAAATGGAGAAAAACTGAAACCATTTCCTCTTAGATCTGGAACAAGACAATGATGTCCTCTCTGCCCTATTCTATTTAACATAGTAATTGAAGTCCTTGCCAGGGCAATCAGAGAAGAGAAAGAAATCAAAGGGATACAGTTTGGCAATGAAGAGGTCAAATCATCCTTATTTGCAGATCGTATGATCCTATACCTGAAAGACCCTAAAATCTCAACCAGAAAACTTCTACAACTAATTAACTCCTTCAACAAAGTGGCGGGTTATAGAATCAACACACAAAAATCGATAGCTTTTCTTTACACCAACTGCAAACAGGAAGAGAAGAAAATTTCAGAAAAAATACCTTTCATGATAGCCCACCAGAAAATTAAATACCTTGGAATCAATCTAATCAAAGACCCTTCAGATCTCTACAAGGAAACTTTCACAACATTAAAGAAAGAAATAGCAGAGGACACTAAAAAATGGAAAGATCTTCCCTGCTCTTGGATAGGGAGAATTAATATAGTAAAAATGGCTATCCTACCAAAAGCAATCTATAGATTTAATGCAATACCCATGAAAATTCCACTGACTGACTTTACAGAAATAGAAAAAAGATCCAAAAATTCGTATGGAACCACAAAAGACCATGTATAGCCAAAACACGGTTAAGCTGCAAAACTAATGCAGGTGGAATCACAATCCCTGACTTCAAGCTATACTATAGGGCAGTGGTAGCAAAAACAGCTTGGTACTGGCACAAAAATAGGCCTGAAGACATCTGGAACAGATTAGAAGACCCAGAAATACCTCAACACACCTATTGCCACCTTATTTTTGACAAAGGAACAAAGCAAGTAAACTGGAAAAAGAACAGCCTTTTCAATAAATGGTGCTGGGAAATATGGTTATCCGCATGCAGAAAAATGAAAACTGACCCACATCTCTCAATATGCACGACAGTTAACTCAAAATAGATAAAAGATCTGAACATAAAACCAGAAACTTTAAAACTTATAGCAGACAAGATAAGCAATACACTCCATCATATTGGCATAGGAAAGTATTTCCTTAATAGGACTCCAATCGCTCAAGAAATTGCAACAAGAATAGACAAATGGGACTACATGAAATTAAAAACTTCTGTACAGCAAAAGAAACAATTAACAGAGTCAAGGAAACCTCCATGGAATGGGAAAAAATCTTTGCATCCTATATATCAGACAAATGTATAATTACCAGAATTTATAAAGAACTCAAGAAAAAAACTCCCCAAAAAACAAATAACCCAATACACAAATGGGCAAAGGAACTGAGTAGACAGTTCTCAAATGAAGAAGTCCATAAAGACATGAAACACATGAAAAAATACTCAATATCCCTAGCCATTAGGGAAATGCAAATTAAAACAACTCTGAGATTTCACCTTACACTAGTAAGAATGGCCAAGATCAATAAAACAAATAACAACAAATGCTGGCAAAGTTGTAGAGAAAAGGGAACACTCTTACATTGTTAGTGGAGCTATAAATTGGTCCAACCACTGTGGAAATCAATATGGATGTATCTTAAAAAACTGAAAATAGATCTAACATATGATCCAGCTATATCACTATTGGGAATTTACCCAAAGGGAAATGTGTCATCACACCACAGAGACACCTGCATCTCCATGTCCAATGCTGTACTTTTCACAATAGCAAGGATATGGAACCAACCAAAGTGCCCTTTAACAGAAGAATGGATTAAAAAACTATGGTACATATACACAATGGAATACTACCCAGCAATCAAAAAAAAAAAAAAAAATGAAAT
>VMDO01001224.1:67635-123650 GCA_007922755.1 Pedetes capensis | reverse complement strand
GAAAAAAAAAAAGCTAAAAATGGTATTATTATAGATGGTCTAGAAAATGCATGTAATAGTTCTGCCAAGGTAAAAAGAAAGTTCACTGCAGGAAAGGTTTCTATCTTAAATAGAAGTGGAACCCAAGAATATATAGAAAAATATTACCATAAAAAGACAAGTAAATGGTAGAGAAGTCTTTGATGGGGGGGGATGGGGGAGAAGAGTACAAGAGGGTAAGGGGGAACCTATATGAATAATGTACAACAAAATGCATATATGTAAATGTCACAATGAAAAGCATGTCAGAATGAATCACATTAAGGTGTACATTAAAATTTTCAAAAAAAAAAAAAATAAGTTGTGGAAAACAATCTTACCGTGATATTTTCTTAAGTTTCTTGTGACTATTCGACATGAATTCACAGTAAAGGAAAAGCCAACTGAAAAAGAGAAAACATTTATTTCTTCCTGATATTATTCACTCATTAATCTAAAGGACATTCCTTGAACTCTCAAGCCTAGCTCATTTTTCCACAAATGGTAACACTGAACTTTTAAATCTAGAATGCACTGTAGGAGTAAATAGGCTTTTAAGCCAAAGTGTTCCTCTATTGATTGGAGCCCTATTCTATTTTATCTTACTGAGAATATTGTTACAAACAAGATCTTCAGTGTCTTTGTTGCTCTCTAGTCAGGCTTATATTCAAGGTAAAACAGTCTGGGCCCCAAAATATTCAGTTTGAGGGGAATTCTACCTCAATAATGGTTTATCAGTATCAAAAACAAGACCAGAATGAGTAAAACAGGTTTATGACAGATGTAATTTAATTCTAAAGTGGCAAATTGCAATTGTGTCCTGTTTCTGTTTTGACTTATAATTGATTAATTTCTTGGATAAATTGGAAAGATGCTGCTTCCTGTCTTAGCAAATAAGAAGACAAATACAATTTAGGTAATTTGGTGTTAGTATGCAGTTATCAACACTTATGTGCGAGCCTTTCCTCAGATGCTCTACATTCATGAAATGCTGACATAGAATTTTTAAAGTTCATAGTCTTTAGAACTTTCACATGAATCATTTAAAAGTGTCCTGGTTTGCATGGCAAAATCAGTTTCCTTTCCCCTTTTATCTTCATCTTGGATTATACCTTGTCAAATTGGAGCCTATATTAGATTACATACTGTGTATTAATGATGCTTTCCTGTTAGTTTGCCTGTATTAATGTTATGGTAACCTGGTAGAATATCACTAATCCTTGGTTTCTAAATGTACAGTCTAATTCAACAAGGCCTAGAGGACACACCTCTGTGCTAAGTCAAGATAAAGGGACAGACAACGTACACAATAGCCACTGTTCCAGCATTTATTGGTGAAGAAAAATTAATGCACACAAACCAGTTGTTGCTTGTTGTTGTTGTTAGGTGCCGTCAAGTTGGTATCCGACTCATAGTATCCCTCATAGGGTTTTCGATGGCTGTTTCGGGATTACTTTGGGAGTGGATTGCCACATCCTTCTCCCATTTTTGCCGTGCTGGGAGTTGAACTGGGGACCTCAGAGACTACAGCGCAGCACTCTACCAACTGAGCTAAATCCCAGCCCAAATTGTTGGCTAGAACCCTACTATTAGAAATTCCACTGCTTTTCCCTGAGGCTCTCAAAGGAAGATTACATCCTCATCCTTCCTCTGTCTCTGCATCCTTTTAATTCTGATTCTGTCCCTGTACCATCATGGGATATAAATATTTTCCTCATTGCAATATTATGGAATTAACCTAGATGTCCTTCAACAGAAGAATGGATTAGAAAAATGTAGTGTGTGTGTGTGCGTGTGTGTGTGTGTGTGTGTGTGTGTGTGTGTGTGTGTGTATCATGGAATCCATAGAGGCTGGTGGTTGTGTAGGGCTAGGGCTGGGAGTGAGAGAATATAACTAGGCAGATAGGGTTTCTTTTTGGTGTTATGTAAAGGTTCTAAAATTTAAAATGATAGTTGCACAAATGTAAATATACCTAAAACCATTGATTTTATACTTTAAATGCATAAATTTTATCATGTGTGAATTATATTACATTAAAGCTGCTTTGGGGCTGGGACTTAGCTCAGTTGGTAGAGTGCTGAGCTGCAGTTTCTGAGGTCCCAAGTTCAATTCCTGCAAAAATGGGAGAAGGACCTTGCAATCCACTCCCAAGGCAATCCTGAAACATTGAAAACCCTATGAGGGTCGCTATGAGTTGGATACCGACTCGACGGCACCTAACAACAACAACAAAGCTGTTTTAGTAAAAAAAAAAAAAATGAAAGAAAAACAAGTCAGAAATCGACTCCCATCTAAGCATTTCTTGTACCTTGTTGTTGCTGTTGTTGTTAGATGTGGAGTCAGGTCCAACTCGTTGTGACATTCATAGGATTTTCAATGGCTAATTGTTTTAGGATTACTTCGGGACTGGATTGTTATGTCCTTCTCCCATTTCTGCCATGCTGGGGATGGAACTTGGATCTTCAGAGAGTGCTGAGAGGCACACTACCAACTGAGCTAAACTCCAACCCCTCTTGAACCTGTTGTTGTTGTTGTTAGGTGCCGTCCAGTCGGTATCCAACTCATAGCGACCCTCTGTACAACAGGGGAAACACGATTGTCAGTGCTTCTCTGCTGTTCATAGGGTTTTCAATGGCAGATTGATTTTTGGGAGGGGTTTGCCAGGTCCTTCTCCCAAGCCTACAGCTTCTGGTTTTGCCAGGCGGTCTCCCATCCAGGTATTAATCAGGCCCGACCCTGCTTAGCTTCTGAGATCTGACAGGAATGGATGCCACAGGGCTATGGCTGCAGGCCTCTTGAACCTAGTAACTCACAAAAGATTTCAGGGAGTCATGCAAGAGGCATGACATCATGAGATCCTTTGTATTTTGTCCTCCACTGCTATACTCTCTCACATCCACTTTTCTGTCTCTTTTTATCTCCTCTGGAGTAAAAGAACACATATTTTCCTCTCTTTTCACATGAAATGGTTCACAGAACACTGTAGGTATTCTGGGAGAAAAGGTCAGAGAGGTGCTGGGTCTGTTACTTCAGGAATGCAGGGAGTGGGACTTACTGGTTGTCTTGCTCCGCATGAAACAGAGCCTAAGGAAACTCACTTTTTATTTGGGAGGTGATCCCAGGAAATAAGGGTAAAGGATGAGGAAGTCAGATGAAAAAGAGAAGGAAACCAACTGTTACTCAGTCCTGCTAGGCAACTCTAAAAGAGAGTATTGAAGGAAATTTTTCAAAAAATAAAATCATAGTCAGGCATGGTGACTCACACCTGTAATTCCAGCACTTGGGAGGCTGAGGCAGGAGGATTGTAAGTTTAAGACCATCTGGGCTAGATAATGAGATTCTGTCTTAAAAAAAGAAAAAGAAAGGTGAAATCATGCCTCTTGGGCAAAAGTAAAATGAACACATTCAAATTTTATTCAACTTGTCAATTATTAAGGGAACCCATATGATATCACAATAAGTTCACATGAAATTTTTACTCATTCTCCACTGAATAAAACCCACTGACTTCATCATGAGCAGGATACATTTGCTTTGCTATAGACAGAAAATATCCATCACTTAATTAGCTTCACCATTAGTGCTATACAAGTTTATTTTTGCCTCCATAGACTTATAAAATACCTACTCAAAGATAATTGACATTGCATATCCTTATAAAATAGGCATTGTCCAAGTGCCACTAAGCCACACCAAATAGTCCCTTGAAAGAACTTCTAATTATGTCTTCTTTGCATTTCAAGATAGTCTTTGTCTGCTTGGACTGTCATAGCAAAATACCTGAGACTGGGTAACGTATAAAGAAGAGAAATTTATTGCTTACAGTTCTGGAGGTTGGGAAGCCCAAGATCAAAGTGCCCACAGAGTTGTTGTCTTGTAAGGACTTATTCCTCACTGATGACACCCTCTATAAAAATACAGTGAGCCTTTAAATTTAAAAAAAAATGTATTATTATAGAAGACACATTTCCTACCTCAATTCCCTGAAGCAATTCAAAACATTTACTTTTCATGGTCATTTTGACTTTAGGGAAATCACTCATGCCAAGTCCAGTGAACAAGGTAGAAAAGGACACAGTATAATGTGTTTTTTTTTTTTTTTTTTTTTTTTTTTTTTTTTTTTTTTTTTTTTTTTTTTTTTTGTGGTACTGGGGGTTGAATCCATAGCCTCGTGCTTGCATGCTTTGCAAGTGCTGGACCACTGAGCTGCCCAATTTTTTACTTTTTGAAACAGGGTCTTGCTAAATTACACAGACTGCCTCTGGTCTTGAACTTGTGACCCTTCTACCTCTACCTCCTGAGTTGCTGGGATTACAATGTTTTTAATTGACAGAAATTGTTCCACTAGAAGTGATGTGTGACACAACATTGTCATTATGGAAGATGAAACTAAAGACACTCACGAATGAATACTCCCAAAACTACTTCAGAAAGTAGTAAAATAACGATGGGCTAATTGTGTTCAAAGCCAAGGGGAATATCTGGAGGGGGATTAATGGCCATGTGTCTTTACTATAGAACATTTTTAAAATATAAACATTAACCATATTTTTTAACAACATCATGTGTGTCCTCATATGGTGAAAGGGGCAAACAAGCTCTCTAAAGCCTCTCTGGTAAGGATACTAACGCCACTCATAAGGACAGACTCTCATGACCTGATCACCTCCCAAAGGTTCCACCTGTTTATATTATCACCTTGGGAGTTAATTTTCAACATGCGAATTTTGTGGGAACATACACATTTCTGACCATAAAAATTCTTTTATTTTTCCTAAGAACACAGTAAATCATGCCTCTGTCCTACCTAAGATGTAAGGAAGCTGGGATGTTTATTCACTGATTCCAGTCCAATCATTGATCGAGGAGTGCTAATGCTCTGACCCTTCCAGCTTACTGTGCAGATGGGCCAAGCATACTCTTCTGACAGGAAAAGAAGCCTTGGGGTGGGGAGTCACAAATGTTGGTAGTAAACAGCCTTCTGTGGAGAGGTGAATGTGAAGAAGAAGTGGGACTGGGAGTAAAAAAAGAGAAGGCACTAATACCGTTGGCTATGCTTACCTTGTTTATTTTTGATTTGACGTTTTGCTTGTTCTACATTTCCCACCATAGTATAAGTGCCCTGAAGGTTGAACATTTCTGTCTTAGTTTTCACTATCCCCCCATCTCTTAGCCTATTATCTAGCACACTGTAGTCAATCAATGAATATCTGATGAATATTGAACAAATATGAGCTGGGCCTTTAGGACAGGTTGTAGTCCATATTTGGAGGAAAGGACTTTGCAGAGAACTCTAAACGGTCCCTGCAATCAGCCTTTGTGTAGTGTCCTTGGACATCACCAGAACAATTGGTTGTCAGTCACTCCATGGACAACCTCTATCCACCCAAAATCATGTTCCTATTAAGAACAGAGGAACATAAAGTACAGATTCTGCTTTTAATATACTTGAAACTGACAAGTGACACAATGTTATACTCTCTAGTCACTGCTTAATTACCATGCATTATTCTATATAGTTACATTTGGTCACATTAAAGCCCTTATATACATTAAGACTTGGAATAAAGAAAGTATAAAATAGCAGGGGGAATTTTCTGTGGAGTGTGCAATATGCCTGTCTAGGACAGAGCTTGGGAAAGTCTGAAAAAGCTAAATTGCATGTAGGCATCACTGAACAGACTTGAGAGATATACTGGTTTTATTAAGTAGCCAGATGGCCTTCCAGAGTAGCCAGAAGAGCAGACAGGCCCCAGATGACAAATTATGAAGGGCCCTCCTTATGGGCATTTTTTCAAGACAATGTGTTAACATTAGGTATGAAATAAATCCATAACCAAACTATTCCCAAAAATTCTCAAAGAAGAGCAGGTGCTATTCACCGACCTTACTCAAATGAAAGTTTTCCAGAGAAAATAGCCCAGTTCCTTTAAACTCAATTTCAACAGCCTCTACGCTTTAAAAAAAAAAAAAAAAAAAACTTGAAAAGAATATTACAAACAAAAAACAAAGGAGGGAAAAATTAACTTGAAAACTGGCCCTCATTTGAAATGTCTTACAGAAATATGTCTTACAGAAATTTGGAGTATTATCTAGTTACTTACAATCCACTCATTTTAAATGGAGTGCTCATGAAAACATCACCAGTGTCAGATCATAAAGAAATATATAAGTATAGTGAGTACATGCAACATATCCATTTTATTAAATGATTTCCAAATTCAGAGAGATCATTGTAGATTGCTCAAGTTCTAGTCCTCAGAACAAAGTCTAAGTTTTGTCTATGGCAAGAATGTTCTTTGTACATAGCTATTGAGTATGTATTTGTCGCATTTTGATATTCAAACCTGGATTCTCCAGGAAGAGATGGCTCTGAGAATCTGAATACTCTTCCTGCAGTAACCCATATGAGAAACCCATAGAAAACTATTAGATACCCATAGAAAAAGGGTCATTGGTAAGCTGCCCTAACTCCTATTACTGCTCAAGCTTTCACTTTGGGATGATTTAGAAATTATCCTATCATTCACTCAAAAGAATTTTTTGAATTACTACTGATCATTTTTGGTGTCAAGAAGAATTATTTCTGCCTTTTTGGGGCTTATTCATTGTTCTGGAGAATAAGAGCAGAGAAATGAAGGACATATTTTACAAAAGTCTAGGCAATGAGTGTACAAAATTGCCAAGAGACATTTTCAGCACAGAACATATGCTAAATAAATAGATAAATGTATAAAGCAACTATAAAAATAGAAGTGGGGAACTTAGTGAAAGAGATTGAGAGAATTTGGAGAATTTTAAGGAAGCCAGAAATCTATCACTTGTCAGCAAGAACTTCTGGGACACCTGCCACTTGCCAAAGACTTGTAAGAAGTTTTAAGTATAATTTCTGTCCTACAGGACTTCAGATTGAAGTGAAGATGCACAAATATATAGACAGAAAAATTAGTGAGCAATTCAAAGTAGTATGCAAGGAGGAAGAAAAAACGTCATCAGGGTGAGAAGGAAGGTTTCCTGGAGAAGTGCACTGGAGAGAGTCATTATGTTAGGAAGCAAGGAGTTTGGTTTTGCTCTGGCCACATCTACCCAAGAGATTACTATATTCAGGTGTAAAATTAGATCAGATTGTCTCAGATTCTTGCCTGTTCTAAAAACCAAGCATCTTTACTATACATAGGGTGATTGTGATGCTAATAATATGTAGATGTATCCAACTGCTTTTGGTGTGAAAAGTAGGAAAGTATTTGGCAGATAGGAAATGCGGTCCCAATGTTCAACAATGATCGCTGTTCCAGGAGAAGGAGCAGGAATGTAGGATTTGATCACTATGTTCCCTTTCTAAATTACCACCCCCCGACAGCAAAGTGAAGAACCTCTTCCATAGAGCCTTCCTGAGCTTTAAGACTGATTGTCTACTTTTTACCCTTGACATAATGCAGTGTGTGCCAACTGCACCTGTTTGGGGCTCAAATGTCTGGGAGGCAGATATTTTCCTTCTCTTGAGGTCTACATCAGCAAAAGCCCATTTTGACAGTAGAGAGCAAGGTCTGCTCCACAATTATTCTAATGGCAGGGCATCTGCACTGAAAAACACTATCGTGGAATAGGTGACAAATGCAAAGCACACACAGAACTTATTATGCAACATGCAGAAAGGGTTGAGGAGTCATGCCATACATAATTGCAAAGTTTTCTCACTACATAAAGGAATCAAATACAGCAGAGCCAGTGCACATTCACATGTAACTCCCAGACACACCAGCCACACAATCCTGAGGCTCTCATGGAAAGCACTGACCGGTGCCATCTAAGAGCAGAGGGATGGCAGTGCTAAAACAAGAGATAAACACCTGGCTTCTATTTCTGACTCTGCCACAGACACCCTGGCAGTTTCTCTAGAAACTGTAAAGCTGTGGATTTTAAATTGTCAGGAGAAGTTAGTCTTGTGGTTTTCTTCACCTGTGGGAACAAAGAGATAATTTTACTTCTTCTTTTTTTTTTTTTTCTTTCTGAAATTGTCATCATTGCCTTCTCTTCTCTGGAAGTTGATCAGGTGTTTTGGGGACTATCTGGGACGTGGAGGACTATGGCTTCAATTTTGTGACCCCAAACTCTTTCTTCTATGTTCAAAGTGAAGGCAGGCTGGTGGTAATAAAGCAACATGCTAGAGTTGGAGATCCTATGAAATGCTGTCATTTGGAGCCAGGCATAGGGACTCACGCCTGTAATCCCAGTGACTCAGGAGACTGAGGCAGGAGGATCTCAGGTTTGAGACTAGAAGCAGCCTGAATAACTTCGGAAGACCTTGTCCCAAGATAAAAATAAAATATAGGCTGGAAGTGCAGCCCAGTGGTAGAGTGCTTACAAAGTATGTGCGAGACCCAGGGTTCAACCCCCAGGTACGGGGGAAAAAAAAGTTGTTGTTTGGAATATAGACCTTGATCTAACATAAAATGTTCCTTTGAGAACAAATATCCTCTCCACTAATAATAACTCATTAGAAGCTAGGCTAATTTAATTTTATGGGGAATTAATAGGGCTCTAGAAAGGTTGTTGTTGTTGTTAGGTGCTATCGAGTCGGTATCCGACTCACAGCGACCCTCATAGGGTTTTCAATGGCTGAGTGCTTCGGGATTACCTTGGGAGTAGATTGCCAGGCCCTTCTCCCATTTCTGCGGTGCTGGGAATTGAACTCGGGACCTCAGAGACTGCAGCGCAGCGCTCTACCCACTGAGTTAAATCCCAGCCTAAGTATCAGTCATTCAAAACATATGGATACACAGGAGAAAATTCCAGCAAAAATAAAAATATTAAAATGTTGTAGAGTTCTTCCTTTCAGGAAAACTAAAATAAAGAGTCAGGGTAAGACCTAGCTATCCTTTAAGGCCCTTATTGACATAAATTAGCTGGCCAGATTTGCAGTCACACACGGCATCTGGCAGAAAGATCTGATCTAGATAAACCACCTGGGGAAATGTGAGAACAGACAGAGAGATTGGCTGGCAAATCTGAACTCCTTCTGGGCTTATCCCTAAAGTTTTCAGATGGTGGGGGCTGATCCCAATTAGTTTTGTAAGACAGCTCAATGGAGAAGAAGCAGGAAGCTAGAAATAAAAAGTCCTGGCCTCAACTTACTAAAACGTTCTGAATCTTGTGTTCCTCACCTGTACATTTGGGGCTAATAAAATTCCTGTTCTCATGTATACCTCACAGGGCTGCTGTATGGAATAGGTAAGCTGGAGAACTTCAGTACTAAGAAAGATATTAAGTGCTCTCCAAATACACAATTATCCTTTAGTTTTCTGGGGGACTGATTCCAGGGTCCCCTATTTTCTGGATTCCAAAATCTGTGGATGCTCTAGTCTCTTATATAAATGGCATAGTACTTGCATATAACCGAGACACATCCTCCCCTATATTTTAAATCATGTCTAGATTACTTATATCTAATAGAATGTAAATGCTATATAAATAGTTGTTATATTGTGTAGGGAATAATGAGAAAAATGTACATGTTCAGTACAGATGCAATTTTTTTCTAAATATTTTTGATCCATGGTTGATTGAACCCACAGATGAAAAACCCATTGATATGGGCACTGACTGTATAGCATTCTTATAGAAGAGAAAGACTGTGAAATAGCAAATTATTGAAACTGAGAAAAGGTTGAAGACCCAGGAAAAGGTTCCCAGTGTTACTTTGGGACATTATCCAGTTAGGGACATTTTGGTAGACGAGTCTGGGATCTGCCCTGGGTAGTTACCTTGTATGAGTGTCCTACAGTGACGCTTCAGTTTTCTGGGCACAGCACAGTGTGATTTGTGTCAGCCACATGTTGATACTCCCTGTTTGCTGTTTCCAACAAGCTTAACACCCATATGTTCACCATATGTACTATTTTCACCTCCCTTCTCTCCTCCTGCTCCTCCAGGGCTCATGACAGCAAATGGGACTAAAATGACACAGTTGAGCTGGCTGTGGAGCACGCCTGTAATACAATGATTTGGGAGGCAGAGGCAGGAGGATCATGAGTTCAAGGCACAAGCAATTTAGCAAGACCTTGATTCAAAATAAAAAATAAATGGGCTAGGGGTGCAATCCAGTGGTAAAACACTTGCAAGAAATATGTGCAAGGCCCTGGGTTCAGCCTCCAAAAGCCATATAAATAAATAAATAAATAAATAAATAAATAAATAAATAACAATCAAACAGACATAGTTGGCATCCTATACAGATAGTGGGACCAGCAGATAATCCACCTTGCACTATTGAATCCACTCCTAACTTTGCTCCACTTGCAATTTCTCTGTGGTGCCTACGTCTGCAGAGAGCCTGACAGGAGACAGCTCAGGAGCGGACAACATGGAAAAAATCATGTCTCAGCATCAACCTCATCCTTCATGATGCTGTTGCCCTGTGAACCATATCTTCCTTTGTTACCTGGTTGTACATTTGTTGTTGGTTTTAAGTGCCATTGAAGTCCAACTCATAGCAAACCTATGTACAACAGAACGAAACACTCCCCAACACTGTGCCATGCCCTGCACTATGTCAGTGCTTCCCTGCTATCCATAGGGTTTCTGATGGTTGATTATTTGGGAATTATTTCAAGAGTAGGCTGCTAGGTCCTTCTCCCATTTTTGTGGTTCGGGGGGAGCAAACCCAGGACCTCAGAGAGTGCAGAGTGGCACTCTACCATCTGAGCTAAACCCCAAACCAACTGTAAATTAAGCTCCCCTGATACGGGCTGAGGGGCTGGGATTTAGCTCAATTGGTAGAGCACCACTCTGCAGTCTCTGAGGTCCTGAGTTTGATTCCCAGCATGGCAAAAATGGGAGAAGGGCATAGCAATCCACTCCTGAGGCAATCCTGAAACAATCACCCATTGAACACCTTATAAGGGTCACTATGAGTCAGACAGGATTTGATGGCACCTAACAACAACAAAAATAGGGGCTGGGAGGAGGTGGCCAGGCTTGGAGAGAGAGAATGAGGAGACCTAGTCTTTCTCCTTTGCTCTTGTTCTGTTCTATGTCAGTATAGCATGTCTTCTGAGCCCAGTTGTTGTTGTTGTTGTTGTTGTTCCTCATGGCAACGCTTCCAAAGTCTATGTCTTGCATCCATGGGTCTCTGCTTCAAGTCTCTAAAGATTAAAAATGGCCAAATTTCCCCTCATCCCCCTAACCCTACGTGTAATAGATTCCCCTCATAGTATCCTTTTGTCTTTAATATAAGCAGTCCTCACTTTGCTCAGTTTAGATAGGCATGAACTTAACAGTTTAGTTAAATAACACCAGACCCTCCAACAACATAGACAAATTTTTGTTGCCATGGTATATTAACTGTGAACAATTGTATAAACTATGAACTTCGTTGCTATCTCTTCAGCCCACAGATCTCAATGTAAATAACAGATGTGCATCATGATCATGACCAATCACATTGCTTGTCTCCAAATCCATTTGATTGGTCACTGTGCATCTGCTATTCTGTTCACACACAGGCAGAAAGCATATCGTTGTGTTGTTTCCTTGTCTCCCACTGATAACTCATGTGAAGTTTTATAAAAATGGGTAATCAAACGAAGAAATTGGCCAGCAAAGATGAAAATGCTGCAAAGAAATAGAAAATAGTAACACTGGAAGTAAAATTTAAAAACAACATAAATTGTGTTACAAGAGAAATAGGTGGCATTGACTGACACACTTGTCCTTCAAAAGACCTGGGAAATGTAGCCAGAGGAAGCTTCTGAATGCAAACTTAGCACAAATGAGCAAAGTGGGTTTAGAATAAATGATGAAGATATCCCAGACAAAAGGACACTGGCAAGAAATTTCACCTTTAAGAAACTTGAGGAGGTATTTCACGATGTTGAAAACAAAAAAGGTAAAATGTTGAAGCTGATCTAAACTTAGAAGTGAAGATGACAATTTTCCAAGGCACAGAACACATATTTGCTCAGGATCGTAAATCCTGAAACAAGAAGGCAACCAGCACTGTTCAAATCATTCTTGTGAAGGATTTTTAGAAATATACTAAGCACTTTAAATATTCGTGTTGCTGATGCTTTAAATTATAGTGTACTAAATACATGTTGCCTACAGCCACACCACTGTGGCATCCAATTCCATCATATTTCAAAAGTTGAGCAGAGTGGGACCTAGTTAGTACTTGGATAAGAGACCACTTGGGAACACCAGATGCTATAGGCTTGGGAGAAGGACCTGGTAGCCCACTCACCCAAAAAATCAGCCATTGAAAATCCTGTGAATAACAGAGCAGTGCTGACAATAGTGCTGAGCATGGCTCACTGTTGGTTTTTCGTCTGTTGTACATAGGATCACTATGAGTCAGACCCAACTTGATGACACCTAACAACAACAACAAATAAATGTCAGTTCTACTGTTTTGCATTTCCCTGTACATTTATAATCAACAAAATAGACTTTTTAATTTGCTTTAACAAAAATTTCTAAAGGTAACAAGAAATCATAATTTTCCCATTGATTCTTAAGATTACTTTGTGTGAGTACAGCTTGCCCAGTCATTTGTGCAGGCTCATACTGCCATGAATTACAAAGACTGCCTGTATTCAGTCAACAATTCTTTGTTCTTATTGTTGTTTGGTCCCTTGGGGTTTTTTTTGTTTTGTTTTGTTTTGTTTTGTTTTTTGTAGCCAGGCCCTCACATGTGCTAGGTAAGTGCTCTCCCACTGAGCCACACTCCTACTCTTTTTTTAATTATTCATTTTGAAACAGGGTCTTACTAATTACACAGGCTGCCTCCAACCTCAAACTTGTGATCCTCCTGCCCTAACCTCCACCTCTTAGAAGGTTCATTTTCTTGTTCACCAAGTAGCCATTCTTCATATTCTGAAGCAGAAACTGGCTTCTTTCTACCACAGCATCATCTAAAGGCAGGACTGGGCTGATAACTGATTTCATCATCACTAGGCTGAGATAAAAATACAATTCCTGGCTCATTGGATGTATACTGGCTACTAGAGGAAAAACCTATGTTAAAATCTTCTGAACTGTGTGCTTCTCTAACAATTTTGTAATTTCTTGATTTCCAACTTCTTCTAACTTAGATAGCTCAAAGGTAACAATATCAGGATCATCACTGGCAGTTCCAAAATAGACATTGTCTTCAGGTATCTTTGCTTCCTCTGCCTAAAGGCTCTCAATTGCTGACTCAGTTTCTTCCAAAGCTGAATGAGCAGTTTCCCCTAATAACAATGTACCATTTTGACTACTTTCTCTCTGCCCTCTCTCCAGTACCTGTAGTTGCTCTTGCTCTAAAGATGAACATTCTGTGGTGACCTCGGAGTTGTCACTCATTGTGACAGAATTCACCATCTCTACATCAGACCCCTCATGTTAGATGACATAACCACAAGGTAAATCACTGTCACTGGAATGTTCAGATGTTTTTCAGGTCTGGTGGGGCAGGGCCACCTCTGCCTGGCTGTCACACGGTGGCTGCTGTCCTGGTTCTCAACTCCTTAACTGGCAAATGGGAATAATAAAACCTGTTTATGGGGGATTTTGTGAGGATTGAAACAAGTGGCTGTTTGTGGTAGTGCTTTGTACTGTAAAGTTTTGTAGGACCAGAAGTCTTGATTACTGCAGGGTCCTATTGGATTGTGACTGATCCAATAAAGACTAGTGGTAAAAGTGTAACATTGTCACTACCTACTATAATTCTGAAGCAATGTTTCTGAAGAACCAATGGTATACAATGTAATATGAGTCAATGCATTTAAAAGCCAATGTTCAATGATTGTTCTTGAAATCTGCTCTTATTTTGTCTCACTTATCTGCCCTGTCTCTTTATTTCAGATATCCAGGTACCCTAAGAATGTTAGGAGATCTGTAGCCAAGTCCCACTGATGTGAATGGTATGGGTGAAGTATTTTGCCCATGTACATTAATATTGAACATATAAGAAAATCAGAATTATCTCACTGCCTACCTGCCCAGAACTGAGGATGAGCCAGTACATGGCTGAACATCTTTGCAGAAAGAATCCAGGGCTGTGGGGGTGAGTCTAAATGGATACTATCCTTAGAAGATTGCTAATCAAACTCTTTCCTGAATGGATTGGCCCACAGTCTGTTACTGTACAAAACTGGTGACACCAAAGGGAAGTTTCTCCAGTGTCCACCTTCCTGGTCATTTCTAAATGCACCAACCTGATCGCCAGGATTGTTGTCTGGGACTCGCCACAGTGGAGAGATGTGGTAGAAGAATGTGCTGCAGAGAATGGCCAAGAGGCTTGTTCCCTAGGACAGATCAGCAAATTCTAATATTCAGATATCGTGGCTACAAATGGAGGGATACATTGACATCTACTGCCTTTTTGTGAACAGTAACACATATACACAATAGCACCTATGTTGTATTTTTTCCAAAAAAAAAAATCTTTAAAAGTAATATAATTATGACAAGTCAGTTAAATAAATCCATGATGTGAGACACTCTATAGGAAAGCTCCAGGGCCTTTCAAAAAGTCAGTAGCATACAAACCAAAAAAAGCCAGAGTGGAAGAGAATGTTCCAAGTCAAAAGAGACTAAAGAAATATAACTAAACACAGTATGCTTAGTTGGATCCTGGATTTAAGAAAATGGCTGGAAAATATATCTTGGAGAAATTAAAACATGGACAGTATATTAGATAGTATGGAATAAATATTAATTTCCCTGAGTACTTTCATTTACGTTAAATAATTGTAAATAAAAAAGAGACATGACACAAATGTGATAAAATGTGAACAATTGCAGAATCTTATTATTGTTAGGTACTGTTAAGTCAGTGTCTGGCTCACAGCAACCCTGCCTACAACAGACAAAACACTATTGTTAGCATTTCTCTGCTATTCAGAGTTTTCAAGGGGTGAATTTCTTGGGGGGTGGGTTGCCTGGTCCTTCTCCCAAGCCTATAGCACCTGGTGTTCCCAGCCAGTCTCCCATCCAAGTACTAACCAGGCCCGACCTTGCTTAGCTTCCAAGATCTGATAGGATCTAATCCCACAGTGGTATGGCTGCAGGCCTGCAGAATCTTAGTGATGAGTAAAATGAGCACTCATTGTACTATATTTCAACTTTTCTGTAACTATATTTTTAAAGCAAATAATTGATGGATTTATTTTTTTCAATCATTAAAAATACTCAGAGTATTGTAGTAATATACTCCTTTGTGTCAAGAACATCTAGACACAACTCTTAAATCATGTTGTGAATTCTTTTGTCCATCAGTTTTCAATAAAGTGATATCAACAACAAAAATAGCCTTGCTAGTCCTTTACATAATAAAGTTTTCTAGCAGTCAAAGTATGCTAATACATATATCCCTTTGGATACAACTTGACCACTTGATCTTTATTATGGATGAAATCAGTTGCCCAGCAAATCCAGTCCTCTTGCAGGCTCTTAATTTTGCACTGGTGATTTCTGGTTTTCTTATATAATTAGCCATCTGGCACAAGAGCCTGGCCCTGGCTCAATGTATACTGCGCTCCTTTTGTTCTGCCTTGCTCCCCAGATCCCAGAAGCTCTTAGTCACAAATTTGCAATGGATTATTTCCAATAGGTATGTGTGAAGGGGGGATTACTTCAACTGTTACATACCTAAATAAGACTCCTGCTCCAAAGTAACTAACAATGGATATATTTTCCATCAGCAGCAAACATGGAGTTGCAAAATTGATGATCTTTATGAACTTGAAAAAGGCAGGAAAAGAGTAGAACTAAAAAAAAAAAAAAAAAGAGCATTGGCACCTTTCAAGATCCTTTTCTTTTAGTTACTAGAAAAATTCAAGATTTAAGTTCCAAGACTATAAAATCCTATGGTATACAGAACTCCTTTGATATCAGAGACAATTTCACTTCAGCATTTATCAGCTCTTATTCCCTAATTAGAAGAGTGTAGGCGGTAAAACATCCACAAAGCCTGGAGTGCAATACAAATTATCTACAGTTTTCAGATGTTTATTTTATCAATTATCTGCCAAAAATGTGATTTCTTTTGCTGGCTGACAGAAGGTTTTTGCCTCCCCTTTTACAGGCGAAAATTACTTGATAAGGTTGATAGATGTCAACAGAACTAGGAGACTTGTTTCTCCAAAATTGCATGGCTTAAGGATAGCTGTGGCAAAAAACAAGCAAAGTACTCAAGGGGAGAGCACCTGGTGAAGTCACACACACAGTAAAACAATAGAGTGGGAATTTATAACATCTTTTCTAGATGGAAATCAAAATTCACATCCAACTTCTGGGCATATATCCAAAGGCAATAATAGCTGCACTATTCATAGTGGCTAAGATATAGCATCCATCTATATGCCTTTTGACAGATGAATGGATAACAAAAATGTGATATATGTGTACATACACGCACACAACAGAGAGAGATGATCAAAAAGCACAGTGAATGTTTAAATTTAAATTTTATTATTGCAATAAAAGACATATTGCCATTAATCTTCCAAAATACTCACCCTGACTTTGAACACATCCCATAGTTTTTGACATTTTGTGAAGCAGTCTTGGAAGTCCTCTTTTGTGTATTTAGTTGTTCTGTTATTGCTGCCTCAATATCCTGAATGATTCAAAACATTTACCTTTCATGTTCATTTTGACCTTAGGGAAGAGCCAGAAATCACATGGTGTCATTTTCAGGGAATAAGGTAGATGAGGACACATTGTAATGTTTTTATTTGACAGAAATTGCCATACTAGAAGTGATGTGAGGCAGTAATCCAGGCAGAATCTGGAGACTTCTGAATACAAATTTCTACTTTGGGTTGTCTTCAAATGTTCCCAGAACGGTGTTTAATTCAGTTATGGTGAGGTCAACAGATGAGGAGATGATTACTACCAAAAAGATGGTTTGTAATGAACAGTGCACAAGAGGGAGCACAGGAGGCCATGTGGGTCCCAGGAGAACCTAGGGTCAATGGGGAGGAAGAGTGAGGAGAAAGCACAGGCACAGCCTTTGTGGTGTTTGGAGGGCAGAAGGGGTGAGTTGGGTTAAGTGGTTAAGCAACTGAGCAGGTTTAGGATTTGAAAGTTTGAATACCATTGATAGGCTGTGCGTTAGCAGGGAGGAGGAGGTCTCTATTGGACCAACAACTAGCCCTGGGGTGATTGAGGGTAAGGGAATAGTGCCCTAGACTGCAGGAGTCTGATAAAAGCCCATCCTAAGAGCATGGATTGAGGATTGGCTGGTTTACATAGGAAAAGTAGGGTAGCAAGCAAGTTACTTGCTTTCCTTAGGAATTACCTAACTCTGAGGAGGGCAATTAGCCCTCCCCCAGGTACTAAAGGCCCCAACATGTCAAAGCATCATAAAATATAGAAAACTAAAAACATGGCAAACACATGGGTAAAATTTATAATTTCTATCCCTGGAACTAGAAGTACCTGATGACTTAATTTCTGAAAGTTCAGGATTTTATTTTCCAAAATGCAGATGAAAACTAACCTAAAGTAGAAGACAGACTTTTTCTAGTACCTTGTTGAACCAGAGCTGAGCTCCCTGGACTGGGAGAAACACTTGAGGCCCACAGAGAAACCAAAACATGCTAGAGTAGCCGAGGGCAGGTGTGACATGCTTTATTCTGGGGCATTCCTCTCCACTCCCTCCATGATGCCACTCTCCAAGGTTGTTGCCCTCTGCATGCCCCATTGCCTCTCCATGGCCCTCAGCCCTCCGCTCTTCCCATCCTCTCTGCTAGGCCTCCTCTCCACTCATCCTCTTCTCTGTGTCCAGTGCTGGTGGAAGGGTTTCTTAAGGTTTTTACACAATAGTGGCTAATTGCAAAGGCCATTGTCCAGTCACATCATAGTTACGTGGGATTATATCATAGCAATATTGTGTGCATGTGCCAGTCTATGTCCCTTTATCTCAGTCTGTTTACATTCTAATACTGATCATCCTGACCTGGCCTAACATACCTCTAATGCCTCTTTTATTCTCTCTGGGTTTGAGATTCCTTCCTGACTTTGGTCTCACTGTCTTATCCATTGCTAAGGAAATGTTTGCCATAGTTTGGAGAAATCTCCTTGTGTATCCTGTAGCTGACTATGCTGGGGATCACTATAGAAATCATGTGTAAACCAAGCTCCAAATTTTCCTCTTGAACTTCAGAGGTTTGTGATTATGTAGGAGTATCAGCTGTATTTACATTTGCCTTCAACATTTTTTGGGCAAGTGGAGGTTCACAGGCAGAAGTCTCCTCTTCTATCTTTTCCACCTGCCTATTATTAAATAAGTGTCATAATAAAAATATCTCATTTTTCTTGAGCATTTACTGTGTGTCTAGCATTTTGCTGATTACTTTATATTCATTTTCTGATTTAATCCTTGCAGCAAGCCTATGAAACAAGTACTGTTAGTCCTATTTTTGAGATGAAGAAGGGCACAGGTAAGGTAAATAAATCACTAAGACTAGCATAATGCCAGGTCTATCTGATATCAATACTACTGCTTTTTACCATTAGTTATGCTGACTTTCGCCTGCAGGTGCACCACTGTGGCATCTGATCCTGTCAGATCTCGGAAGCTAAGCAAGGTTGGGCCTGGTTAGTACTTGGATATGAGATTACTTGGGAACCCCAGGAGCTGTAGGCTTGGGAGAACCTGGCAACCCACTCCTAAAAAACAGTCAGCCATCAAAACCCTATGAATAGCAAAGAAGCATTGAAGATAGTGCTTCTTCTATTGTATGTAGGGTCACTATAAGTTGGACACCAACTTGACCACACCTAACAACAACAACAATGCTGACTTTCAATTTCAATGTACATTTTTATGTGACAACACAATTCCCCTTGTATAGATCAGCCAATCCCAAAGTTCTAATGATACTAGTGACTCAACAAATCCCCAAACCAACCATGCATTTTATTGGAGGTGTGGAATTCAGGGGAAGACTGTAGGCTATAAGAGAACAAGAAGGAGGAAGGACTGGCCTGGGTAGAAGGAAACTGAACTGACAACCACAGAGGGATGGGAATGTCCAAACAAGGAAAATCTGAGTTCAGCAGGGATACACCAAACCAGCATTCAGTTATGAAAAGTGAGGGGTAGGGCATAGCTTGATGATAGAGAAACAAAGAAAAAAGCCAGCACTAGAAGTATTATTAGGCCAGATTAGGGCCAGCTACTGGATCAGAGGACTGTGGAGTCTGAGAGCAACTCAGGTGAAGTGTCTGCCTTTGGGCTTTCTAGAGACCACGATGCTCCCAGGTCCAGGGTGGGACGGAACATCCTCATGAGGCCTAAGAATTCCAGCTTCAAGAGTGTAGGGTAACCAGAAACTTAGAAGAAGAGAAACCTCAAGAATATGTATTGTGGTCACATGGTCACTAGTTCTACCATTCCACTCTTCGGTCCCATTGACATTAGAACACCAAGACCAAGGCCTAGCCCTGTGTGGAAGAAGAAGGGATGTGCTTGTGTGTGTGATTTAAGGGGCGAATCCTGAAAGTAGACCCCACACACATACCTAAGTATTCCTAAGAGAAGTTCCCACTTTGTCGAAGTTGCCCCCACCCCACCCCATCACAGAAATTTCTTTATTCAAAGATTCTAAGTAAAATGTTACACTTAGTGGGTAACATAAGCTGCTAACCCCTCTGCAACATTGGATGATTTGTAAGATAAGTGTCCAGATGAGCAAGTACAGTGTTTGGTTAACCTGTCTGGCACCGACTGGAATCTGAGGACACAATTAAACCACAGTTTGAGTAACATACTCAGTGGTGCACGCCTGTAATCCCAGCCCTGTAATCCCAGTGGCTGGGGAGGCGGAGGCGGGAGGATTGCAAGTTTGAGACCAGAGGCAGTCTGTGTAATTTAGCAAGACCCTGTCTCAAAAAGTAAAAAAAAAAAAAAAAAGTTTACTGGGACATGCCACCTTAAAATGCAGCTAAAATGAGGTCTAAGAAGCCTGTGAAGAGTGAAGATCTCAGTAGGTAGGGAGAATGGGAGACTGCAGAAGGATGAAAGTACCACTCATTATGTTCTTTTCATGAGTTAGTAATGTCATATACCCCATATCTTATATAACCCCAAAACTGAAAAGTGGCGTCATAATTCCTTGCTTAGTGTTGAAGAAATTGATGTTCAGTGGATTAAAATAATTGCCCAAGGTCCCACTGCTGCTTATTGGTGGAACTAGAATGAAAATCCAGATCACTCTGACTCCAAAGCCCATGTTCTTTTCCATTGTGCCACAGTCCTGGAAATGCCAAAGATAAATTTGTTTTCTGTAGTTATCCCCAGGATCATCCCAATGATAGCCAATTTTGAAGCACATCTGCAAAGTGAGTCTTTTGACATATGCCATGTTCCCACTCTGTCTCTTCAATACTGCTGGAACAAGGTTATTTGATAGGACTCCACAGGGACCTGACACTCAGGGTCACTATTTTGGAATGCTAAAAGCTTTCCTTCATTTTCAAATTGCTTTTCTGTTTAAAAAGCAACAAGAAGAGCTTTATGAGTTTCAAAACTGACCACAGGAAGACACGTACATGCCATTTTGAACTGTGACTGTTGAGAAACAAATGTCTGCTTTTATTTTTAAGTGTTCCTTCAGAATGCAAAGACATTTAAGAAATGAGAATGAGACTTTTAAAACATCCTACTTATCCCTGGGGTGATCTGCTCTCTGCAGAGTGAAAGCCAAATGACAAAGAACTGCTTGAACTGGTTTCTGTAGCCCAACAGGTGGTCTCAAAATTACAAGTGACTTCTTCTTTTCTTATCTTTTCTTTTTTTTTCCAGTATTGTAAGGGTGGAACCTAGGTCCCTGAGCATACTAAGTTTAAGTGTTGTACTGATAAACTGAGACCCAGCCCCATTTTTATGTTTTTACTTTTTTTTTTTTTGAGAAGGTTCTTTCTGAATTGTACAGGTTGCCTCTGACTTCAAACTCACAATCCTCCTGCTTCAGCCTCCCAAATCATTGGGATTATAGGAATATACCATGGTACTTGACTATGAGGGACTTCTTAGAGTCTTCCACTGTTACAAATCTAGTAAGCCCCTTATACTTGATCTTAGCCAAAAGACTGAGAAGCTATCACCAGGCCCCTTAAATGATGTTTTGGCCTTGGTACCAGCTCAGATAATCCACATCTACATGAATTCATTGAGGATTTGAGATTCAGTATCTGTCTCCTCTGTTCCATACCACATCATGTAAGTATTAAGAAATAAACTTGATCAATTATGCTTAGACTTTGAGCCAATATTCTATGAACTTTCCACCTTTGCTTTATAAGGGGGCCAACTGAAAAGTAGCCTCAGACAACTTTCAATAACAAATGAATCTAAGAGACAATCTGAAACACAAAGCATGATTGTGGGGTTGAAAGTGACCAAGTACTATGGGAGGAGAGGGTTCAATAAGAAAACTGTTCATAATCTGAGCATTGATTCTAAACCAGGGAGAATTCTGAGTCAGGAAGAATTTCAAATGAAGCCTTTAAGCCAATTGCTAATAAATATTTGGTAAGCCAAATGGGAAAAGTGTTTTTGTTTTGTTTCATGGTTTCAGTGAAAGCCTTTCAGCTACATTGAGCCTGAGAGATTGAAGGGATAACATTTTCTTTGTTTATCATTAGGGCAAATATGAACCCACGCTTTCTTTCCAGTATAATTCAGGAAAAATGAGCCTTCAAGTCTGAAATATTTCCTAAAAGGCACATTCTTTGATCATGAGATTGAAATTTCAAAAAGGAGTTGGCTACTTCAAAATTTATAAAAAGGTTAAAATGCAAGAATTCATTTTTATAAACTAAGATTCATCAGTGTTCTAAACTCAAACTGCCTGCCACTTTTATTTATTCTTACTGGGTGACCTTGAACACAGTAATACCTCTATTTTTCTTTCTACCAATGTTGTACGTGTACAACAACTAACCTTCAGAATGACATCTATTCCGGCGAGTATTGTCACTGTACAAAACCCTCAAATGAAGAATGCCAAAAGACCCAGAAAATTAGAAAACAAGACACAATTTGGTCTGGATTTTTTTTCCTCTCACTCTTTTCATCTATTTAACTACTTAGTTTTTCATCTTCTGCTTGCCTTTTTCAGACTCAGATAAATTCACTCAAGTGGGAAGAGATTTGGCTTCATAGCAACAGAGGCAAGGAAGGAGGAAGATAGAGTTCTAAGCAAACGGGCCCAGCAACAAAATGTCTTGGACTTCCATGTAAACTAATAATAAAAATAATAATAATGGCTGCTCCTGAAGGATGGATGAAATGGCTAAGATAGACAGTAGTAATTGCAACCCTAAGATCCGGGTGACAAATAAGTGTCACCTCTACTGCTTACTCTGTTCAGTTGGTATAGCTGCCCAGAGTGCTAACTTGAGAAGGAGTCTGAGCTTGTCCATGATCGGTGGGAAAATGTGCTATGACTTATTGGTGATATCAACCTTATTAAGTTATCTACTCTCAAAACAACACTGTGTGATGGATGAGTCCCATTTTGTAGAAGATGAAACTGAGACCATAGAACTTAAGATTTTCCAACTGATTGCTGTGGTGCATGCTTTGTAATCCTAGTAACTCAGGAGGCTAAAGCAGGGGGATCATGAGTTCGAGGCCAGAGGCAGCCTGCACAATTTAGCAACACCCTATCTCAGAATAAAAAATAAATAAATATGTTTTAAATGGGACTGAAGATGTAGCTCAATGATAGAGCACTTATCTACCATGCCTGTGGCCCTAGGTTTAACCCTTTCGGTACTGCAAAAAGAAAGAAAAAAAAATCTTAAGATTTTCCAAGGAAACAACTGGAGAGTTGCAGAGCTGGGATTTGAACTTAAGTTTTTCTCTTTCCAAAGTCACATACCTTCTACTATATTACATTGCCCACTTTGTGACTAGCTGTGTGAACAGGGAAAGATACCATGTCTAGATCTCAGAGTTTGCACAAATGGAGATGACAGTCTCAGCAATACCTATGTCATGGGGTTGCAATAATATTTTGTTATATAACTATATGTTGTTGTTGTTGTTGTTGTTGTTGTTGTTGTTGTTGTTAGGTGCCCTCAAGTCGGTATCTGTTTCATAGCGACCCTCATAGAGTTTTCAATGGCTGACTGTTTCGGATTGCCTTGAGAGTGGATTGCCAGGTCCTTCTCTCATTTTTGTGGTGCTGGGAATTGAACTCGGGACCTCAGACGCTGCAGTGCAGTGCTCTACCTACTGAGCTAAATCCCAGCCCATATAACTGTATAGTAAAACATATTTTTAAAATTTCGTAACGGTAGATGTTGCTTAGGTACTACTAGCATAAAATAAATATAAGGGATGGCCATCTTCCTACTTTTTGTCCCATGGGAATACTCTGCAGCTGATTAAGTTTTTGAATGCTAAAGCTAAGTTGTTGCATGTCAATAAATTCTGAGTATTTGATTACCTTCAATGAGTGCTATAAAGTCACTTTTACAAAATTCCTCCTATCAAATGCTTTTCTGACTTATGTCTGTGAGAGTAATCCTTCTCCACTGACAGACCTCTAATGTGCTGGAATTCCCTGCTGGAACTAATGTTCCTCTAGGGTCCTTAATAGATTGCTGAAATTCTGTACTTTAATATTGTAATAACATTGGTTTGCCTTAACATACTGTAAAAAACTTTTGTAAAAATGAGCAACAATTTCTATGCATATTTTCACATCCACAATATTTGCATATATGTGGTTATCTGTAAGCTTTTTTCCATCCTTGAAATCATAAAAATTTCAAGCTAATGCAAAATTATGGAACCAATTTCACTGGAGATCATTACTAGAATGGTCTTGCTTCATACATTTGTCAATTAAATATGTTTTCAGAAATGCCTGTGGACTGCATTGTGAAGATTATTAACTCAAGAGAAATTGTTGAATGTCAGATCATGAAAATATTATCTTCCCTTCCCCCCACTTTCTATACCTATATCTATGTTTTTTCCAAAAGTATATATGAGTTGAGAACAGCTTTATAAATAATAGTGAATTTATAATTTTTCACAACTTAAGCTTAGCAATTTATCTCTCAAATTTCACTTTTTCTTTGTTTTGTTTTATTTTGCTTTGTTTTTGGTACTTGGAGATTGAACCCAGGGCCTCACACACACCTTGCAAGTGCTCTACCACTGGACTGCATCCCCAGCTCATTTTTGTTTTTATTCTTTTATTTTGAATAAGGCTCTTGCCAAGTTATGCAGATTGCCTCTGGTCTTAAACTCACCATCCTCCTGCTTCCACCACACATTTGCTGGGATTACGGTGTGCGCCACCATGCTTGGCTTTCAAATTTTATTTTAAAAGTTAAAATATAAATATAGCCCACATCTAAATTTCCATACCATCAAAACACTACTAATTCACACTCACTCAGAAGGCTTTCATTTAAAATGGAAAATAACAAGTGTTGATGTGGATGTGGAGAAATTGGAATCCTTGTGAATTGCTAGTAGGAATGTAAAATGTTGTGGCCACTATGGAAAATAGTTTGATGGTTTCTCAAAAAGTTAAACATACAATTACCTTATTATCCAGCAATTCTACTCTTAGATATATATCCAAAAAAATTGAATGCAGTGACTCAAACAGATAAGTACTTGAACATCCATCTTCATAAGATCATTATTCACAATTGTTACAAAACAAAAACAACACAAATGTCAAGCAACAGATAAATAAATCAAATGTACTATACACATAGAATGGAATATGATCCAGCTTTTAAAGGGAATGAAATTCTGATAATTCAACAACATGCATAAATATTGAAAAGATTATACAAAGTGAAATAAGGCAGACACAGAAGAACAAATTGCATATGATCCTACTTATATGAAGTACTTACAGTAGTCAAATTCATAGATCCAGAAAGTAGAATGGTGGTTACCAAAGGTTGGGGACAGTGGAGCATGGGAATTATTATTTAATGGGTACAGCATTTCCATTTGGGATGATGAAAAATTCTGGAAATAGGTAATGCTGACTACTGTACCACATTGTGGATGTGCTAATGCCATGGAATTGTATTCTTAAAAATGATTAAGATAGGGCTGAGGATGTGGCTCAGTGGTAGAGTGCTTCCTTAGCACGCACATGGCCCTGGGTTCAATCTCCAGCACTGCCAAAAAAAAAAAAAAAAAAAAAAAAGATTAAAATGGTGATTTTTTCCTATGTCATTTTAACACAACAAAAGAAACAAAGACTAATGAGTTATGAAAATAGACTATGCACCATGGAGTACTTAATATATAAAGCTCACAATTGTCATCAACTCCTGTCTTTATAACCCCAAGATTTTCAAGTCAAAATAAATATTTGATTTAAAAAAATTTTAAATGCCATTAATCTCACAGTCTCTTTTCATTGTTCCTATCTCCAAATATTTTCTAAGTATTGATTTAGCAGCAAATACACTGGCTCCGGGGGTGTAAAGGGATGAAGCCACAGGCTCTAATTGCCAAGGTCTGAATGGGTTCCCCAAGGTCATGGGCTTAAACCTAATCACCAACATGCTGCTATTATGAAGCTGGCATTTGGGGAGGCAATCGGAACATTAGGTAGAGAACTCATGAGCAAGATCGGTGCCCTCATAAAAGAGGCCCCAGAGAGCTACTTTACTCCTACCACTGTGTTGGAACACAGCAAGAAGTGAGAGCCCTCACTAGAACCTAACCATGCTGGCACCCTGATCTTTGCTTTCCCAGGCCCTAGAATTGTGAAAACAAATGTCTGATAGTTATATGCTACACAGTCTATGGTATTCTGTTTTAGGAGCTTGAAGGGCAAAGAAACTAACCTAAGAGTAATTGTAGGGAACATGATCATAGGGAACACATACAAATCTATCATTTCAGTAACATTATAAATCTATTGACAAAAACATTTTCATAGTATTATGTGCTGAAGTAAATAACTGAGATTGGGGTTACATCTGACATGACTTCCCAGAAGGAGTGACATTCTTTCTGAGCCATAAAGAACAAATAAATGCTGGCCAAGGGAAAAAGAAGGCCAAGGAGGAAGAGTTCTGGAGAGAGAGGCAGCATCAGTGGGGACAATAGCAGTCTTGGGACAGAAGGTATGAAGCTGTGGCAGGTGAGCTTAGACACATAACCAGGTGCCAGATCACAGAGGCCCTTGAATAGCTTATTAAACAATGAGAACTTTATTCTGGACTGTGGGTATCTATTGAAAAGTTTGAAAAGGAAGAGTGCTGCCAAGCTTCATGTTTTAGAAAGACTAGGCAATCTTCTGCCTGCAGCTGAACCACGGTGGTGTCCTATCCTGTCAGATCTTAGAAGCTTAGCAGGGTCAGGCCTGGTTAGTATTTGGATGGGAGACCACCCTAGAATACCAGGTGCTGTAGGCTTGGGAGAAGGACCCAGCAACCCACTCCCCCCAAAAAAACCAGTCATTGAAAACTCCATGAATAGGGGTTTGAATAGCAAAGAAGCACTAACAATAGTGTTTCACCTGTTTTACATAGGGTTGCTATGAGTCGGACACTGACTCAATGGCACCTAACAACAACAACAACAACAACAACAACAACAACAACAACAAGGAAATCTTCAGCTAGGGTTTTGGGTCTTTACTTTCAGGTCACTAGAAGTCCCTTTCTCAATCTCTAAAAACAGCCAGCAGAGCCAGGATCCCTGCAGGAAAAATATATCTGGAGATCACCCTAATGTTTGTCCCATTTCTGTTTTCTGCTCAAATTCAAATAGAAAATCTTGAGATTCACAAAGCTTATCTATTCAGAGGAGAGAGCCAAAACACATGGAAAAAATAATTTCAGAGAAGTCAAGAAGACCATGGGTGGATAGCATAATATAGACATACTAAATGAATCACTGCAGAATCTAGATCAAAAGATCAAAGATTGTGATGCCCCAGGCACTGGCAACCAGGTATGGGTGAGAGGACACAGCTTCAGTGTCAGACAGATCTAGTCCAATTTCATATGCTTCCCTTTATCAACTGTTCAGCCTTGGGCAAATTCCATAATTGTGGGCCTCTTCTCTGTGAAATAGACAACATAATGCTCATTTTAAGGCATAGTTTGAGGATTACAGATAATGTTTGCAAAGTACTTAACCCAGAGCCTAGAATATAAAAATGTCTGAGTAAATGATCACTATTATGATTACAAATATTGAACTTTCTGCCAGGTTCTAAATAGGCTGGAAGTTGATTTACTTTACTTGGATTTCATTGAAATTTTAACTTCCTTGAAGTAAGCACTGCACCTGTGCTTGTTACATTCCGTAAATATTTTTGTGGTTCTAATGTATAGAGTCTGAGCATCCAAATTCCTACCAGGTCAAATTAAATGGAATGGAGACCAAACAGGTCACATTTATTCTAAAGCCTATGGCTCCACTCACCTCCATTACAATTGCTGGTTGGTGTCACTATGTGTTCTTTTCTCCAAGAAGGGAAACCTAATTAAAGTGCTCTCTCTATCTTTTCTTTCTCTAATCTAAGCATTGCAGAATTCTGACTCTACGCCCATCCATATCCTGCATCACTGTAGCCACCCAAGTCTCACATTCTACTCCTTCCTTATTACTGCCAATTTGTAACTATGAAGCTGGTTCAGATCAGCATTTCTCTATAGGCAGTCCTGAACGCTTGTGTTGACCCTGGAGCCTTTGTCCTCTGTCTCCACTTCACACTCCTTAGCAACAAGAAGGCATGTGGTGATTATTATGTATAGGAACTGCCAAGATTATGCAATGCTGTCTCCAACCTAGTTGTTGTTAGGTGCCCTCAAGTTGTCTCTGACTCACCGCAAACCTCATAGGGTTTTCAATGGCTGACTGTTTCGGGATTGTCTTGGGAGTGGATTGCCAGGTCCTTCTCCCATTTTTGTGGTACTGGGAATTGAATCCGGAACCTCAGAGACTGCAGAGCAGTGCTCTACCAACTGAGCTAAATCCCAGCCCTGTCTCCAACCTAGAGGAACTTGAAATTCCATGGGAAATAGGATGAAAAGGTTTTAAATGGTGAAATCAAAAAGGCAACTTCAGTTAGGTGCTTCAGAATCATCTCTACCCTCTTGGAACTGCTGCCATGAATTTAGTACCCTCTGATTCAAACTGCTGAGTGACACCAGGCAGGCCAACCACAAATGGAGATATCATTGTCTTCATTTCATCAAAGAAGAAAGTGAATCTTAATGAGAATAGGGAACTTGGCCAAAGTTGAACAGCCCATGTGCAAGAGTGCAGAGTTTAAATTCATATTCTCTCTGCCCATGAAGTCCTTTATTTTTTGCTTTACTTTTCATAATTTTTAGTGAACAAAATAATATGATTTCATCATATAATGCATAGCATTTTACATTGCTCAAAGTCACCCTCTCATTACCCTTTCATTCCCCATCCCTCCTGCTTGTCCTATTTATCACCCCAATTTCCCCTTCTGCTTTCTATATGTGTGTGTGTGTGTGTGTGTGTGTGTGTGTGTGTATATATATATATGTATATATGTGTATATATGTATATATATGTATGTATGTGTATACATGTATATATATGTATGTGTGTGTATATATATATATGGGGCTGGAATTTAGCTCAGTTGGTAGAGCGCTGTGCTGTAGTCTCTGAGGTCCTGAGTTCAATTCCCAGAACCACAAAAAGGGCCTGGCAATCCACTCCCAAGGCAATCCTGAAACAGTCAGCCATTGAAAACCCTATGAGGGTCGCTATGAGTCAGATACTGACTCAGCGGCACCTAACAACAACAATATATATGTTTTATATATGTTTTTAAATTTAGAGTCCACATATGAAAGAAAATATGTGATTTTTGGTTTTCTAAGTCTAGCCTATTTCACTTAACATGATGATCTCCAGTCCCATCCATTTTTCTGCAAATGACATAATTTCATTCTAATTTTTGTCTAACTAAAACTCCATTGTGCATATATACCACATTTTTTTTTATTTCTTCAACTCTTAATGGACATCTAGGCTGATTCCATATCTTAGCATGTGTCCTAGACATATTGTGCATATTTGTGTTTGGCATATTTTGCTGGGCCACCTCCCAAACAATTACCTCTTCCTCTTCCTTCATCTGAATTTCCTCTTTCTATGCATACCTTTTCTCCCATGGCTAAATATGAAACACTTTTCCTGTTCTTGTGTTTCTCAATTTCTGCTTCTCTTTAGAGTCCTTAGAAAATTCCACCTTTTGCTAAAAGTTGCCCTGGTTGAATGGAGATGAGAAAAGAATCCTTCACCTGCATGTCCCCAAAAGCCCATTGCCCTTAATACTATTCACTATTCACTCATCTGCCTGCAGCCGTGCCCTGTGGCATCCGATCCCGTCAGATCTCGGAAGCTAAGCAGGGTCAGGCCTGGTTAGTACTTGGATGGGACACCACCAGGGAACACCAGATACTGTAGGCTTGGGAGAAGGACCTGGCAACCCCCTCCCAAAAATCAATATGCCATTGAAAACCCTATGAACAGCAGAAAAGCACTGACAATAGTGTTTCACCTGTTGTATACAGGGTCGCTATGAGTTGGATACTGACTCGAGGGCACCTAACAACAACAACATTCACTCGTCTAGTCATTAAATATCTATGAAATCTTTTTTCTATAAGTCACTCCCATCAGTAATATAATTGAAATTTGGTCATTGTCTAAGTCTATTTTTTGCAGCTAAAACAGAATACCTGAGTCTGGGTAATTTATAAAAAATTGGAATCATTGGGTCATGGTTTGGGAGGCCAGAAAATCCAATAGCATGATCCTCCCACCTGGGAGGGCCTTCTTACTGCATCATCCAATGGCAGAAGGCAGAAGGGCAAGAGAGAGGGAGACAGAAGGGGAGATAGAGACAGAGGACAGAAAGAAGCCAAATTCATCCTTTCCTTAATAACTTATTCCTATGGTAATAGCAACCCCCTCCCAAAAATCAATCTGCCATTGAAAACCCGATGAACAGCAGAGAAGCACTGACAATAGAGTTTCCCCTGTTGTACAGAGGGTCGCTATGAGTCGGAGACCGACTCATAACCGGCACCTAACAACAACAACATGGTAATAGCATTCATCCATTCATGAGGACAGAGTACTCACGATGAAATCCCTTCTTAAGATCCATCTTTAAGTACTGTTATATTGGGGATTGGGTTTCTAACACATGAATTTTGGGTGATACATTCAAACTATAGTAGTCATTGACTAGGAATTTATGCATCTTGTCTCTGTATATTTTTTGCCTCCTTATTCTAGTCCATTGGTTTGTCTACCTCAGTACCAAAATGATACTGATTTGATTATTATTACTCTATGATAAATATTAATAACTAGAAGGGAAAATTCCTTTTTCCTATGGCTTATTTGACGGAAGGATTTGCTATCCTTCTGTGGTACTTAAAAATCATTTTGTAATTTTAATAAAAATTGCATTAAGTTTACAGATGAATTTAGGCATAGGTGACATGTCTATAACATTTAGTCTCTCCAAACTTCAGTATAGTATATTTCTTCAATAATGAAAGTTTTTATATCCTTAAATAAAGTTTTAATAAAACCTCGCAAAAAATTCATAAATTTATTCTTGTCACTTTATACTTTTCCTCATAATTATAACTAGGTTCTCCTTTTTTATTGTATTTGCTTTCTTCCTTTGTCTCCTTCTTTTCGACCATTACAAAAGTTTATTTAACAAGAAGTTTAATATGAAATTGTACAGGACCCAATTTTAACATCATGGTAAAATAGGACATTTGAACAGGGGAAATGGATTTCTCTAGTGAGCAGCCATTATTCAAAATCACTCCAAGGCTTCTAACATGATGATCCTATTTCCTCATATTACCACCATTCCCATATTTTTCTGTTGTCTACTAGTTACCATCTCCACACATTCATCTATGACAAGATTCATAAAGGGATTAAATCACCACAATATTCCTTGGAAATCTCTGTCATCATTTAATTTCAATGATAACTTCTTGCCCATATTTTTTTTTCATCTTGAGAGGCTGGGCTTCTTTCATGGTGTCTACTCGGTGGGCTTGAAGCTGCTTTGAAATAGAATTTTGGGCATCCATTATGCTCCTGTGGCAGGTTCATTTAATTGCCCTTTTTAGCTGGTTATTTTAGGTGTACCAGAAAGCTGTTTTGTCTTTTTATGTTGCAGTTCTATCTTACAAACTTTTCAAGGTCCTTTATTTGTTCTAATAATTTGTTGACTCACGTTGATTTTTTATGTGCACATATTGCTTGAAAATATGACAATTTTCAATTCTTTCCTTTGAACTTTTATACCTCATTTTTTTCAGATCTTATTGAATTTTCTAGGACCTTCAGCACAATATTGAGCAAAAAGATGAGAGCAAGCAGCCTTATCCTGTTCCTCCTTGAAGAAGAATGCTTCTGAAGTTTTCCATCACGCATCATGCCAACCATACGTTTATAGTTTAGCTTAAGATATTCCCTTTTCCTAATTTGCTTAAAATTATTTTTACCACAAATATATACTGAGTTATAGTAATCACTTTTTTGCTAGCAGTTAAGGTGATTATAAGATTTGTTTCTATTAATATTTTAATGTAGTGAATTAGAATTTTAAGCATTTAAATACTGTTCCATTCCCAAGATATCCCTACTTGATCATGATGAAATATGCCTTTAAAAAATTCATTTTGTTATTATTTCATATAGCATTTTGACTCTTATTCATAAGATTTGTCTGTATGTTTTTTTGTTTGTTTATTTTTGTTTTTGTTTTTGTCTTTTTGCTTATTTTATTATTTGAGGTAATAAAAGTCATATAAACTGAGCTTTCTTTGTTTTTCTGAACTCTGGAAAAAGTTATTAAAGAGATTGATTATCTCTTCCTTAAAGTTTTGGTAAAGGTGCTGGGCATGTTGGGGAACACTTCTAATCCCAGCAATTTGAGCAGTGAAGGCAGGAAGATCACAAGTTCCAGGACAGAGGCAGCCTATGTAACTTAGTGAGACCTGTCTCAAGATAAAACATAAAAAATAGGATGGAGTGCAGCCCACTTGCTAAGCATTTGAGAGGCCCTGGGTTCAACCCTCTAGAACTGAAAAAAAGAAATCTAGGTCTGCTTCTTTTTGGGTTGGAGGTACATACTTTTTTTATTAATAACTCCAAGCACTTAAAAATCTTTGATCTTAGCTGGGCATGGTCACTCACTCCTGTAATCCCAGCAACTCAGGAGGCTAAGGCAGGAGGATCGCAAGTTCAAGACCAGAGAAGACTGTGTAACTTAGATTCTATCTCAAAACAAAAAGTAAAAATATTGGCTGAGGTGCAGCTCTGTGCTACAGCACTAGCAAAGCATGCAAGCATGAGGCCTTGAGTTCAACCACCTCCCCCAGTACTGCAAATATGTGTGTGTGCGTGTGTGTGTGTGTGTGTGTGTGTGTGTGTGTGTGTGTGTGTATCTTGTGAATTTCTGTATTAGGTAAATTTTATTATGTATATTTTCAACAAGCCCATCTATCTGATATGCTTTCAAATGTGTTATAAACTGTTGATATTATTTAGTGCTTTAACAATTTCTATTTCTCACTATGGTTATATGTATGTTTTTTGTTGTTTCAACATATTATTTATCTGATTCTTTTTATTTCATGATTATTTTGGTAGAGGTTTATATATTTTATTATTATTTTTAGGACTTTAGCCAGGTTTTGTTGGCATAGTTGTTTTAGTTGATCTATAACAACTTCATATATTTAAAGTGTGCAAGTTGCTAAGTTTAATCATATTTTTAACCCAAGAAACCATAATCATAATCAAAACAATGAAAAAATTACTAGGAAATGAATAGAAGTAATCGATACCTGTGTAAGTTTTCCCTTCCATTTCTCCTCACTTCCTGTTTCCACTCCTAAACAACCACTGCTTTGCTTTCCATCACTATGAGTTAATTGCATTTTCTAAAATTTTATACAAATTGATTCACTAGTAAGCAATCAAATGATTACTCACTCATGCACAATTATTTTGGGATGTATATATGCTTTAGGCTATGGAATATATCAATAGTTCCTTTTTTGTTGTTGCTGAGGAGTATTCCAGTGTGTAGATGTACTCCACAGTTTGCTTATCCATTCACTTGTTGATTGACATTTGGGTTACTTCTTGTTTGGGACTATTATAGATAATGTTGTTATGAACATTCATGTACAATCTTTGTTTGGACTTATGCTGTCCTCCCTCTTTAGTAAATATCTAAGTGCAAGGTATTTAGATCATATTGTAAGTATATATTTAACTATTTCAGGAACTTCCAAGTTATATTGCAAATTGATTACACAATTTTATATTCCCACTAATGCCATATGATAATTCTAGTAACTCCATATTCTCACCAACATTCAGTATGATGAGTCTTCAGAATCATGGCCATTATAATGGGTATATACTAGTATTTTACTGTGGTTTTAACTTGTATTTCCTTAATTACTAATGATGCTTAACATTATTTCATGTGTATATTTTTCTTCTATATTTTCTTTAGTAATGTGTGTTTTAAAAATCTTTTGCCTATTGTTTAATTGGGTAATTTTTCCTATTTTTCAATTTTGAAAGTTATTTTTAATATTCTAGATATATCTTTTATAAACATTTACAAATTTCCTTTCCTAGACTATGTCTGGTCTTTTCATTCTCTTAACAGTGTATTTTGATAAAGTCCAGGTTAACAGTTTGTCCCTTTGATTGCTGTTGATGTTGTACCTAAGAGATGTTTATATAACTTAAAGTCACAAAAGTTTTCTTCTAATGGATTCTAGAAGTTTTGTAGATGTCTTATATTTAGGTGTATGATCCATTTTGGATTACTTTTGTACAAGTTGTGAAATATGCTTTGAAGTTTAACTTTTTTTCCATCTTGGTGTCCAGTTGTTTTAGCACCATTTGATGAAGACTATCCTTTCACTCTTGAATTGGCTTTGTACTTTTGTATAACATTGGTTTTCCATAAACAGGTGTCAGCTTATTACTTGGCTCTGTATTCCATTGATCTATTTGTTATATTGAAGATGAAGGGTCACCTGACTCATGCCATGATATTTTCAGTTACATCATATGCTTGTGAAACCCGGACCCTGAATGAGGCAGACAGGAGAAGAACTTAACGCTTTTTCTGGAGACAAATATTGAATATACCATGGACTACCAAAAGAACCAACAGATCCATCCTAGAAGAAGCACAACAAGAATACTGCTTGGAAGCAAGGATAGTTAGACTGTGTCTTACATATTTTGGACATGTTGTCAGGAGAGACCAATCCTTGTAGAAGGACATCATTTTTGAGAGAGTGTAGGTCCATGAAAAAAAAGAAGACCCTCAATAAGATGGATTGTCACAGTGACTGCAACAATTGGGCTTAAACACAAAAAGATCATGTGCATGGCACAGTGTTGGGGAGTGTTTCTTTTTATGTATATAGGTCACAATGAGTCAGACCTGGCTTGGAGGCACCTAATGACAACAACAATTTATCTATTATTACATCAATACCATACTGTCCTGATTGGTGTGGTATTATAATATGCCTTGAAAGCAGGTAAGGCTGGTCAATCCAATTTTGTTTTTTATCAGAGCTGTTCTGGCTATTGTATGTCCTCTGTATATTCATGTGAATTTTAGAATCAACTTATTGATTTCTATCCAACCCACCTCTCACCCTGTCTTATCTCCAGAAAAATTCTGCTTGACTTTTAATTGGAATTGAATTACCTCCATAGATCAACTTGGATAAAATTGGTATCTTTACAATATTGAGTCTTCTGGTGCGGAAACATGAAATACCTCTTTATTTAATTTGGTCTTATTTAAGTTTCCTTAGGCATGTCTTAGAATTTTTAGCATATGGATCTCACATCTCTTCTGCCAGATTTATCCCTATGCATTTCATATTTTGGATGTTGTTGTAACTCTTTCATAATTTCTATTTCTGATTGTTGCTAGTATATAGAAATACAACTATTTTGTGTTATTGTCCTTATATTTTCAATTTTGCTAACCTTACTTATTAGTTCTAGTAGGTTTTTGGTGGATTCCATCAGGTTGTCTAAGTAGACAATCATGATTTTTGAGAACAAAGGCAGCTTTATTTTTTCCCTTTTTATTAGGTGTCTTTTATTTTTTCCTTTCCATATGTACTTTATAAGACACCAGGCCAATGTTCAGTCAAGGTGGACATTTTTGTTTTGCTTCTGATTTAGGGATAGTTTTTAGAGGACAGTAGAAAAGAAGCCATTCAAGAATCTAAATTAAAAGAAATCTTCATTTTAAAGTATTTTAATCAGCTAATTATTTTAATCTCTATTTTGGTTAGGATACAAATATTAATCCTACTTTCAATAAAGAGCAGCATGGAATATCAAAGCTCATTTCAGATTTATCTACATTTGATTTAGTACAGTTCTGAGGAAGATTGATAATTAAGGCTATTCCTTATGATATATTTGAGAAGAAGAAGCCAGTATGGATTTTGGAACCATCACATTTGCCCATTAAATGGCACTATGACAAATGACAGGGGGAGGAGAGGTCAATGAGGACAAATGTTGTACCTCTGTAGCTTCCAATTTCCGTGTCCTTTGCTTTAGAGTACTGCCAGGAACAGTAATGAAAAGTGCAACTTCTAGAGACATTGAGTAACTTTACTTTGGCATCTAAAAATGTACACACACACACACACACACACACACACACACACACACACACGCCTGCCACCCCTGACTTCTTATGAAGATACCAATAAACTTACTCCAAATTGGGATTCATGATAATACTGCTATTGTGATCACCTAAAATAGATTTCTCAGGGGGCACCCAGAAGGAATCTGATCTAAATGTTCTAAGAGGCTCTTGTGGTTTAGTGTATGGCCAATAGAATTTTCCATCTCCTGTTTGAAATGGGTCTTAGTGGTACTGGCTCAGGTTGGAGTACACCAAGACTCAGGCACATGCCTGAGGGGGAATCCTGTGATTGCCCAGAATAGGACAGGTGGCATGAAGTATGCTCAGCCAAAATGATCACTGCTCAAAGGGAAGGTGGCAATTGTCCAGGGACTATCACAAGACAACTCAGGCAACATAGGCCAAGATCATCAAGTATAGGGCATTTGAATTATAAGGGTTTTATTTAATCCAACATTCCCATTTGACTGCTGAAGAGACCGAGGCCTGAAGTAAAGTATGCAAAATCTCACAGTTTATTATCACCAAGACCAGAGTAAGAACTCAGGACTTCTGATTACTAATCAAATAATCATCCTATAAAATGATATTCTTCCCTAGAATTACTTGATATAGGTCACCACTTGCCTTGTCAAATATTGAAGTAAAGAAAAGGCGTGAGTTAACCCTAAATTGCCTAAATAATTGTGACTCCTCTTCTCCAGTCATGGCAATATATGGCATCTGACAGTCGACAGAGTAATACATTCAAAACACTTTCTAATTATAAATCCTATTGAAAGTGAGTAAAGTGAATAGCAAACAAATAATTTCCTTGCACGGAACCCAGCATGTCTTACCATTTCTTCCAGACATTCTCCAACTCCCTGTACCTACTGTCCCTGTAGAGCTCAGCTAGCTGACCATGCCATGAGGAAATATTGTTGCCATTTGGGAAAGAAAATAAACACATGGGTTAATGACCTCTGGCCTAGTTTTTTGGCTCTGTACTAGATAATAACCTATAGCAAACTCCATGAACACAGAAGCACCCCTCTGGAGTATTGAGGAGTCTGATAGATGTGTGCTATGTTACTGCTATGGTCTGAATGGTCTGTCTCACAAAAATTCCCATGTTGAGATCCTCACTCCTTTGGTTAAAGTATTATGAAGTGGTGTCTTTAGGAGGTAATTAGCTTATAAGGTAAGAACATTCATGAATGGAATTAGTGCCTTTATTAAAGGGGCCCTTGAAATATCCCTTACCCCTTCCTCCATGTAAGGATGTAATGAGAAGGTGCTATCTGTAAACCATAAAAGAAGGCGCTATCTGTAAACCAGAAAGTGGGCCCTCACCACATACCTCACCTGCCAGCAACTTGACCTTGGACTTCCCAACTTCTTGTTGTTGTTAGGTGCCGTCGAGTCAGTATCTGACCCATAGCAACCCTCATAGGTTGTTCAATGGCTGACTGTTTCGGGATTGCCTTGGGAGTGGATTGCCAGGCCCTGCTGCCATTTTTGCGATGCTGGGAATCGAACTCGGGACCTCAGAGACTGCAGCGCAGTGCTCTACCAACTGAGCTAAATCCCAGCCCTCCCAACTTCTAGACTATGATAAATAAGTTGCTCTTGTTTATAAGCTGCCCACCTTAATGATTGCAATATTCATCTGTTACATTATGTATTGGAATTTATTTCCTTTTTAAAGCTGAATCATATTCCCTGTGTGTGTGTGTGTGTGTATATATATATACATATGTAAATATTTGTGTGTATATATTTATATATATCACATTTTGTTTATTCATTTGTTGATAGATATTTGAGTTGCTTCTATCTTTTAACTAATTTGAATAATGCTACTACAAAGATTGATGTTCTACTATGTTTTTGAGTCTCTGTTTTCAGTTCTATTGCATATATACCTAAAAGTAGAGTTTATGGATAATATGGTAATTCTGGGACTAGAATTAAACTCAGTTGGTAGAGTATTTGCTCTTTGTGATCTGAGGCCCTGGGTTTGATTCCTAGTACTGAAAAAGTGGTAGAAGGAGCTGCTTCTTGAAATAATCAGCTTTGAAAACCCTGTAAATAGCAGAATTCATTCTGTTACACATAGTGTCACTATGAGTCAGACCCAACTTGATGGCACCTACCAACAACATGGGAATTCTATGTTTAACTTTTTGAGAAACCATCAAATTATTTTCCACGACAGCACTAACATTTTACATTCCCACTGGCAATGCACAAGAGTTCCAATTTCTCCACATCCTCAACCGCACTTGCTATTTTCCATTTTTAATTATATCCATCATGATCCATGTAAATCAATAGCATTTTGTGACATGGACATTTGGAGGTAGGCTATATTTATATTTTCAACTCTGAGAATAAAATTTGGCCCAAACTTCATGTAAACCCAACTAAGGGAATATTATCTCCAGTTTGCTTATGAAGAATCTGAGGCTTACCCAGGTATACTACTAGTAACTGGCAAAGTCAAAACTCAAAATCAGCCTGATTCCAAAGCACATGCACAAAGCCACTTGACTTTCTTCTCCTTTTTGAAAGTTTGAAAAACCAGGGGAAAAAAGACAACAATCTCAGTTGGCTGTTTAAATCACAGTGAGATCAACTTAATTGTCATTCAGACACAGTTGATATTAATTATTGCATTAATTCACCAAGTCACCTCTCATGTATCTGTTCCTCCACTGTGGCTGAGAAAGTATGAGTACTTATGTCCTCTTTTCTTTCAAAGAAAACAAAACACACTAATGATTTATTTTTCAAGCACTCTGAGCTGGAAAATTTTCTAAAGTATTAGGAAATTGATGCACCTATGCAGCTGTTTACCAAGACCCTGTCTCCTAACTGTACACAAAAAGAGGTTGTCTAATAGATAAGAAATTTTATTTGTCCTCTAGGACCAAATCTCAATGTTTTCCTAAGTTTCCATATCTTGAATTCCATTTACGGCAGGTCAGTCAATGTGTGAATAACACATTCACTGAAGCCACTTTAGGGCTAGGATATAGGAGAAAGGGTACAAAGAAAAGAGAGATTTCAGCTCCCATTCCCAATAACATCACAATGAGTTTCCAGAAGTAGATGGCACACTCACAATGGAAATGCAAGATCACTCAAAACAATGTGGAAACATATTCAAATGCATCTAGGTCAACATGACCACAAAAAGTAGAAAAGTAATGTAAATTGTGCCTGCAGCTGTAGCCCTGTGGCATCCGATCCCATCAGATCTCGGAAGCTAAGCAGGGTTGGGCCTGGTTAGTACCTGGATGGGAGACCACCTGGGAACATCAGAAGCTGTAGGCTTGGGAGAAGGACCTGGCAACTCCGTCCCAAAAATCAATCTGCCATTGAAAACCCTATGAACAGCAGAGAAGCACTGACAATAGTGTTTCCCCTGTTGTACAGAGGGTCGCTATGAGTCGGATACCGACTCGACAGCGACTAACAACAACAACAACAACAATGTAAATTGTACCATGGACCAACTTAGTGGACTTGCAGTGGGGAATGGAGTGGGAGCAGGGGCCACACAAGGAGTTCTATACCTGGTTTTCCTCTAACTGGCAGTGAGTTTGGTCTTGCTACTGAATGGTTCTAGAACTCTTTCTCTTATAAAATGAAGCATTTGGTCAAGATTGTTGCTGTTAGATGCAGTTGAGTCGGATCTAACTCATGATGACCCTCATAGAGTTTTCAATGGCTAATTGGTTTTTGGGAGTGGGTTGCCAGGTCCTTCTCCCAAACCTAGAACACTCGGTTTTTCAGGTGGTCTCCCATCCAAGTACTAACTAAGCCCAACCCTCCTTAGCCTCTGAGATCTGAAACAGTGGGAAGCCACAATGTTATGGCTCCAGGCTTGGTCAAGAGTGCTGTTGTTAGGTGTCGTCAAGTCGGTATCTGGCTCACAGCAACTCTACATACAACAGGCAAAACAGTATTATTACTACTTCTCTGCTATTCATAGGGTTTTCAATGGCTGATTGATTTTTGGGAGTGGGTTGCCTGGTCTTTGTCTCAAGCCTACAGCCCCTGTGTTCTCAGGTGGTCTCCCATCCAAGTACTAACCAGGCCCAACCTTGCCTAGCTTCAGAGATCTGACGGGATTGGATGCCACAGTGCTATGGCTGCAGGCTGGTCATGATTAGTCATTTTCAAACTCTGCAAAGGACCACACTTTTTTTTTCCTCCTCCCAAATGAACTTCTATCTAAGTTTGAATCTAAGACTCCCACTAGATCCCCTCAGAGGTCCCTTAGGCTGTGCATGGAATCCTGGAGTTTCTAAGAACACAATTTAAACACTCTAGTCTAGACATTTTCTGAGATATCTGGCTCCAAAAACGTGTGAATCCCAGAGCTCAGGCAGTTTAATGTGGGAAACAGATTTGTTTTATAAATCAATAGTAATAGATTAGATGTAGAGACATCATATCTTTCTATTGTACAAGGTTTGAGATCAATAACCCATTAGCAAGAAAGGTCGGTCATTCTTAGCCCAGATTTATAGTATTCATAAGCATTTATTGAGAAGTTTCTATACGTCAAGCACTCTATAAACTTGTTGTTGTTGTTAGATGCCCTCCAGTCCGATCCAATTCATAGAGATCTTATATACAACGGAATGAAACACTACCCCCCATCTCTGTGCCATGCCCAACACTGTTGTCAGTGCTTCTCTGAGATTCATAAGATTTTCAATGCTGATTATTTCAGGAGAGAGCTGAACAGTACCTTCTCTGAAGCCTACAGTACCCAGTATTCCCAGATAGTCTCCCATTCAAGTGCTAACCAGGCCTGACTCTGCTTGGCTTCCCAAATCTGACAGGATTGGACATCAGGGTGGTATGGCTGTACACACTCCATATAGGTACTAGGATTCTGATCTCAAGGAGTATTCAATCTAGCTGATTCTTAGAATAGACAATGTTGTTCATTTTGAGAAGTCCTGAAGAGGACAAGTAAGAAGGATAGAGTGCTTTCAATTAGAGTTTTTAAGCTCTCATTGATTATTTATTTTATCTGGATGCAACTACTTTAGACAGACATAAAATGTATAGTACAGCCACAAGAAGGTCTGTGCAAGGAACCCAGTATAAAGTATAAAGAAGTATAATGAAGTCCTGACTCTAAGCCTGGGGTGCCATGAGGTCATGAGAACTTTATCAATTAAAAATTTGAAGGCAAATGAAAATCCTGTGCATGAACAACCTTCACTGGTTATATTTTATTCTGTGACAGAGCACAGAAAGGGATGCATATCATCCCTACCACTCTAACAACCCATTATTCCACTCCTTATGCTGGCACATTATTATACAGGAAGCTTTAAAAAAATGAGCCACAAAATATCAGTCCATAGGAGCACCACTTGTTCAGATATGTTTTATAAGGGTTCTTGCCCGTAGAACCCAAAGTTCTTGTTTCTTAATAGTTAAGCTGAAGCTACCTATGACTCAGGACTTAAGGATTGTGGCCATTAACTCACTGAGAACCTTGCAAAACAGAACATCAAATTCTAACATTTTTATAACAAAGAAAGAAAATGAATGTGTACATTTTGAAAGCACGGTAATGAAAATGATTTTGAGAGGAGAGCTTAGAAAATAAGACAATATAAAAAGAAGTTCATTTTATAAGTCTAAATTTATATGTTTATAATGCATATATATTTATTATAAATGTGATATTTATTTAAATATGTTACAATTTATATCTTTAAATATAAATGATAAATACTATAATGAAGGGTTGGTATTTCGCTCAGTTGGGAGAGTGTTTGCTCTGCGTGCTCTGAGGCCCTGGTTTGATCCTCAGCACGGCAAAAATGGAAGAAAGACCTGGCAGCCCACTCTCGAAACAATCCCAAAAGAGTCAGCCTTTGAAAACACTATGAACAGCAGAGAAACACTAACATAGTTCTGGACATGGCACAGTGTCAGGGAGTGTTTTGTTCTGTTGTACAAGGGATCACTATGAGTCAGACCCCACTCGACAGCACCTAATACCACCACCACAGCCATGATAAAGAGGAATATATTTATAATATGAACATTGTATTTTGTGGTATGTATATTTATACATTATATAATAGTAAATTTAAATACTATATTATATGTAATACAATTTTATTGTTATTGTGGTGTTAGGTGCCATCAAGTTGGTGTCTGACTCATAGCGACCCTACGTACAACAGGCAAAACAATATTGTTACTGCTTCTCTGCTATTCATAGGGTTTTCAATGGCTGATTGTTTTTTGAAAGTGGGTTGCTGGGTCCTTCTTCCATGCCTACAGCACCTGGTGTTTCCAGGTTGTCTCCCATCCAAGTACTAACCAGGCCCGACCCTGCTTAACTTCGGAGATCTGATGGGATCAGACACCACAGTGGTATGGCTGCAGGCACAGTTATATTACATATCTATAATATAAAAGGAGCTCCTTGAAAATCTTTCTTTGGATTGTACCAAAATCATTTTGAATTAAATACTCGATTTTCTCACATAATGTAATGAATTTTACTGCTCCATGGAATGAGGAGTCACTCTTATCTACATTTTGTGTGCATCTACTATAATAATAACAGTAGCACATATTATCCTTCTTGCTAAGAGGCTGAGAAGGAATTGAACCCTGGGAAGTGGAGCTTTTATATATGCATAAGTGTACACATACCATTTGTACATGTTACCTATAGGTTATCACTAGACACTGGCAAAAGTTGACTTCTTTTGATAAATCATTTTTAGTGTAGAAAATTCCAAATGTATACAAAAGTAGAGGCAATGTGACAATGAACTCCCAGGTATCATTATCTAATGTCACAAGTTATCAACTAAAATCCACCTTAATCTAATATGTTTGCCTACCTACTTTCTTCCCATCCCAGGCATAAATCATTTTGAAGCAAAACTATGACATTATATCATTTCATGATTAAATATTTTGGTGAATAAAGATTCTCAAGACAAACCATAACTCTAATTATTACATCCAAAAGAGAGCTAACAATAATTTCTTACATCAAATATCTAGACAGTGTTGAAATTTTCCTCAATGTCCCATTGTTTTTACATGATTTTGGAATAAAATCAGTGCATTGCAATTGACTGATAAATCTCTTAAGTTACCTTATATCTGTGGTAGAAATATCCAATACAAATATAATGTGAGCCATAGCCACATTTAAAAAGTAAAAAAAAAGGTAAAATTAACTTAATATTTTTATTTAATTCAATATGTGCAAAGTATCATTTCAACATGTAATCTATGTAAAAAATTATTACATCCTCTTTTTTGTACTGTCTTAAATTTGGTATATATTTTGTACTTACAGCATATCTCAGTTTGTTCTAACTATATTTTAAAAGCTCAATAGCCACACATTTGTGGTAGCTACCTGTTAACCAGTATCAATCATGGATTCTGTCCACGAGGAAAAAGTTTTTGGTGATTAAAAAGTAAATAAGAAACAAAGACGCATAAAAAGAACTTTAAAGATGATCCCTAATAGTGTGAAATATACAGGTGTTAGCCTGTACTCCCAGTGATAGACTCTGTGTGACCATGGTTTATTTACAAGTGCAATCCTCTAGAATAGGAGTATTCGACAGGAGAATAAAATATGAAAAAGAAAAAAAGAAAAAAAAATTGTTGTGAGGTTGGCTTCTGCTATAGGTAGTCTATTCTGCTGGAACCTTCTAAACATACGTGAGACAAATAGGAAAGTGTGTGTGTATGCTTTCTTCCAATGCTAAGCTTTGAGCCCTCCAGTATTACAGTTCTCACACTGCTAGATGTGTATGTATGAGTGAGTATCCAATGATTTTGCAGAATAGATAAGCTTAGGAGAGGAAGCAAGAGGTGTGTGAGTGGGGCAGAGACAAAGTGCTAGGAGGTTCTAGTCTTTCACAACTGTGCTGAGCTGAGCAAAGCTTTAGTATAGTTGCAGCTAGTCAAAATTAAGGGCATGAGGGTGGAACACCACAGGTGTCCATGAGAATTCACTTGTAACTTGAAAGTAATTATATGTAAAATAAAAAGCATTTCCACAGAGAGAGATCTGATGGTTTTGACAAGGGACAGGGAACACAATTAAGGAGGCCTCAGAAAGGGCAAGGAGAGAAAGTGTTTAATATTATTTCAACGCACCTCTCCTATTTTTATAGTCTCAGAATTGTTCAAAGACAATCAACAATATCTGAAATTCTAGCCAGAATATGTAAAGGTTCTGGTTTTCATGTGTTTATCTTTATTGCATTATCTTATTGTTCTGGAATTAACCAAATTCTTACAACATGTGCAATAAACAATCAATTCCTAGAAATCATAAGTAATGAACAAACAACATATTTCTACCTCATGCAGTTGAAACAATTTTACACAATCATTAAATGAGAGGTGGAAGAAACCTAAGAAGATGATATATCAAAACAATACCACTAAGTGATACAAAATCTCCCTGAAAAGCCTTCACTAGAAATGACCATTCTACATATATTGTTGCGAGAGAATCAATGTGAAATACCTAACTCAGCTTTAAACATCTCCTCTCACTGAATACTTATAGTTGGTACAAAGCTAGACTGCTAATCCACCCTCCATCAGAAAGTGCTATCATCTAAAGCATAACATACTTTAGCCTAAAGTGTGTTAAGGTCAAGGATGCCAGGTTCTGAAAAACACCTTTTTCCAATTATGCATTGTAAGAATTTTATGATGGTTTTTATGTGCCTAGCTACCATTCGATAGCAGGAAAGTCATCTCTAGGAGTGAGCTTTACTGTCCCTCAAAATGTCTGGGATGGCTATAAAAATAATTGTGTTTATGAATACTGTACATATTATGGCATCACGATCTCTTTACACATCAAAGTCTGATTCATGCTAAGTAACTGACTAAAAATATTACTGTTCTGGGATAAAAATGATGAATCTGGAAATAGGTACAGACAGCCATTCATCTAGTATGCTGATTACAACACTGCAATTTATGGCCCCATTTCCCTTCTCTACACCCTTCCTGGAGAAGAATAGATACTTCTTACTTGGAGAAAAGCTGCATTTATCTAATAATAAAGGGCTCACAGGAATCCTGTACAAGAAAAGAAGGAAAAAATGTTCCATGGGGAAGGAGAGGGAAAGCAAAGTTGACTTGGGAGTTAGGGGTAAAGGAGATAAAGGAGAGAGGATCTAATTGCATCTGATTGCTGAAAAACACAAAGGAAACAGAGAGGAGGGAGAGATAGTAATATTGCTGTGGGCTAGGGAATAGACTCCCTTTCAGTGTTCTTTACAGGAAGCTATAAAGAAACTCCTTTTTAATTAATGCTGGCCATTGAACTGTTCTCAATTGTTTTGTGAGTCTTCGTAAGAGTTACACTACTCTCCACCAATGAAGCCCAAATTCAATGAGACATTACCCAAGTCAAATGAACGTAGCCCAGTTCCTGATTTATTTGGCTTTATGTCTTGGTTTTCATATTTGTATTAGCTGCTTTTTTTCAAAGTGGTGGTTTTAAAAAATCTTTCTTGGCTTAGATACGAGATATTTTTTCTCAGTGTAACAGCTATTGTGGTTAATTTTCCATTGCATGGTTATTTATTTCATTTTGCTCACCAGATACATTTTGAGTGCCAACCATATGGCAGACACAACTCTGAGGACTGAGTCAGAGATGATCAATGATCAGGCGTTGCATTGATAGCTCAATGGCTGCCAGTAATGGTACTAGAGAATGATCCAGAGCATCTGAGCTGGAGTGTTTAACAATACACAGATATTAATATTGGCATTCATAGTACAAAAAGCCATGATCTCAGGAAGCTTAGTATGCCTGTAATATGGCTGAAGTTGAGTACCAACACAACTTCAACTCTTCATGTAGTTAGACATGGGGTGGATGAAAAGTAAAAATTCACTCCTTCATCCAGACATACTGCCAATACTTAGAAGTTTCTGGGCAAATGACTGATTTCCTTCACTTTTATCTTGAAGTTTGGCCTCATGTAGCATATGTTGAGTGTTAGCACTTTCAGGAATGCATACCCTCAGCTTTCAGGGCATTTTCATTTGATTGGAGGTGATAACACAACTGGAATTGACTCATGGCATTTGATGTATCCCTCCCATTCCAGGAAAAAATGGTTGGAGGATGTTCAACACCTGATATTAGCCAGAACTTCAAGTTATACATCTCATCATTAAATTTATCACTTCAGAACCTGAATTTTCTTGACATGGAAAGCCTTTTTAAATAAATACTTGGAGCTGGGAAGATGCCCAGCACATTAATCCTCGAACCATACAAAGGGAATCATTTTGTAAATGGAAATAAGTCCTTTAATATAAACTGGGCGATCATTCAATCACTAAGCCTTGCTTTGCAGTATCCTATTTAATCCACTGAGTGTTCTGTTCTTTTCCATTCATCCAGCTTGAGCCACAAATATTTTGGTTCTCGTTTTGCTCTCTGTGGAATTTTTTTTCTTATCATGACTTGAAGGCAGTCAGAAGAATAGTATCAGTGCCTGGAAATGAATTATGAATCATTCAGTACCTTCAGAATCCAAAGGGATAAGGAAAGCAATAATCCCAAATACACCAGTCATTCTTTATTACTCTACGTTTTTGCAAGAAAAATGCTATAATTTGTAAACTTGCCATAATTTTTCTTATTGAGGTCATAGGACTAGATATCTTGAAGAGAAAAGGTAAGAATAAAAAAATGAGGCAGAAGAACAAGAAAATATTAAGTGGATCTTTATCAGACAGAATTTTTATGGCCTGTTGTATGGACCAAGATGTAAAGACAAAGGAGGAATATTGTAGTTTTATCTTTAAAATAAGGCCCACTGCTTTCTACCAAATGAACTGTAAATACAAAAGTAGAGGGTTCTTTCTCTGCTATGAGTCAGACTAGCCTGGATATCTGAGGCCCATTCAGGAAGGAAAACCATTCTATTCAGAGATGACTTGATGATCTGACAGAAAAAAAAGCTTCTGTATTTGAGAAACTCAGCCTAAGCCAAAAATAAAAACAAATTATTTGCATATGAAATGAGTTAAAGTCACAGTGGTATAGGTGGGCCCTAGATTCAATGACTGTTATCTTTATAAGAAAAGAAAAGGGCTCATGGAAAGATATGCCAGAAAGTAGGTGGGGATGATGCAGCTACAAGCCAAGGCATGTCAAGTACTGGTGGCAACTATGGAAGTGAGGCAAGAGACGTGAAACAGTCTTCCTCAGAGCCTTCGAAGGAATTGATCCTGCTAACACCTTGATTTTGGACTTCTAGGCTCCAGAACCATGAAAGAATTAATTTCCATTAGATTAAGTCACCTAGTTTGTAATGCTTTGTTACGGCAGCCCAAGGAAACTAACCTATCATCAAGCGCCCCTGTCTTCTGAAAGCAACCATTTTCAAAGAACCACTGGATCATGAGGCACCCAGAGAATTCCAATGCTTATTATTTAACAACTCTGAGTCCTGGCCCATGAATGCTATTGACAAGCAATATTTTTACAAAATATTTGCTTATTGAAGGCTTTTTATTCTGCCTGCCAAGTTGGGAACTTTGCTGAATTATTTCTTCTGTTGAAAGCTTGGATGTTCATGTTTGCATTTTATGGCATCATTGTCTATTTTATTTTTAAAGAGAAAAGTAAGCAAAGACAAAGGAAATGAATCAGAGAAAATTTTTATCAGCATTGCAAGGCCTCTGAGCCTCTCTAAATACAATTAAATGATCAGTGTATCTTATATATTCTAAGCATGTGGGATCTGATATATAACATGGAAGGTTTGTGAGTGGTCCACTGTTACCTGAGTGTATTTACTATCACTTCTTCCTCCTTTTGACAGCCCATCAAAAGCAAAACAGGGCTGTATTACTTTCCTTGACTAAAATCTGTGAGCCCATCTATGTTTCTAATAAACCCTGAAAGTCCTTTTGAAAACTGTTACTCAATGTCTTGTCAAATTACCACTCATTGAGAAAATAATCACTGTTGCTCAGTTAAAGTGGTAGATAAGGGATGTAGATGTATTTGGGACTTGATAAAAGGAGACATTACACTTTGTACATTACATAAAGTTATAACCAATAAAGTATAAAATGTTAGGGATTGTATTAAATACTGATTCCATAAATATTCTAAATAATTTTTTTCAAATGACTGAATTCAGAGTTTCCAAGGGGAAGCCATGTAATCATTTCTCCCCAAATTTCAGATGGTGTATGTGTATTTATTGGTGTTTTGCTTGTTTTGTTTTTATTTTTTGTTTTGTTTTGTTTTGTTGAGACTATGTATTCGCTCACAGTTCCACAGATCAAAAGCCTAGGTGAGATCAGCTGGTTCTCTGCTTAACATCTCACAGGGCTGAAATCCAGTTGCAAGCCAGTCTAGGCTAGGCTCTCATTTGGAGGATTTGGAGAAAGACTTTCAAATTCCTTCTGGTTAGTAGGGCTCAGTGCCATGTGGCTATAATCCCAGCAACTTAGGAGGCTGAGGCAGAAGGGTCACAAGTTTGAGGTCAGAGACATCATACACAATTAGTGAGACTCTATCTTAAAATTATAAAAGGGGTTGGAGATACAGCTCAGTGGTAGAACACTTGCCTAACATGCGTAAGGCCTTGGATTCAACCCCCAGTACTGCAAAAATAAAAACAAAAATATCTTCAGGCTATTGGCAAAAGTTAGTTCCTTGTGGTTGTAGGACTGAGATCTCTGCTTTCTGGTTATCAGCTAGCAAGAGCTCACTCTTGGCCTCCCAGAGACCTCATGAAATTCTTTTTTTGTCACACTTTTTTCATTGTACAAAATAATGGACTCCATTGTGACATTTAACAACAACATCTGTATTTTAAAATATTTTTCTTAGAAATTTTTAATGTACAACTTAATAGTTTTCATTATGACATGGGTTTCATTATGACATTTCCATATATGCATCCCATTGTACATTTCTCACATAACTTCCCCCTTACCCTCTCATGACCCTCCTACCCTACCCCCAAATGGCCTCCTTTCTACTTTCATGTCTTTTTGTGAGAATATTTATCTATATACATACATCCTGATTTTGATTTAAGCCCAAACTTTTTTCTATAGTGATCTAACCAGGCACTTTGGCCCATGCCTGTCAACCCAGCAACTTGAAAAGCTGAGGCTGAAGGCTCACAAGTTCAAGGGCAGAGGCAGTCTGCAAAACTTAGTGAGATTCTGTCTCAAAATAACAAATTTTAAAAATGGGGCTGAAGATGCAGCTCAGTGGTAGAGCACTTGCCTAGCATGCACAAAGTCTTGGGTTCAACCACCCAGTACTGAAAACAAATTAGTTTTAGACGTTTTAGCATCAGGGTTTATTAAAAACAGTACCTTAAATAGAAAGTCTAGGAAGATGGTAGTAGTAGAAACAGCACTTTAAAATCATTCTGAATACCCACAAACAGAGAAACTAGACAGCAAACACAATAACCCATGATGGGCCTTTACAAAAAACATTACCATAAACTTCAAAATACAAGTAGGTGATATGAAACAAGCTGATAGACATTAAGGACTACATGGTCTCAGTATCAGTACAGGAAAAGGGAGGAGGATCAAGGGACACGTGAGGGCTTGAGGGCAGGAGAACACTTGCTGACACTTAACATGGCTCTATCCCAGATTTAACCCACCTACTTGGGTGTTGCCAAAAGAACATATTTGCATTTAATCAAGCCCCTGAGAGGACCTCACAGCCCACTCCCAAAACAATCCTAAAAGCAATCCACCATTGAAAACCCCGTGAATAGTAGAGAAGCACTGACATAGTGCCAGACATGTCACAGTGTCATTCTGTTATACATAGGATTGCTATGAGTGAGACCTTACTCCATGGCACCTAACAACAACAACAATAACAACAACAACAGCAACAACAACAACAATTAAGTCTCTGGGTCCAATAACGGATTTACAAGAAATTTAGAGAATAGAGAAGCATATTTTATGGAAACATAAATATTCAGTCAACAAAATCATGAGTGCGGAAAATTGTATGAGTCACATACCCTAGTTCTTCAAAGAAAACTTGAAGGAAAATAAAATTGGTGAGATAATTTATGGATTTAAAAAGTTATAAAAGACATCAATAACATTTTTAAGCAGACAAGTCTAAACTATGATGTTGAGGAATGCATACTTGTATGATAACAAAAATCTATAAAGAAATTCAAGGAAATGATTTCTGTGCAAGACAATTTTTATATTTTGGAGATAGGGATGAAGCTGGCTTTGAAGTGGGACAAATATAGAGGTATAACAAAGACAATGGCTCCTTTTTTATTTTTTATTTTTATTTATTCATTCATTTTTGCCGAATTTAAACCTTCTTTTTCTCTCTCCATGCTGCCCTACATGTGGACAAGCCAAGAACATATGAAAGCCTATGCTCAGTCTCTCTATTGACATCAACAGGAAGTTCAAACTACACAAGCCATTTTCAGACCTGCTGGCAATCCTCTCCTGCTCTCCTCAGAAAGTCTCATTAAATGAGTCTAAATATGTTCATATCCTCTTTGTATATGTTGGACATCATCAGTATCAAATCTTGATGGAGTTCTTTATCTCAATTCTGTAGAATAATCACAATTAGGCTTGTTGGGTGGCTGACACAGCTTAACCTTTTGACCCATTTTCTTCATACTATCTGTCCTACATGAAATACAATGAAATGCTGAAAGATAACCAAGAAAACTTCCCTAGGCACTCAGACAACAAAATGAATTACTTGTTTAAATGTTTAATCATTTTGGAATTTAATAGATAAAAAATCCAATTGTGTAAATAACATGTGATAGAGTTTTATCTGCCCCACATGTTTTCTAATCTCATTTTCTCCTGTCTTTTGGCAAATTTCTTCCATTTCTATATGGTTCGAGCACAGAGTCAATTACAAAACACTAGTGTTTGCAAACATAACCCACCCTCAATGGTAAGGGAACTTCTTAGGTTTGCCTAATCCAAGTGTTTGTTTTCTCAAAACAAGTAATTTACATGTATATAATCCAAGCAGAAATAGTAGAGTCTTTCCATGGATCTACTATAAGAAATTATATAGCTCTAATGTTGTATCATTGAAAAACTAAAAGTTTTCTTTATGAATTATGTGTTAATCAGTACTGTGGTGAGAATGCTGCATAACAAACAACCCTAGTATCCTGATGGTTGACAATTGAAACATTTGTTTTTCACCTACAGGTTTGGAGTTGCGCTCTAATCCAGATTTAGGGTTGAGTTCAGATTTTTCTATGGGTTTTATCATTTCAAGTTCCAAAATAAAGGAGTATATCCTAGCCTTGCCATGCTGTTCTCATGGAAGAGGGCAAAAGAACAAGAAGAGTGTTGGAAACTGGCAATGACTCTAAAGCCTCCACCCCAAACTAATACAAATTATATGACTATGCCCCACAAATATGCCTATTCTTCCCATTGACAACAAGAAGAAAATGGATATTTGTTGAATAATAATAGCACCTACTACAGGGCATGGTGGTGCACACCTGTAATACCAGCACTTGGGAGGCTAAGGCAGGAAATCGATGCAAGTTCTTGGGATATAGAGTGAGTTCTAGGCCAAGCTGGACTGCATAGTGAGATCTTGTCTCAAAAAAACAAAAATAAATAAATTATGATGATGATAATAATAATAATAGCACCTACCAAAGTCATGCATATTCTAGCTACATTATATTATAGATAGCATACATATTTTAATTACATTCACTAAATATATGCTGTTGATGAAGAAAAGTATAATCTTTATTTCATATCAAATAGTTTTATTGAAGTCTCATTAACTGTTTATTTATAGATTTTCATAGTTATTTTCTGTGTATACACAGAGCTAAAATTTTATTTATTTTAAATACACCAAATAGATTTAGGTAACATTGTGCTTAAACTGTTTATCCAAACTCAAGATAGCCAAACTAGTAAATTAAATAGTCTCTATCTAAAGGAGTTGGTTGCTTTTTATTTCAGTTTCTTGCACTTATGATCCTTAATGAGATCGAGATATAATTTTCTCTTCTTATATCTGTCTAGTTGTGCTATTGTACAAATTAAAATAAGTAATACTAGTTCTCCAACACAGAAACTTCAGAATTTGGTGGCTTAATCTAATAAAAGCTTATTTCTCACTCATGCAAAATTTAATCTATTATTTTGCTTCCTGACATCAATCCATGTAGAAATTCTCTGCGATACTAAGGTCTTGAAGCTCTCTACTAAGGTTCTGCATCCAGCTGCCACAAAGGGCAAGAGAAAGCAGCGCAGCAGATAACATGGGAAGTGTCTTCGCTCCAGGTCTGAAAGCAGATTGTTCACTACAGCTGCCCCCTCTCCCAATGCCAAAACCTGAGTCATGTGACCACACTTTCAGCCAAGTACAGTGAGTGATGTGGATTACTTTGTATAAGACCAGAATCAACTTTCATCTGAATGGTTCACAGCTCTTTCCGATAAAACCACCTGTGCCTGTTATTTTTGTTACTAGAACAATTTAAAACTATTGCTTGAATCTCTCAAATGACAATAAGAATGTTAAGGTTTTCTCTTGAACCTATTTCATAGTTATATTTTTCCTAAAAGAAATCAATTACATTAAAGTTCTGGCAACTTATTGATGTAGAGATATTCATAGAAATCTCTGGCCTTTTAAGATCTTGGCTATGTCGATCCTTACATTCTCATTTTTGTCTATTCTTATTTATATGTGAGTTTTCCCTTTTCCTTCATCAAAGCCTTGGCATTCATTAATCCTGAATATGGTATCATTTTCTTTCTCATTAACTTCTGCACAAATCTTTATTTTTCCGTCCTTTTTGGGTTCAATATACTATACCTTATCCAATTTCTGGAGTTAGACTTTTTTTTCCTAACATTAAGAACTTTCATTTCTGAATTTCCCTTTCTGACTCCCACAAATTTGTACCAAGTGTTTTAATTAATAAGTATTAAATATGTTCTCATTTCCACTCTGATTGCTTTCATGGACTGTCATAGTCCACTATTTCCTACTGCAACAGAATGTCTAAGACTGGGTAATTTATAAAGAACAAAAATGTATTTTCTCACAGTTCTGGAAGCTGGAAGCCACAATCAAGACACTGGCATTGGGCAAGGGCCCTCCTGCTGCATCATCACATGGCAAACAGAAAAGAAGGGAAAACACCTCTGAACTTGCCTTTTTGTAATGGCATTAATCTTGTCCGTGAGGACATAGCCTTCATAGCCCAACCACCTCTTAAAGGGCTCAACCCTCAGCTTAACCATGATGGTAGCCAAATTTCAACACAAACTTTAGAGAGACAAACATTCGAACTATAGGATGGGAAAATTAGTTATTAGAAAGTGTTTTCCATTAAGATTCCACATGCTTAATTTTTTTTCCAGTAAATTTAGTTTTTTTTAAATTATAACAGGATTAAATAAAATAATTTCTATGATAAAAATACTTTGACAGCGATTGAGACTTGCTTAAGGTCCTAGTGTTTGGTCAGTCTTTATGAATATTCCATGTGTTCCTAGCCAGGCACAGTGGAACACACCTGTCATCCCAGTGACTTGGGAAGTGGAGGCAGGAAGATTACAGGTTCCAGGCCAGAGGCAGCCTGCATAATCTGGTGAGACTCTGTCTCAAGATTAAAAATTAAAAATGGACTAAAGTGCAGCCCAATGGTAGAGCACTTACAAAGTATGTGCAAGGCCTTGGGTTCAACCCCCAAGTACTACCAAAAAAAAAAAAAAATCTAATATGTTCTTGAAAAGAATATGCATTCTAAGTGTGTTGATATAGCCCTATTAGACCAAATTTGTTAATTTTATTACTGAAATCTGTGACTTAAGTTTTTGTCTAGTTATTCAATCAATCCAAAGGCTACCTCAAAATTCTTTCATTTTGATAGTGGATTTATTAATCTCTATAATTTTGTCAATTTTTTTCTTCTATCTTTTGAAACTCTATTGTTGGATAGAAAGAGGTTAAGAGTTATTATAATTTCCTGGTAAAATAAGCCTTTTATTACAGTGCTTGTAATGCCTTTGTCATGAAGGATATCATAAATTTTATCAATAAGGTAAGCCAGCCCTCACTAAATTTTATCTGTATATATTTACTATAGTTTTCTATGAACCAAAATTTCCCAGAATTAGATTAATCAAAATTCTTGGTACCTAGTGGACTACATTTATTGATCCATGCTTAATTCTACTTTATTTCATTTGTTTGTTCACTTTTATATTTATATTATGAACACCCACAAATAACCTAATATGTAGAACACTGCCAACAATTGTTATGTGAGCTTTTTCTGTGTTTCATATCCCTGCTTCCCCTTCAGAGACGGTTGCTGTTGTTGTTGTTAGGTGCCTTCGAGTTGGTATCCGACTCATAGCGACCCTCAGAGAGTTTTCAATGGCTATTTCGGGATAGACTTAGGAGTAGATTGCCAGGTCCTTCTCCCACTTTTGCAGTGCTGGGAATTGAACTCGGGACCTCAGAGACTGCAGCGCAGTGCTCTACCAACTGAGCTAAATCCCAGCCCTCTTCAGAGACAGTAATTATCCTAAATTTTGTGTTTATCATCTTCATGGTTTCTTTGTGTCTGTTTTTAGGCTCAACCCTATTTATATGCCTAAATAATATACTTTTTAGTTTCACTAAAAAAAAGTATTAAGCTAAATGTTATCTTGGGGACTTGCTTTTGTGACTCAACTTTATGTTACTGAGAGCCATCCACATTGTTTTCTATACTTCATTATTTTTACTGTTGTAAAAATATGTTTTCTGATTATATCACAATTTCTTGATTTATTCCCTTGACAATGGGCTTATGACATACTCAATCTTCCTGTGAACTTATATTTTGGATTCATTTCTAGCAGAAAAAAATCATATTTTAATTTTTTAGAATTTAAATTCGATACATCAAATTCTGTCTTTTATACCTGCAGTTAGTTTCTTTACATTGATAGTAAATTACTGAAAGCTTTTTTCTACTTTTTAATTTGAACTTTCTATTTTCTGGCCTTATTACGTTTCTTTTATTTCTCCTACTTAATTTTTTAGGGGTGACCTTTTTTCTTATTTTTTCACCTGTGTTTATAGAAGGGATGCACTTTGCTTCTTTTAATGGTTAGATTTGGAATGCTAAAAGTCAATGGAACACAATAAAAAGCCTAGAAACAGACTTTATATAGATATATAAAAATTAAAATGTAAGACTATTCACTTTTATACTTTTTTCTGAATAATGCAAAAATTTTAGACTACTTTAACCCTACTGGCCTCTGTGGTAGGCATGGAGAAATGACCCTCAGTGTCCATTTTTAAGTCTTTCTAATGTGTAAAAAACTAGGAAGATAAACTCTCCTTTCCCAGACTCTTGCAAGTAGTGTTCCAGACATGATTCACATTCCACCAATCACTCAGAATTGGAGTGCAGAAGGGAGGTAGACACCATGCTTTGGCTGTTTCTACTAGTAGATATGGTTAGGGAGCAGCCAGTTTCTCAAGCAATGCTGTCTGAGGTCTTTTATCTGTTATTGGGGAATGGATCCAGACCAGATTTATTCTAAGAGATAGTTCACCTTTAGGGAGTAAGAAATGGCAATAGTTAAGAGCTATTGCAGAAAGCAAAGACCTAAGATAACCTTGTACTTGGGTTTGTGTCTCAGGGAGAGAAGGGCCTTGCATCTGGGATGTTACCAGGAAACTAAGCCACCTGGAGAAGCTTAGATAAATCTGGATTAAAAAACCTAGAGAAATTTTTGTTCTTTGGGTACTGACCTAATATTAGGGCATAGGAAAAGACAGAGATAAGCCAGATATGGTGGCACATGCCTGTAATTCTAGCACTTGAGAGGCTGAGGCAGAAGGATCATCAGGAGTTTGAGGCCAGCCCTGGACTATACAGTAAATTGCAGACCAACCTTGACTACACAGTGAGAATTTGTCTCAAAAACAAAAACAAACAAATAAACAAACAAAAGACTGAGAGAAAGACAGAAAAGAAAGAAGAGAAGGAAGAGGAGGAGCAGCAGAAGGAGGAGTAGAGGAGGAGGAGGAGGAGGAGGAGAAGGAGGAGGAGGAGGAGAAGAAGAAGAAGAAGAGGAAGAAGAAGAAGAAGAAGAAGAAGAAGAGGAAGAGGAAGAGGAAGAGGAGGAGGAGGAGGAGGAGG
>VMDO01001224.1:22311-67535 GCA_007922755.1 Pedetes capensis | reverse complement strand
AAATCCTCTTGAATAGACAGGCAAAGTGGCCCCACTCCAAAGGGGGCAGTGATGACTTCTTTCCTCCTAGTTTTGTTTAAATCAGAGTAAACCAGTGCCATGCCTAGTGTGACGTGAGCTCTGGGCACCCAGTGTGACTTGACCCCTGGGCACAGGGACTCAAGCTCCACCTTTCTTGGACAGGCAGAAAGGAAAGTCTTCTTCAGTTTAGTAATCTTTTGTGAGTATGGAACTTTCAGTCTTTGTTTTATAAAATAGATTAATGGACTTGTTTGGTGTATTTCAAAGGAATGGGCCCATGTGCAGATGTCATGAAATTGTCCATGTTTGTTTATAACCTGAGGACTCCGGGCAGACATTAATCTCAATTAGGGTGTGGGGTATATTAGAATAACATTTTTCTTATGTCCATTTCACACATGAGGTCCATTTCACACATGATGGCTGGAAGTGGAAGCCAGTTTTTACCCCTTCTGTCTCATGTACCGCTAATACCTAGCTAACTCACCTAACAGTATCCATTCAAGATGTGGGGCATCCATCTTAACAAATTGTGCTTTTGATATTGTAAAAAGTTATCACCATACCAAAGTTCATCTAGATGTTCTCCTTTGTTATCTTCTAGTTTTATAGGTTTGCATTTTATGTTCAGATATATGACATATTTTAAATTAATTTCTGTGGAAGGTATAACGTTTGTATCTGGATTTGTGTGTGTAGTTATTTATTTGTTTATTTTGCATGTGAATGTCCAGTTGCAGCATCATTGGTTGAAAAGGTTATTTTCTCCACTGTATTGCTTTTGCTTCCTTGTTGAAGAGCAGTTCCTTATATTTATGTGAGTCTGTTTCTAGGCTCTTTATTCTATTCCACTGATCTATTTGTCTATTCTTTTGCCAATACCACAGTGCCTTAATTACTGTAGCTTTCTAGTAAGTCTTGTTGAATAGAGTGGAGTTTTCTGACTGTTCTTCAATACTGAGTTGGCCATTCTGAATTTCTTATTTCTTTATATAAACCTCATAATCAGATTTTTTTTTTTTTTTTTTTGTGGTACTTGAGAGTTGAAACCAGGGCTTTATCCATGTTTTGCAAGTGCCTTCCCTCTGAGCTGCACCCCCAGCCCATGTTTTCACTTTTTCTCTTGAGATAGGGTTTTGCTAAGTTACACAGGGTGCCTCTAGCTTCAAACTCACAATCCTCCTTCCTCAACCTCCCAAGTCACTGGGGTTACAGGCATGAGCCATGGTGCCTGGTCCATAATCAGTTTTTTGATATCCACAAAATAACTTGCTGGGATTTTGACTGAGAATCTACAAATCAAGTTCGGGGCAACTGATATTTTGTTAATGTTGAATCCTTCTATCTATGAACATGCAGTATCTCTCCATTTATTTAGTTCTCTTGATTTCTTTCATTACAATTTTGGAGTTTTCCTTAAATAGATCTTGTACAAATTTTGTTAGACTTATATCTCAGTATTTAATTTGGAGAGAGAGGGACTATTATAAATGATAACATATGTTTAATTTCAAATTCCTCTCATTTATTGCTGGTATATAGGAAAGTAGCAATTCTAGTATAATAATTTATTAGTTCTAAGTGTTTTCTGTTGCTGATTCTTTCAGTTTTCTACCTAGGCAATTGTGCCATATGTGAGCAATACAGTATTGTTTCTTTCCAATGTTTATACCATTGATTCTCCCCTATTTTTGAGTGTTTATTTCTGTATAGAGTTCACAGTGGTAATTACTTTCATTAATCCCTTTGAAGATTTATCCACCAATTTGTAGCTTTGGTTGTTCCTGTTGAAGTCTGCTACTAATTTGATGTTTTTTCCTTTATAGGTAAACTCTATTTTTCTCTGACCACTTTTAAGAGTTTTTCTTTGTTATTTATGTTATGCAGTTATATTACAATGTATTTAGGCCTGCTATGAATATTGAATATACCACGGACTGCCAGAAGAACCAACAGATCTGTCCTAGATGAAGGACAACCAGAGTGCTCCTTGGAAGCAAAGATGGCTAGACTGCATCCTATGTATTTTGGACATGTAGTCAGGAGGGACCAATCCCTGGAAAAGGACATCATGTTTGGGAGAGTGGCAGGTCAATAAAAAAAAGGAAAACCCTCAACTAGATGGATTGACACAGTGTCTGCAACAATGGGCTTAACCATAAATAAGATCATGCACCTAGCACAGAATCAGGGAGTATTTCATTCTGCTGTACGTAGGGTCACTATGAGTCGGATCCAACTCGACAGCACCTAACAACACTGAGCCTCAGGTTTATATCAACATTTATTCCAATTTGTTGGCCATCCAGAAGTATATATTCTTATTTCTGGCTTGCGGTTCTGATCATAACTCTTCTGCTCTCTGCTTCTTCCCCTACCTTGCTCTCTGCCATCTGTGCCAGAGTCTAATGGGAACATCAGAGTCCCATATGAGTGATGAGTGTGATCTCTCTACCCCCTGAGTTCATGAGCTTCTGGCCCCTCTCTTCTCTGAGCAACCTTTGGGAGAGAGGATGAGTTTCTTCCTCAGGCCTGTTGAGCAGTAATGCTGCCTCAGTCACAAGCTGTTGGCACTTCAGCTGTGTAAGAAGCTCTGCTCTGTCTTGCTCTGTGGGATTGGTAAGCCACAGAGTTCCCAAATGACACATTTGTTGGCAGCCCAATTTGTCCTCGCCTTGCCACACCCCAAGCCATGAAGCTTTCTAGGCCTGTCGCACCTGTTGACAGAGGGGCCATGACCACAGGCCACAGTATTTCAACATCCTTCCATCTGAAGATTTTGGGTGTTATTAAATTCCCACTCAGCAACCCCAACCCCATAGGTGGGGCAGGAGGAGGCAGAAGGGTTTCCAAATAAATTCATCTGCCCCTGAGTATAAACACCATGCCTTTGAGACCTTCCAAAGGAGAAAACAAAGAACTATAGACACTTCCTTCCTCTCTCAGAAAGTTTAACCCATGGCCTTGAAATGTGTTCAGTCCACCAGCTGGTCAGGAAAACAGGTGCCAGGCTGATAGCAAAATCTGAATGTCTGTGTCATGGTCTTTCTTCTCTGTTAGGTGTCTCTATTCCAAGCTTTTATCTGAATCTTCTTTTGAAGAAAATGAAAGTAGACATTTGTTGTCCAGAAGTATAAAGATAATATCATCTAGTGTTATGACCCCTACAATTATAATAGTCTCCTATAATTTAAAACTTTAGATTTTAGTTCATTATGGTTCTAGTTTTCAAAATCTTCTAGTGAGTGCAATCCATTAAAATAGCCATAGTTGGTGACTTCCTTAGCCAAAAAATGCATTCACTCATTTTACAAATGCTCTTTAGCACTCATTATTGTGTGCCAGGCACTAGGCTAGGTGTGAAACATAGAAGAACAGAAACATCCACCAAGATCCCTGCCCATGGGCAGTTGGTATTTTAATTGGAGAGACAGAGAAAAGTAATTACACAAAGTAAGTACCAACTGGAATAGGTGCTATGAAAGAAACATATAAGGAGCTGAGCTGGAAGTGAAAGCTCTATCACATTACTTATCATAGTTTACTATAATTGTCTGCCTATTCTTCTGCCTCCTCATTAGATTGTAAGAGCTTGCAACCAAGGTCACAAGACTTTTTCGTTTTGATTTCTCTAGTACTTAGGAGACCTCCCAACCCACAATAGGTACTGAGAAAATACAGAAAGAAGTTGATAATGAATGTTCAAGTTGATCAATGAATTATGAAGAATTAGAGCTTCACTGAAAAACCATTACACTTTACACAAAATACAAAAAGTACCAAGCACAGTCTGCATTTCACATTCTGTTTCCTTCATAGCATTTTGTCTTTATATTCAAGTTCTAAATTTTCATCCTATATTGATTCAACCCATAAGCAAGTTTAGATTTCCTAGGAGAAAAAAGAATTCCTAATTATCTTCTAGTCAGCCATGAGAGAAGCCTAGCATACTGGGGCTGCAAGTGTTAAGCTGTGTAATCAGTGTTGAGAAGGTCTGAGGTATCCCTAGAAGCTTTAGCGATAATTAAGTTCCGTGTTCTCAGGTTTCTTGACACCCTCCTTTTAGCTGCCAGAACAGCATGTTTCAGTCCCGACTGTTGAAGGACTAAATGAGCAGCTGTGTTTTGTTCCCATCCCCTCCCCTCTGGGCTTCTGCCCGCCTCTCAGTTGCTTCCTTGAATTTCCTGTCACTCTGGAACTTCTCCAAGGGCACCAGGTTGAGCAGTGTTGGTGTCTCCAAGCACATCCCACATTCTCCACAGGCGACATTCCCCTTCATGATTGAGCAGCTTCTGGTTTCTGAAAGGTATGTGTGCTGGGTGAGATCTGGGAGAACAAAGTGTCCAAACACTAGAAAACTGTGCTGTGCTAGGGAAAGTTGAAACGAGAGTAATCATCACTTCTAACCCACTGGCTCTACGATCAGGACTCTGAGGCCAGAAAGGCAAATAAGTGAACAAGACGGTAAATGTCAGGCACTGAGCTAGAGGCCACCACCCAGCTCTGGCCAAAGTTGTACTGCCTGTCTTCATGCATACTGATACCACCTTTTCTCCCAGCAATCCTGCCACATTGAATGTACAAGACCTTGCTTGACACTAATAATTGGTTCATTTTTAGGTGATTATGCTCATAATGATACAAATATTTATGGATCACCTACCAGATGCATGGATATTACTGTTATTAAAGACATGACCTCTGCTCTGGAGAACCTCACAAGTGGGGAAGCAATCGTAACCTTTTAAAGTGAGAGTCCTAGTATGTAACAAAAGAGGAAAGGAGTCTATGAAAGGGAACATGATTTACTCTTCATTGAGTAGCTAATTGGTAGAAGAACTGAGACTAAACCCTAGATCTCCTGACTTCCAGGCTGGTGTGTATTCCATTATATCCCGTTAGCTCTATGTAGCTACAATGAGAACAGTAAGGAAGAAACTGCAGGGAATGTGACTTTGGGCTTTGTGCTGCTAAACATTAACCATACCAATAAGGAAAGGGGTTGTGAAGTATAGCAAAGAACAATGTAAATCCTAACAAGATGTGAGTCCTGAGCAAGGATTCCTAGGAGGGTTGCATTTGGAGGTAGAAGAGGGGGGTGGGAGAGAGAGAGAGAGAGAGAGAGAGAGAGAGAGAATGAAAGATTGAGATTGAAGTAAGAGTATGAAATAGGCAGAATAAACCAGATAGCATTAGGAGCTTCTAAGGAAACCAAAGCATGTTAAATGGAGGTGTTTCCGGAAAGCAGAGAGGAAGTTATAACGAACAAGCTCAGAAATTTAGCACATACAACTGAGTAGCCCATGTATGGTAGGCACTGAGCGGGCCACTGGGGATAGGTAATGCCTATGGTAGTGGTTTTTCCACTCTAGAATCTTCGTTCTAAAATCCAGATAGAGTTGGCCAGATCTGTCTACAAAAACAAAACCCTTGAAGAACTTTAGGAGAACTTAAGGAAAAATGATTGGGGGGTATGATAAAAGCACTTGAAAATATAATTGGTGAAATATCAGATGGTTCTTGACCCATCCCTGGGGACAGTGACCCCTAAAAGCTGCGTGTCATATTGATGTGTTGCAGGTCCTCCTCATCTATGCAGGCAACCATCCTCAACTGGTGGAATTCAGAGAGTGTTTTCTAAGCTGTCCTGAGCTCCTTAGCTACAACCACATCTGATGGCTTCAGAAGACTTATTTCTCAGGATGGGTTTGCCTTTGTTGTTGTTTTAATGTACAAACTTGCTCACTGTGCTGACTTCCTTCTCTCCAGGGTACTCTGTAAACTCTGGTGGAGAGAATGAGACTCTGGAATCCAGCAGCATATCTATTCTCTTCCCCAAGCTGTATCTTTTTTTTTTTTTCTGGCTGCCAGGTATTTTAAAAGGATTATCATTATTCTGGTTGCTATATTGGTAACAGGTTTTCATTTTTAATTGTTTCTGAGGTAAATACCACTTTCTATATAGGGAATGAGATGAAAATAAATGTCACAATAGCCTATTGGCCACACCATGTAGCATCCCCTTGTATTCAATAATATGTGGTTGACATTAGAAAAATCAGAATTCAGTGATATGTTGGGTATGAATCAAGAAAAAACGGGAATGAAGTGAAGGAAGGGCTTTAAAACACAGTTCCTGCCAGTTCCCTGTGCTAGATTTGTGTGCCTTTCCTCTCTTTTGCAAACTACTCTCAGAAGCCCTGGACACGTGCTGTTATGGAATCTGTCTGCTGCCACCGCACACACCCTTGGAAAATGATGAACTTGATTGCCTTTGAGTCCTTATGAAAGTGCCCTCTTCAAGGAGCCAAAGAAAATACCATGGATGGTTAAGTGAGTCTCTTTTTTCAAGTTAGAAAACTAAGGATATGCCATAAGACAATCTAGAAGTAGGAAAGGACAATGAATATTTTTAATGTCTTTCTTTCCATTTCTTTTATTATTTTAGGTACTTAAACATACAAAAAGCAAGAGACCAGTAACATAAACCCCATGTACTCAAACATTTTTAATTTAATCCTATTTTATATTTTATGCACTACTTATAAATAACACATATACAATCTACATGTAAGAATATACAATCTACATGTATGTTTTTTGGAAAGCATCCTCAAAAATGTTTTACAAATAGAGGTATTACATCAAAAATGTTTGGAGAAGCTTGTGTTAACAACAGTCAACAGCTGGGCGTGGTGGCGCACATCTGTAATCCCAGCGGCTTGGGAGGCGGAGACAGGAGGATCACAAGTTCGAGTCTAGAGGAAGTCTATGTAACTTAGTGAGACCCTGTCTCAGGAAGTAAGGAAAAAAATAAATAAAAGGGCTGGGGGTGCAGCTCAGTGGTCCAGCACTTGCAAAGTATGCAGGCGTGAGGCCTCGGGATCAACCCCCAGTACCACAAAAAAAAAAAAAAAACAGTCAAAAGGCATTCTTAGGAACAGCTATAAGAATGGTAATTAATACTTGCCAACACATATCTGTGCCAGGCACAGTGCAAATGGCCATCCTGTAGCGTCCACAGGATCTGGGTTGTATGTGTTTGTGAAGCAGCCATAACTGGTGTAGAGAATCTGAGCTCATGGATCTCAAATCAAACATTTAATCCTATCTCAAAAACAAAAATCTTTCTAAAAACAAGCATTAGCCTTCCCAATATAGTCTAAATTTTTATAGCATTCATATTAAACAAATACATATGCCCTTGGGGAAGTCATTATATTTTTAGAACCTGTTTTAGCATCTATAAATGAGCGAGTTGAAGGTGTCTATGTCTCTAACATTCCTTCTAGCCCTAACATTTTATGAGTCATTTCTATGAAGCTATAAATTGCTAACACCAAACACCATCCAATATATTATTTATATTTTGCCTATTTTTATGGCAGGGGCATTCCACACACAGCATGCGGTTATATAAATCTTTATTACAATCATCGACATTTATCGAAGACCTTTGCTCTGTGGCAAATGCCACCAAATGATATCAGAAAGGAACGTGAGAAGGCCCACATTTTGTGGATTCCATTCATAACTATGTGGCAATCTCAGATCATACACGGACTCCCGGTGCTGGATCACGTCATTGGCCTCTGTCACCCTCTGTCCTCGGAAGAAATTGCCTGGTGTCTGAGGGCTGGCACCTTCCTCAGCTGGCTGGTGGGGGCTTTGTAGCACTTAAAGGGATGGGCATGTGGGGAAGACTCCTTTCAGGAAAGTGACAGGCACATCACACACTGGCGTTCAGGCTCTGACATGTCCCAGATTAGCAACAGTGCCTCTGCTACGAGGCGTGTGACAGGCCTTTTGGTCCATGTCCTGAAATTCTCAAATCCTCCCTCACATTCTCTCCAAGCCATTTCCACCCAGTTAGAGCTTATCTTGCTATTCTTTTTGATGGTTCAAGTGCAAAAAGATGAAAATACATGGTAGAGACTATAATCCACTTACTTTCAATGCTGTACTTCCATTTCCCTGTCAGACACAGCATGGAGAAGAGAAGTTGCAGACTGGAGACTGTGATCCAAATGAATGAATTCAACATACTCAGCATGAAAGATACTAGAATACAATGGTTTTTGAACATGGGCTTTGGTGTCAGACTTAGCCTTAATTCTCATCTCCACCACGCACTGGTCCTATGACCCAGAGAAGGCTTTTTTTCTTCAGAAAATTAGAATAAATAGTTATTTTATAAGGTTGATATCAGAATTAAATAAATATGTACATGTAAACTGCTTAGAAAACACCTAGTATCTGACAAGCACTAATGAACTATATTTAGCTATCATTACTGGTAATACCTTTATTGAATTATAAAGTCAAAAATTCTCCCAGATTTTGTGGTGGCAAATATATCTTACAAACTGATGGATAGTAGCAAAAATTGCGAAGTTAACAGTGGAATGCCAAGTGCCGATGGCTTCTTCTGTTCACTTCTGAGTATGTCAGCAGACACCACATTGCTTACTGCCAAATAGGCCACAAAGGTAATAAACTTGAGGCCCAACTGCCCCACAATTCCCCCAGGTATAACCCTATTGTCACTACCTGTCATTACGTGCCTCCTCTCTGCTAAAGACATAATGTAGGTTTCCAGTAGGATTCAGCAGTTCATACACATGTTCACACTTGAGAGAAGAGACAGAACAAATTGCTTTTGCAACATTTTCAGATTAAGGCTATATTTTTAACTGTGACCTATGTCCTCTTAGTTGATCAAGAACTCATGTCTATAATCTTTCCCTCCTTCCCCTCTGCTCAAATCAAAGGAATTTTTAACTAACAGATAAAGAAATTTATCATATGCCCTGAATAGATAAATTCTTTGTGCCAGTCTTTATTAAATACTGTTGTACCAACACTGCTCTTACTGGATAAGTAGGGTTGATCATGGAATAATGCGGCACCTACCTCATCAGAGTACTGAAAACATTTTGTGGAAAGACAAAGAGAAGCCCAATATTCTTTGAGTTATATGAACCATAAGTGTCTGGGGAAAATTATAGCCAAAGTAAGGGGCTTAATGTTATCCTACTGGGATTTTGCTTAGGAGAAAGAGATAGAGATGACCATAGGAAATTGGTTAAGGTATAAATCACATTTCAAACACTTGCTAATAAAATCTTCTGGGAGTAGGTTTGCCTAGGGAATGGTTCCCAGTCTTTTTCAGTTTATGGAAAATATGTGAAATTACCAAATTTTATAAATGCAGGCATAGAGATGAGGCTGCTGTACATGAAATGTTCATCCTGGGAGTTCTGTGCTTCTCAAGTTTGAGCTCAACACAAAGAACCTAAGTGATAAAGACTTGGGCACACTTACAACCCACCAGAAGTACCTTGGATGGGAAGTTCAAGGGCTTGGGTTAAAATGAAAGCAATTTACTCTGGATCTATGCATAAACTCTAGGAGTGAGGAAGTGCATCTTTTGGGGGCATATTAAAAAGCAACAACACACACAAAAAAAACCCAGAAGCAAATAAAACTTTCCTCTGAAATAACTAAATCCTGAGAGAAGATATACTTTAAAACGTGTGATCTGAAGTCAGATGTGAATTCCTGTCAATTATGACACTGCCCTTAAGACCTTGTGCAAGTTACCTAATCTCACTAAGCCTCAGGATTCTCCTCACTCTAAAGGCATTGGCCCCCCACACAAATTTGAGAGACTCCTGATGATGCATACATAGTATTTAGCATGGCATATGAAAATCAATAAAGTTCCGCTTTGTCATTCTGAACAGGATTGCATGGGGTTTCACCTTACATGGAGATTAGCAGTGGGGAAGGGAGTTGAAAAGTAAAACCACAGAGTCACTGACTTTGCTCCCCTTAGCTCTATCCAGGAGATGAAAGCACAGTGTCAGTTACCCTTCAGAGTGTGACTATGCTTTCCTGTGACTGATCTTAGTGAGCAAAGGTAAATCAGAATTGCACTCAAACAAACCCCAGAAGGCCAGTTCCAGAACCAAAGCCAAAGGAGTTTCCTGGTTTGAGGTTCTGAATCCTTGTATCCAAAGGCTGTGTCCCCAGCACACTCTCCCCACTGACTTGAAGTACTTCATGACTGTCCGCTTGTTTGAACTCATGCTTTTCCAGGCTCCCAAGGGACAACAATTCTGCCCTCATTTGCTTGAAAGTAGTGAAAGTTCTTTGCAGTGCCACAGCTCCATTGCGACATCCTATGCAAAGCCCTTGGTTGCCAGGTCCCTCACCTGGGAGCTGTGTTGGAACAGACTCTGACCCAATTTCTGCCTCCCTGATTGAAAAGTAAACAGATTTTTGAGCTTCCTGTTCCTTCTATCCATAAGATATTTTCCTCTCTTCTAGGTCTCGTTCTTTGGAATCACATTGTAGTTTTCACTATTTCCTTTAGGTTTGCGTGTGGCTTCTGAAACAGTCATGTGAGCACACCTTTGGCTACCTCTCTGTGTTTCTAGTTTCATTGAACATTGCCTTTTTGTAGAACATTCTCTCTGACACGAGGCTGCTCGTATCATGGGCCTGCCACACTCTCCGCACCTCTGATGAGCTTTCTCACTGTAAAGATAGGAGAGAAGGGATTTAGTTAGCAAGAAATGAGTATATTGTAGGAGATTTGATACAAGTTGGAAAACTCAGGTTCAGGTTCAACATTATCACATTTGGTTATTTATTTAGATCCAATTAAATCCTTCTCTCTACCTCATTCTAGACTGAGGGGCAATTCAAGGACAATCACCACTGAAGCTCCCTTCTCCTCTTCCTCCCCTCTCCCCAAAGAGTTTTTCGGCATTCAGGGAAATCCCTCTGATCTTTGATCTGCTCCATATACTTCAGAGATGCTCCACATACTTCGTTCCTCTTGACTCTGATTACTGGTGGCCTTGGTGCTTACTGGTTGGCTGAGGTGGAGTGAGAGGTCTCAGGCTGAGCATCCCCAGGTGCCTCCATTCCTTTCCCACCCCAGAGCAATGTGCAGCAGCAGGCGGATTCCACAATTCATGGGACCCAGAGAGCCCTGCCTTCTGTCTGGGGCCATCCTGTTCTGCTGCTCTGATTCTGTCTCACTTGTCTCCTCCCTGGCTTAACTACTTCAGTATGAAGTCATTTTCCAGAAAACAAAGCTAAGGACAGTTCTCCGGTGCACCTTGTATTTCCTGCTGTGCAATACATACCCGCCTGAAGGCAAGGAAGCCTACTCATTTTCCTGGAATGGGTGACAACACATAAGGAAGACAAAGCACACTATCTCAATGAATTACCCTTATACCATATGTATACAATTTAGACTATTTCCAGAATTTTTCTACTATAAATAAAGGAGTAATGAACATTCTAGTGCTTATATACCTTCCCATATTTATGATGAACTCTTTATAGTAAATTCTTAGAAGTGAAATTGTTGTGTCAGAGGATATGCACAAACAATGTCTGTAATAAATATTGTTAAAGCAAACTTTCAAACAAACCGTAGTAATTTACATCCCCACTAGTAAGGCAGGAATGCTTGGTTAGCTACACTTTTATCAAACAGAATTTTGTCAACTTTTAAAAAAACTTTGCCAAACTGATAAGCATTTAAAAAACTCTTACTTTCACTTATAAAACCTTTGACTGTTGATGAGGTCAAAACTTTTTCCCATATGTTATTTGTTATTGTTAGGTGCCATCAAGTCATGTCCGACTCATAGTGACCCTCATAGGATTTTCAATGGCTGATTGTTTGGGGATTGCTTCTGGAGTGGATTATCACATCCTTCTCCTATTTTTGCAGTGCTGGGGATCTAACTCAGGGCCACAAAGAGTGGAGAGCGGCACTCTACCTTCTGAGCTAAACTCCAGCCCCATATATGATTCAGTCACAGTAATTAACATTTAAATCTTGTTTAGTTTTTGCTTTATGTTTTATTTAGTTTATATTTTGTGTAGTTTTATATTTTGCTTATACTTACTGGTATAATGTTGCTGGTTTATAAACTTTTGCTGTATTGAGGCTACTAGCCCTTAATAAGTGCTAGTCCTTATGGAATCACAGAGCCTCCTAAAGCCCCATAAAATTAGCCATTTTCATCCTCAACTAAAATGGGACAGTCACTGCTACCACAACCAGAAAATCACACCTGCATCCACTAAAGAACTGCAGCAGTGGGACATGGACCTGGCCAGCCCAAAGGAGACTATTAGTTATCCAGAACCCAGATCCATCCACACCTGGCACCCTCTTTACCTCCTGGGCTTACCTCTGAAGGGAAAAAGCTTCTGTGATGTGCGTGTTGCCAAAACTCTCCACACATACCTAATGAACCCTGGGCTTACAGTGACTGTTCTGGTAGTAAGTAGTGTAATGTGTGACAACTTCTCTCCTGTGTGAATCACTACCTTAAATGTCCTTGTTGTTGTTGTTGTTGTTGTGAGTTGCTGTCGAGTTGGTATCCGACTCATAGCAACCCGCATAGGGTTTTCAATGGCTGACTGTTTCGGGATTGTCTTGGGAGCAGATTGCCAGGTCCTTCTCCCATTTTTGCAGTGCTGGGAGTTGAACTCTGGACCTCAGAGACTGCAGTGCAGGGCCCTACCAACTGAGCCAAATCCCAGCTGTTAAGTGTCCTTAGTGTTTGCCATAACATGGAACTCTTGGGCAGTCTTTTGAAACCCATGGACCTCCTTCAAATAAGGTTTTAAGTGTACAGATCGAAAATGTTTACAAAAGAAAACAACTATATTAAATATGCTTGTCAAAATATTTTAAAATTAAATTTGTTAGCTGGTTGCTGTGGCACATGCCTGTAATCCAAATGACTCAGGAGGCAAAGGCAGCAGGATCACAAGCTCAAGGCCAGGGTCAGCCTGCACAACTTTGTGAGACCTTGTCTGAAAATAAAAAGTGAAAAAGAGGTTGGGAGTGTAGCTCAGTGGTAGAGCACTTGTCTCACATTGGGAGACCCCGTGTTCAACCCCCATCCAGTATGGCAAAATTAATTAATTAATTAACCAATCAAATTGTGACAGTAATGTACATATTTCTTTACTAGCATATAAAATAATAAAATCCAGCAATGAGTCTATATAAATTTTGAATTAGTGCTGAGGGTAAATGATATCAGCAGCAACTTACAAGATGATATAAAAAAACTGATTTCACTGGGTGCCATGGCCCATGCCTATACTCTCAGCAACCCAGGAGGCTAAGGTAGGAGGACCATGAATTTGACGCCAAAGGCAGCCTGCACAACATAGAGAGAACCTATTTCAAAATAAAAAATAAAAAATAAGACTAGGAGGTGCTCAGTAGTAGTGCATTTGCCTAGCATGCACAAGCCTTGGGTTCAACCCCCCAGGACTGAAAAAAAAAATATTTCTATCAATGATGAAATCCCAGGTAACATTAGTACTAGTGTAGTTCATTGCCTATATTTATAACTGAAAAAAATGCCAAGTTTTAGTTGGAAGTGGTAGAGGTTGGAGAAAATAAAGATATAATGTTTTCCTGTCCAAGTTCATGGATATTCTGAATTCTGGGAATACATTAAGAGCCTTTTTATAAGGAGCTGTCCTAGGAGTAGTAATTCACAGGAGAATTATGCTTCAAAGCTTCCCTTTGAAGCCCTAAAAAGGCTTCCCTTAGAAGGCCCTAGAACATATCTTTATAAAGATTTTTTGCTGTAAAGACGTGTTACATTTTAGTAGAGTTCAGTTTTAACTTTGTGGTTGCTCATTTTTCTTCACGTTACTGCTTTATTGGTAGATGAGCCTTTACTTGAGGGAAAGTGAGGGCAAAGATATGATAGAACTCAACGAGCTTCTTGCCCACAAAGTCAATTCTCCTCTTCGGGACCTTTGAAAATGTGGTTGGTACAATGCAGTCTTCCTGGCGAACAGAACAGGACAGCCAAGAGCATCTAGAGAAATCCATAAACTGGGCCTAGTACTTAGTAAGGCTTTACCCAACCTAGGAAGACAAAGTTCTCCACTCACATGTCGTTCTAGAATTTTAAAAGATAAAATGTATTCAAATTCTTCTTCTATCTTGAATTTATTTTGATATAAAGAAAGAAAGAGGAACCTGGTTTGCTTTATTTATTTATTGATTGATTGATTGATGATTGCAAATGGATGTTTTTTGTCACAGTATCATCTTTTCTTTACTGGTTTGAATTATCACTCCCATGCCATACTGAATTCTTGCAGATATTTGAGTCTGCTTCTGGATTTCCTATCCATTTCATTAATTTATACATTCCACAAAATTTAATTGCCTTTTAATTCATTTAAGAAGACTGGGGTTTAGCTCAGCTGGTAGAGTGCTGCTCTGCACTCTTGGAGGCCCTGAGGTCGATCCCCAGCACCACAAAAATGGGAGAAGTACCTGACCACCCACGCCCAAACAATCCCCAAAAACTCCACCATTGAAAACCCTGTGAGAGTCATTATGAGTTGGACCCTACTCGATAGCACCTAAGGACAATAATTCAATTAAGATTTGATTCTTGTGGATTACTTGGAAATATAATAATCAAACTTTACAGTTCTAATATAGGGGGAAGGGGAAAATGGTCACCCTTTTAATGTGACATCTTTTTGTGTCTGCAGTTCAGCATCTTCTCCCTGTATGTCCTTTCCCATTGGGCAGAGTCACTTCTAGCTTCATTGGAGTTTCTCCAAAGAGTCATCCCAAGGCTATTTCTTACTTTATGTGCTTCTGTCATTATAAGATACTGTGTTGATGATCTTATGACTAACAACTAGTTCCCTAATAGAAGAGGGTCTAGTTATGACCATCTTGTATATAACTATGTTAATTATTTTTCTTGTTGTGGTAAAACACCTGAAAGAAAAAAAAGAACAGATCAGAAACAATTTACTTATGGCTCGTGGGTCAATGAGCTACAGTGGATGAAACAGGAGAATTGCAAATTTGAGGACATCCTCAGGAACACTTTTCTCACTTATCTGATCTTGGAAGCTAGGCAGGGTTGGGCCTGGTTAGTCCTTGGATGAGAGACCTCCTGGGAATACTAGGTGCTGGAGGCTTGGGAGAAGGACTCGGCAACCCACTCCTGACACAGTTAGCCATTGAAAACCCTATGAGTAGCAGAAAAGCACTGATAATAATACAGGGCATGCCACACTCTTGGGTAATGTTTCATCTGTTTGCTCCTTGTTGGTTGGCACCTAACAGCAGTAACATGGTTCAAAGGATTTTACTCCATAGTGGCAGGGATGCATGGCAACACAGCAGGGAGCAAGGCCTCTAGTGGAGGGCTTCACATCATGGTGATCAGGAGAAGAGTAAACTTACTGGAACCAAGAGTCCAAGTGAAACTTCCAAAGGCCTGCCCCCAGTGACCTACTTCTGCAAGATAGGCCCCTCTTCCCATAGGCACACAACCTCCACAAATAGTGCCACCAGCTGGGGACCAAGCATTTATACACATGACCTTTGGGGGATATTGTAGATTCAAACCCTAACAATAACTGGATTTAAGTTTTATCTATACTTGAAAGGAAAATTTGGGGGAGTAATGATATTTTAAATGTATTCACTGAATATTCATTGGAATAATGGGAAGCACCAGTTTTTGTCTTAGGCAAATGTTCCCTCCCTCTGATCTCTTCTGCCACCCCTCCTTCATCTTACTATCTCATACTAGTTCTAATTTCACCTTAAATGTCACTTAGAGAGCAAATAGGTGACTTTTTATATGATTTCATCATGAATAATAACTTTTAATTATATAATTTTTGTTTAATTATTAGCTGAATGTTGACCTCTCTTGCTACATTCTAAGTGACATGAAGACAGTGACCATGTTTGCTTCAATATCCCCAGTGCCTAAATCAGAACATAGCACATACTAAGGATTCCATGAATCTTAGATAAAACAATTATTTTTACCTCCAACGAGGCCAGAATAACATTAAATTATGAACTGGGTCTAAATCTGTCTATGCCATTTATTAGCTCTATGATATTGGGAGTATTACTAAATATCAGAGCCTTAGTTTACTTATCTATAAAAATGGGAATAATGGCATATATAGCATAAGGCTTTACAAGGATTAAGCATAGAATGCAGCCAAGTCAGCTCTGATCATCATGATCATCACTGGGCAGGAAATTGTTTGAAAGAAAATAAAGATAAGGCATGGAAAACATTAAAATTTTCACTTCACATCAAGTTTTTTTCTTAGACTCTTTCAAACTAGGACAAAAGCAACCTCAAGCAAAGTGAAAGCCTCAAAGAAGTCATGGTTGGCAAAGATTCCTGTAAGCATCAACTCTCTAGTAGGTGAAGCTTAGACACACATTTTCTTTTTTAAACACATGATCTCTTTATTCCTTTAGCCAAAAATGCTTCTGTTGAAGAAAAATTGCATGGTCACAAGTGAACTTCTAAAAACACCAGCAAATTTTCTGACACAGCTGCTTATTTCTGGCAAAGATTCACAGCTAAGTTGAGCAGGAGAATCATAGGGACAATGGCTAGCAGATGCCTTGCATTTGCATGCAACAATGTTGATCACCAGCTTCCAAACCCATGCCAAATGCCATGAAGTGCAATCATCTTTTTCACCATCATCTCATCTCTACTACCCCTACTTGACGGTAATTGAGCACTTACAGTTTAAACTTCATGAGGAATTTATCCCTTGTCCTATGACAGGTTTCTCTCCTGGAAGGTATACCTAATTAATGTACCCATGTCTGGCCCAGCAACATTCTGAGAGAGAGAAAAATAGCCCTAAATACCAGTAACTCTTCAATAACTAAAGAAATGAGCAGTTCATGACCATCAGAATAAGCAATGTGTATATATCATATATGTACATACCTATATCAGGGGTTGGGGTGGGGGTTTAGCTCAGTTGGTAGAGTTGTTGTTCTGTACTCTCTGAGGCCCTGGGTTCCATCTCAAGCACTGCAAAATCAGGAGAAGGACTTGGCAGCCAAGTCCCGAAATAATCCTGAAACAATTAGCCATTGAAAACCCTATGAATAGCTAAGAAGCACTGACATAATGCTGGGCATGGCACAGCGTCTAGGAGTGTTTTGTTTGTTGTATAGAGGATAGGAGTTGGACCTGACTTGACAGCACCTAATAACAACAACATATCTGGGGTGCCAAACATGTATACATAGATAAAATATGTTATCTATGTATTACCTTTTGAAGTTGAGTTGAATTGTAGTGGCCATGTGTAGTGTGATGTTCTGGATTATATTTCTACTATCATATCAGAACAAATGTTCTTAAAACAGCAAAATGGAAAGTTTTCATCCCAAGATGTGTATACATATTTTGCACCATCTCTGTATGTGTGTATATACGTGTATATATACATACATAGGTTAAAATACAATTCTCTTGTACTTATCTTTCCATTACATCAAAATTCTTCAAAAAACTTAACATGAAAAACCTCTTAAATATCTGCCCAAGAGGCCATACCTCTTTCTCCCTGAATATCCTCTCAAGATGCTTCTAGAAGACTGGCTTGATCCTGGAAGGATACAAAAGTACTTCAAACCCAGTATTCAAGAGACCCAGTGTGCCCAGATACCTACCTCAGACATTCCTTATGATAAAACAGCCTCCATGTTCTGAAGCACCATTCTGTATTCAGGAATAGTGGTTAAAACAGGCATAGATACAAATTCAAGACCTCAAAAGGAAGAATAAAAAAGATGGTTAGCCATTGAGAAATGCAGCGGGCAGAAGAGAATCTACTTCAGAACCTATTGGCTTTTCTTATAAACAAAGGGGAAGCAGCTTGAATCATGTTGCAGTACAGGAATAGGATGTATGATTTCACTGCCATTGGTTAGCCCTTTCTCTTTTGGGTTTCACATCAGCAGAATTCAAAATGGTACAATCATTGCCAAGGCTGAGGAGGCTTCCAGAAAAGTCAAAAGAAAGATAGCATCCCGTACATGGAGCCATATCATACCTCTCCGTATCATGCACTCATTGGCTGTTGAAGGCCGTGGACATGGAGGGTGATTTCACTCTACACAGACCAGCTCTTCTTGGATGCTTCAAAAAAGAGGCTCTTGAAATAGTGGCAAATCAAAATATACCAAGGTGACCAGCATTACCTTTCTCATCATTCCTGAGGATACAGATTTGGAGTCCCTCTTAAGGCAACAATTGTTGCAGGCAGCATCATTTCATGTTCTTTGATGAGGAAGATAAGATAATAGAAGGAAGTGAGATACTGGAATTTCTTGATACTTCAGAGCTCTAAATATTTGAATGACTATCCAGTATCAGTGATGCCAGTGGACTGCTTCACTATGAAAACACAATTTTGCCTTTCTTTAATTTTATTTAAGCAACTGAGAAGTGTGATAATCTTTTTACGAATTGATTTCTACATTTGTATTGAATTTTGTTGTTGTTAGATGTTGTCAAGTCAGATCCAACTCATAGAGACATTCATAGAGTTTTCAATGGCTGATTGTTTTGGGAGTGGCTTTGAGAGTACATTTCCATATCGTTCTCTTTCATTTTTGTGGTGCTGGCGATTGAACCCAGACAGAGAGTGTGGAACAACACTCTACTAACTGAGCTAAACCCCAGCCCAGTGCTGACTTTATATAGGTATTAATGCAGCATTGAAGCTATTGATGCTGAATAAGTAGAGTTTAATTGAGTTTATTCTTTTTCATCATGATGTAGAAGTTATAACAAGAAACAGAAGGCTTGAACAAATTTATTTCCACTTTAGTGGGTAAGAATCTCATGTCCAAAATGTGAAAAAAAAGAAGAATTGGAGAAGAAAAAGAGGAATGAAGAGGAGGAAGAGGACAACAATAAGGAGGAGGAGAAGGAAGAAGAGGAGGAGAAAGAGGAGGAGGAGGAAGTGGTAGACAAGAGCTAGAAAGAGTAGAAAGGAAAGAGGTATATTTGAAAATGAAGTAGTGTAGACTGCCTTTTGGAAAGTAGATGAAGGGAATGCTGCTGTTGATAGAAACAAACATATTTTCCAAGCAAGTCATTGAGGTCCATGGGGCTGCTGGAGGAGCAGGTGGTGGATTGGTGTGAATTTACCCCTGTAGGACCCAAACATTAGAATGAGCATTTATTTGATCCTCTGTGGGCAGAAGAGCTTCCATGAGTTAGAGCTTAATGATAGAAAGAAAGATAAGAAAGTGCCCATTCTTCTGAGCCAGACCTAATGGCCAGCAGTCTCCATCAAGATGGTGACATTTTTGGGCAAGGAGGTTTGCTTAATACCCCCAAACATCACCAGCACTCACTAAATGTTACAGAACACAAATACTGGAATTACTAAAAATATCTAACTGTTTCTCTTCAAATTTGGGTTGAATTTCCTTTTGCAATATGAACCATGTCCCTGCCAATTTTAAAGTTTACAGCTCCAGCTATTAAGAGTTATGTAAGAACAAAAGTGATCAAAGGGCTTCAAGAATGGAAAACGCATTTTCCCCCTTGGTTGCATAATGCCTTGAATGGAATGGGCCATGCAAAATGCAATCGAAACATCATCTGTCCATTCCTCCTGCCTCGTGTTGCCACCTCTCCAAGGAAAAAAATCACCTTGGAGGGACAATAAAGGACATGAGAAATGCTGTTGGACTCAAATTTTGTATGCAAACATTTTTCAAAAGAAACTTACAAGTAACTAAAATAGGTTGAATCAGAAACCAAATTCCCTTAACTGTAGGAAAACTGTACTTTCTCTAAAAAGATGAACTCAGTCAATTAAAAAATACAGTTCTTTATAGCCAGGCACATGAACCTCTGTTGTCATTATGTCTCTCCTCCTAGTCACCTTTTGGCTGTTTTAGGACAAGGAGGTTATCTTTTTCTCTTTGCCCCCACCCCAGGTCATGGCACACAACAAAATCCAATAAATATCAAATATATGAATAAGAATTATAGAAAACATGACTTCAGGCATATATTTAGACTATTTGCAGAAGCTAGACATCATGCAATGACAACTTTTGGAAGTAAGAGTCAGAGACTTGAAAAAAAATGTTCAACCTCCTTAGCCATCAGGGATTTGCAAACCAAATCTACACTCAGATTCCATTCCACACCAATAGGAATGGCTAACATCATAAAAACAAACAACAAATGCTGGTGCAGATGTTGGGAAGAAGGGACAGTTTTCGTCCTGCTGGCGGGACTGTAAACTAGTACAGCCACTATGGAAATCAATATGGAGATTCCTCAGAAAACTAAAAATAGAGCTACCATATAACCCAGCCATATGACTTCCAGGAATATACACAAAGGAATATAAGTCGTCAAACCACAGGGACACCTGCACTTCCATGTTTATTGCAGCACTCTTCACAATTGCAATGGAATCAGCCCAGATGTCCATCAATAGATAATTGGATTAAAATGTGGTGTATATATACATGATGAAATAATACTCAGCAATAAAGAAGGATGAAATTATGTAATTTGCATCAAAATGGATAAAACTGGAGATCATCATATTAAGCAAAATAATGCAGGCTCAAAAAGAGAAATAATACATATTCTCACTCATGTGAAAGCCAGATCTACCTTAAATAAAAAATGTGCATATATATACATATATTAGTACATATTAGTTGTACATATTCTAGAAGGGGAGAAAGGTGATAATTTCATTCTTAATGTTTCTACTTCCGCTTTATACAGTTGTACATATTTAAGATTGGAAAATATGAGTGGATCCATCATGAGGAGGGAGGGTGGTACTGGGGTGAGGATGGAGATGGGAAGGTTGGAGGGGGAAGTGCAAAATACAGGATGCAATTCTATGAAAATCCCACTATGAATCTCACTCTATTGTATGTGACGTTTTAAAAATCATACTATACCTCATAAATACCTACAATTACCATTACATGGTAATCAAAAAGTTTAAGGAAATGAAAATGTCAACAACACTGATTTAAAAATTGCACTCTGTATGTATGAACTGAATTATCACACTGTGCCCCATAAATATGCATAATTAAAATGATAATGAAAAAGGAAAAGAAAAAGGCCAAACAGGCGTTATCTCACCCAATTGACCATTTCCCTTACAGCTCTAATTTCAAACAAAACAATAATGAAAGCTAACCAAATTCAAGTGACAGAAATGGCAAAAGTGGAATCCCTATAAGCCCTTAGCAACAACTCCAGAATGTCTTTAGGTGTTCAGGAGCCAGAGGACTGCCCTCTCCATTTTTGGAGATGTCACCTACTAGACCTGCACCCCCTGCTCAGAACCCAAATGGGCAACAACTGGGAGAAGACTATGCCCAACTGATCCCAAATTCCCCTGGCAATGGCCCAGTAACCACTAAGCAAATGATATTCCAAGATCCACTTGTACTCGGCCAATGGATAATGTCAGGTGTAGTCATAACACCTGCTGCAAAAGAACTAGGGAGGTCCATCCTCAGTGAATTGCTTCCACTCTAGTGGGAGGAATAAAGCTAGAGAGAAATTCCAGAGAGGTAACAAAGGATTCTAGAAGGGAAGAAAGGTGATAATTGCATTCTTAATGTTTCTGCTTCACCATCCTTATTTGGGTCTTCCATTTTTCTGGTCTTTATCATTTAGGGAAGTGAGTAAAAGTGAATTTGCACATTGAGAAAATGTTAAAGTACCAGACTCTCTATATGTATTTAATAGCCTTCTCATTGGTTTCTCTGCATGCTTTTTATCTCAGGACCCTTCTCACTATATAGAAACATCAGATTGTTCTCATTGTTTTACCATCCCGCTCCAAAGCTGACAATGTTCTCTCTACCTGCCCTGAGCCTACTGAGTGAAGGTTTGCTTAGGCTGGCTTTCAAGACTCTTCAAATTATAGTCTTATCCTTCTGTTTCTGTCTTACCTGCTCCTTCTCCTGGAAACAATACCCGCTTCTGAATCAAGCCCATCTTTTAACATCCAACTCTAGTAGCTTTTATCTAATTTTTCTCACCCATAGCATTATCTCAGTCCTCTGAAGTTTTGCAGTGTATAGTTCATAAGGAGGTTTGTGTGCTTTCAGCCTTGCACTCCTTGCTGGAATCATGGGTTAATTGTTTATGTATGGGCCACCATAGCTTCTAAATTCTATAGAATTTAAAAGGAGCTCCCATAGGAAGAAGAGCACTGATACAGGGAGACAGGCAGAAATCCCAGGGTCAGCTGGGCTATTTAATGGCTCTGTGGTCTTGCACAAAGTAATTTACAGCCAGGTACAGGAGGAAGTAGCATGCTACTCAGTAACATACCTGAAATCTGGGATTCCAGATTGTTTTAATCATATACTCGACATTATAATTTTATGTTTTGGAATACAAATTATTTTCATAATAGGAATGCCAGGAAGTAAGGTTTGTCCAAATCTTGACTAAAGAGTACCCCTAGAAATTGGTTCTATGTTTGTGGTTATGTTGGTGTGTTTGTTTTTTGTTTGTTTTGAGACAGGTCTCGCTATAGCCCAGGCTGGCCTTAAACTCATAATCCTCTTGCCTCATCATCCCAAATGCTGAGATTACAGGCATGTGCCACCTCACCCAACTTTTCATGGTTATTAAAAGGGTTAAAAGTTTGAGAAAAATTGGCAATTTATCATATCTTAAAAATTATTTAATGTACTATGGAGAAAATAATATATTGTTGTTGTTAGGTATCATGGAAGTGGGTCTGACTCACAGCGACCCTCATAGGGTTTTTAATGTCTGATTGTTTAGGGATTGCTTTGGGAGTAGATTGCCATGTCCTTCTCCCATTTTTGCAATGCTGGGGATCAAACTGGGATCCTCAGAGTTTGCATCATAGCACCCTAGCAACTGAGCTAAACCCCATATTAGCCACGAGGTTTTTGTGAAAATTAAGTGAGAAAAGATCTACACAATTGCTTTCAAACAGCAAAGTGCTATTTAAATGTGACATCTGCATACATATTAGAGGTTCTCATTGTCAAGGCTAATTAATACAAGGAAAAGACAGTTTAAACAAAATCCACTTAAAACATAGACCAAAGCAGACACAGAAAATTGTAGGGAGAAGTGACAAGTTGGATTTGAACATGGCTTTGAGAACTAAAGCTACAAATAATAAAGGTAGTTTCTTTACCTTACATTTAATATATTTTATATTATTATTGTGGCTATATGATAAATCTTAAGACAATAAAATGTTGTGGGGTGTGTGCATATTTTATCTAATAAAATTGTGTCATAGCACAATAGAATTAATTTGCCTCACATTTGGGCTTCTCAGCATGTTCAGACAGAGAATTATTTCTGCAGAAACATTAGAAGATTGATCAGTTTTCCCAAAGACTGCTTTCTCTTTAGCAGCCTCACCATTTTATTATCCTTTTCGATTTTATCTTCTTCAATAATTGACTGATAAAATCTTGCCAGATTTTAATTTGCCAATCGCTTTTTATGTGATTTAATATATCTCCAACATCAGTATCATTGAAGTTATAAAATACTGAATATTTTCTAAATTTATAGCTTTGTTTCTAAGTTTCTAGCTGTTGTTTCTTTTGTTTCTCATGGTTTTCTTGATGTATTTCACTTATATAGTAATTAAACAAAGAGGAATGTTAAAGTGGGGTCAATTCATCTTACAAATGGTCACTTTATTAGTTTCTGTTCTATGATGATTTGCTTTCCTCTGTAACCCTGTACCTGCAAACCTTTAGATGATGAATTCTTAGGTAATGGGGACTCCATCCTATATTTTTATTTCTAATAATGCCTACCACATTGCCTTATTGAGATAGGTCCTTGGTTACTTATGGTTAAATAAGTAATTGATTGAGTGAATGAATGCAGAAACTATATGAAGAAATGAACAGCCAACCACTCCAGGGTTCCACTATAGAATTCACATTTAGCAAGAAAGTCACACATGGCAATAGTTAATCTCAGTTAAATAAGATAAACAAACCCCAGAGATGAAGAGGAATTGAAACTTAGTTTGCCCAGGGTTCCTGATGAAAATATATAGGTTCTTACTAGGTCCATTCCTGAGCAGAGCAGAAAAATAAAAATTATAATAATATTTACAAAAATAATAATATTTGTAATAATAATTGGTACCTGCTCTGTATTGGAGAACTACTTTGTACCAGAGGCCTTAGATTATATTCCAGATTCTTATACCAAGAAATCTCAAGGAATATGTGAAGCTATAGGATAAACATAGTAAATTGTCTCAGGAAAAATTTTTATTTAAATATTTGGGAGTAAGAATTTTCATATTATTTTTGTCTTAAAAATAAACATTTTGAGTAAAAACTAGATATGCATTTTTACAATAAAACTCTAATTTTCTAAGACATTTTATTTTGCAGAAGACCTTGTAGCTTTGTCTTCAGTGAGCATTGCACCATCCATCCTTTTGACCCCCACCATATATATTGATTCTTCTCAGCTATGTGGAACACTTTGATGGGAAATTTTGGCATACCTCTGTTATTCAATGTCTTCCCCTCACTAGATTTATGATACATCCATCATGATCTTTGTTTTGCACACGAAGAAACTAAGTCCCAGAGAAGTTATCAATGAAATTCTGCAAAACTTGTGTGTGTCACAATCCTGCTTTTCCCCAAACTACAGCGTCCTGTATGCAGGATGATCCTTCCTGTCCCCATCACTTTTTCTTTCTGCACTTTTCCTTCCTTTTGCCTGAATCTCCTCTCTGTGGTGTCTATTCCCTGGACTCTTAGAAGAAAACAGTCAGACAATTTACCCTTATACCTCAGGCTTTTGAAGGGGTTGTGCAATTCAGAGTAGTTGCTCTGCAACAGAGAAGTCCTAGGATAGAGCAATGCTTACCCAACAGGTTAAATTGTTCTTAATGGAATTTCTGGTTCCCCTAAGACCAATTAGGGCAGCACACAGGGAACTGGCAATTTTCCTGTGCTCTTCCACCTGCTGTGAACAATCACAGAATGTCAGGCCAGTTCTTTCCTAGAGGGACGGCCAGCCAAGATATCCTTCAAGTACTATACTACCCACCTTCTCAAATTTCCAGGTAGGGGTGGGTAGAAGGCAGCAGCAGGTAAGGGGTCTGCTAGCAGCTGGGTATGGAAGTTTCCTTCTGCTTGATTGGGTCACTTCATCTTCAGGCCCACTTGAAGTATGGACACTCCTCTACTGACCAGAATGAAAAATGGTGAACACACAGAAGAAAGGAACAATATCCTTAAATAGTGTAAAGGAAGGTCTTTGCCAGAAGGGGAACCAAGAACCATTTCAGGAACTTGTGGTAGTTGGTCATCACAGCATCCTACAAAACAAAAACATAATCCCGTTACAACCACTCTCCAACAGAGAAAGCAGAGTCACTACCTTAGGAAGTTGGTCTGTTTGTCATTTGACTCTTCTAAAACACAGGAATTTATAAGTTGAAAACAGCCTTAGAATCTCCTGGATTGGCCCAACACTCCAAGTTGTGGGTAAACCACAATAGGACAGAATATTCTTTCTTGCTAAGCTCCTATATAATTCTGGTTTGAATATGGCCATACTTGTGGTTTCTATTTCTGCCTTGGTTTTTCTTCCTAAATTTCAGAAAATCTGGTGTCTCTCTCTCTCTCTCTCTCTCTCTCTCTCTCTCCACCCCCCTCTTTCTCTCCTTTCCTCACACAAACACATACAAACACAAACCTGCACATGTTATTTCTTTCATTGGACTTTCTTTTTACACGACAATTAAAGAATTGCAGGAACTTGAGGCCGCGGCCTTATCTGACCAGTTAACCAGGGCCTTCTAGGAAAAACATGATAAAATTTTGTTATCTGGAGGTTTGTCAGCATAATCAAACATGCAAGAAACTAGATCAAGGTTATGAGATGAAGAACAAATTATAGTTTATAAAGGGAGTTGTGAAGAGACAGCAAACTGATAAATAGCAAGCATTATGTAGCTCTGACTATTTGGTAGGTACTCTCCTTTGGGCTTTGAGTAGTCTTCCCAGTAAGCTCATTATTATTTCCAATTTACAGTAGAGGTATGAGGAAATTAAGTAATTTGCTTAACGTGCAGCCAATTTATAGTACAGGCAGAATTAGAACCCAGGCATTTAGGCTGCCAAGTTCATGGTTTTAACCACTAGACAGAGCTACCTTTCTAATAGATGAAGAGACTATTTACCCACCCATCACAGCCTAAACCTTCTCATCTGTCTTCTCATCCTTTTCTCTCATTCTTTTCATTCTCTTTCCTTCTTTCTTTCTCTCTATCCCACTACATTTGCCCAAACAGGACACCAGTCCCTTCTAAACACATGTTTATACTTAATATTGTCATTGTTGTTGTTAGGTGCCGTCGAGTCGGTATCCAACTCATAGGGACTCTCATAGGGTTTTCAATGGCTGACTGTTCAGGATTGCCTTGGGAGTGGATTGCCAGGTCCTTCTCCCATTTTTGTGGTGCTGGGAATTGAACTCAGGACCTCAGAGACTTCAGCACAGCACTCTACCAACTGAGCTAAATCTCAGCCCATACTTAATATTATAAGTTGTTAATTTATTCAGCAGAGAGGACATTTCCTATGTTGAATACTTGAGAATAGAAATAGGACTTGCTTACTTCAAACACACACAGCAAATAATCATTTCCTTTTCTATCTATCTCAGAAATATCTTCGGAGAATTGGGGAAAAAAAAAGAAAAGAAAACTTACCTCTACCCTCTGTTCTTTCTCTCTGGGTTGCAAAGATACCCTCAGATTTTTGTCTTTATTGGTCCTTGACATTTTAGGAGTTTGAGTCCAATCCACAAAGGTGGTTTATAGTTAGACTCAACTCAGAAAAATTTCTATAACCTGCCTCTCTGTTGTTGTTGTTGTTAGGTGGCATCAGGTCGGGTCCTACTCATAATGACCCTATGTACAACAGACAAAATACTACCCAACACGGTGCCATGCTTGGAACTGTGTCAATGCTTCGTGGCTACCCATAGGGCTTTTGATGGCTGACTGCTTCAGGAGTGGGTTTCCAGGTTCTTCTCCCAAGGCTATAGCACCCAACATTTCCAGGTGGTCTCCCATCCAAACACTAACCAGGCCCAACCCTGCTTAGCTTCCGAGATCAGAGGGGATCAGATGCCAGGATAGTATGGCTGTAGACATCACCCACTGAGCTACAGCAAATGCTGCTTCTTTGTTCTACCCACTGAATTGCAGTTGTTTCTATGGTCACTTTCATATAACTGTGGCATTGTTTTTTGTTTGTTCATTTGTTTGTTTGTTTGAGATTCTACTGTTGAGTTTCTCAGCAAACCCAAACAGATAGCTATCTTTTCTATTCTAGACCACTCTGTGCCTTTAAGGAAGGGGTCACCTGTGAGGCAGGGCTAGTTTTTATCTCCTAGTAGATCATCAGCTTCCCAAAGGCTGGAAAGGATTGTATGTTGGCCTGTAGTACCTAACAATACCTGGTATAATAGGTTCTTAGCAATTTCCAGTTAAGTTAATGAAACAATGAATACATGGAGCCCTTCTCCGATTTTAGTCATCTTCCTGTCTCAAACTATGAAGTCAATATCCCTTCTCCCTCAGTTCACTCAAGAATTCTTTCCCAGAGTATACTGCATTATTTAAAAAAATCTTAGAATCAGAAAGGGTAGATGGTATAAGTCACACAACTTCCTTATATTTTAAGATGTCCTCTGACAAGATATTAGTCAAAAATCTATCCCAAAGTGTTGCTTATGGCTGGAGCTTGGTGGTAGATAAATGGAAATTGATTATATTATTTTCTAAATCTTTGTGTATACTTGGAAATTTCAATACTAACATTTTTTAATAAGCCTGCACAAGCTGTTATAGTTTAATTTGGATAATAGTGATTTTTAAAGGAAGTAGAATTAGTAAGGAGTCTACTCAAATCTTCTGGGTATAACTGAAAAAGAATATGTTTTTATTTGTTTCACACATATTGGAATATTGGTTTAAAATCATTTTAGAGAGCTTGTGAAAGCATTTTAGTTCAAAACTGGATGGATGACCTCCTTGGAAATAATATTTACTTTTACTCTTCCTTACAGAACGCAGTATCTGTTCTACCAACTAGCAACATATCAGTTTCAAAATGCCAAGGGAATCTAAGTTATAATGCTGACATTTTCTGAGGATTTAAATATAAAATGGTACTAATGAGAAAATAAACTGGCAATTTTAACCATATATAATGACTTTGTGTGTATGCATGTGTGTGGACATATATGTAAACAAAGATTTGCAGCGAGAGATCTTTCCACTTAAAGGAAATAGAAAAATGTTGTCTATAGCCATCAAAATACCCAAATATTGAGGGTTCAGAAATGCTGAAACAGCAGATTCCTGTTTCTAGCCCTGCAATGAGGCTTTTCTACTGAATAAATGTGCTAAATAAAGGCATTAAGATATCCTCATCTATAGTAGCATGTACATTGCAAATAAATTGCACCATGGCTTTCTATGGTAGTATCCATCTTCAGTATATTGGAATTTCAAACAAAAATGACCAACTTACATAAAGAAAGAAAGTACACTAGCCTAGAATTATTTGGTGTTAGTAATGTTTAGAGGAAGGTTACATCCAAGCTGAATAGATTGGGCTAGGACCTGTGACTCAAATATACACTGTTTGTTCCTATTGGACACGTGTCTGAGCTCTTGGAGGGCTCAATTTCCCGCTCAGCTCAATGTGCAGAGATCCTTCTGTTTAGAATCAAAATCCTTCCATTTAGAAATTTTCCTCAAATATGCAATATCGGAGGAAAATGTCCAAAATCCTTAAGGCAGCAACAACAACACACTTCCTACTTGAAATTAGGTTCTGTTTTGTTAAAATGGCTGGTCCGTGTTTGACAGCTCTCTTGCTAGAGGTGTTTCTTTTGTGTCGTGAAAGTCAAAGGTGCTTCCTGAAGTCAGTAATAACAGGGGTACTTTATGCCTACGTAATACAAAGACAGTGCCATCAATGATGAAGACATCTGCAAATCAATAAGGTAGTGGCTAGAAATAATGCTAGCGAGATTAACTAAGTCTGCACCCAAGATCTGGGTCCCTAAAAAAGCATACACACAGGGTGACTATGATCAGCTTAAAAGATAAAGAGCTTCAACTTCCTCCAAAGTAAGAGCTTGGCAGAATTTTGGCCCAGGCATCCAGTAATATGAATGCCTCATTTTTGGACACTCTACACATTTCATCTGACTTGAATTGATTCAGTATGGTTTATCTAAAAGAGATTAAAAACTGAGTAAATATTAAGCTGATCTCATTGTGTGAAGCAATTTCAATTAACATTGGTCAGTATAATCCTAACAAACTAAAATGCTACTAATGAAATATTCTGAGTTCCGCTGACCCACTTCAAATGAAAGTGCATGCAATGGAAACCAATGCCTGACTAGCTGGGCATCATCCATATTATTTGTTTTGAAGTTTCTTTACTCTGTGTCTCCATGTTAAGAAGCATATGCCCACTATCTTCAGTCAACTGGTCTGAGACTCTAATGTGCTAAAGTACATCGTCCAACAATTAGTCCCCAGAAGAAAACAACCTTTGATCACAAATCCCTTTGGCCATTCACTCTATGTTACCAGATCAAAAATAGGGGTATTTATTTCATTTGGCATGGATTAGAAAATTAAATCAACACATCACCAAACACAAGCTCTCCAGAAGATGTGGCTCAGGCGTGGATCCAAGAGCAGCCTCAGAGAAACAATTTTTTACGGCACATAAAGTTTTTATTATGCATAAACTCTAAATTTATTTTTAATTTTTTTCTAGGCTGTCAGTGGGAGGATTGCTGGCCTATAGTAAATTGCAGATTGTAAAAATCTTTCCACAATGAGGCAACAGCTTTTTCCACAGTGACTGTGGTCCGGGTTCTCACATCAATGTTCTTACCACACTGGGTCATGGCCAGGTACCTTGGAGGTCAGACAAATACAGCTAGCTAAGGAAATCCTAAATGATAGTCCTGTCACAATGTCCTTTCCCAAATCCCTCCCAGATGCCAAACCATTGGCTTCCTTGCCATGGGACCAGTACACATCCTTCCCTCCTGCCCCACTTTTTCCAACAATGGCCAGCATTCTGCATTGCTCTTAGCCCATGGTTTGGCCCATGCTCCCAGAGCCTTGGAATCCATCTGGAAGGGAGGCTCTTATAACCCCAACTTCCTCTGCAGACTTCAAACACACACAAGGACCAGGACCAGGTCTCATGGAGTGAGAAAATAACACAAAATACACAAACCTGATCCTCAAACCTCCCAGCAACAAACTAGTAAGTCCTCCCTTGTTGCTCTGGGTGGAAGAAACACTTCTATGATCACTTCTCTACTTGATGGATGAAGCTTCCCCCAAACCCCAAAAATGTAGCCTAGATTCTTTGTAGGCAGTCTCTTTTGTAAGCTCCAGATAGTTTCTGAAATAAAAGGTCACTTTCTGAAGTTCCTAGGAAGATTCTCTCTCCTCTTTTCAAGCACTTAATTTTATTTCCCCCTGAACTCATTTGCGCTCTGTAAAAGCTTACACTCTTGTAGAGGAAACAGACATAGACACACAATCATAGTATAAAGGTTCTTTGCATTAGAAAATGAATATGTTGGACTTAGGTTCCTCCCAGTGAAGACTTCAAACAATTACAATTAAATTTTCTGTTCAAGGATTAAAAGGGCTTCCTTGGGGAAATGAGATCTGAATTCACCTCTAAAAGAATGATGGCTTCAGCCTCCAGGCTCCATGAAAAAGCTTTGCCTCTCATTACCAAGCTTTTTGAGAAGAAAGTATGAATTTTGCAGCAATTGTAGGGATCTGTACCTGAAAGTCAGCCACATGGAGGAGGAGAAAAATTGAGAGGCAGCCAGTCTGTACTGTGCACGATCAGTACTTCAGTGACCACCACTTGGCCGTACCCACTCATTTGCCTTCTTACCACATACTTTCTAGCAACAACTTTGAGATCCTTAGGCAGCAGTTCTGCCAAATAGATCTAAACTTATGTCTCTAGACAAGAAAAGCTGAACACCAGTTTTTATTTGTATGTGTCATATTCATAGCCTCTGATCAGGTGACTAGAATAGCAAGTCAATGAAAATGTCATTTCTACTTTCCCCCTCCCCAAGGTCAAGAGATGCTTTCATTTTGTTCTGGGGGGAGCTTTTAACAAAGAAACTCAAAGAGTCATCCAATTCTGAACCTATCTTCTGGTTATCATGACCATCTTTCTCTATCTCTGGAATTGAAACTTATGGTATATTTGAAAATAAACTATCTCTGGCAAAAGTCAACATACTTTCTATTTATGGACCAGTAGCAGAAAAAACATTTGAATCCAAGTACTCCCAAGAAAATTAAGATTCTCAAGCAGCAAGGCCTCAGAACAACAGCGTACAGCAAACCACCATGAGTCATACTTTCCGTCAGTAAAAGTTCTTAACACACATGTGTGCAGAACTGGACAAAGGATCAAGCAGCTCCACAGAATTAGAAGATGGCTGGCTCCCTGAATATAAGGATAACTGAAAGAAGATAAATACATTTGAGCAAATTTCTTAGAAGTATTCATAACCAAGCATAGTTAGCAACTGGATGGTACTTTTAAGGCAATACAGAGCAAGCACATGTCTTGCTCAGGACCAGAGACTTCTCACAAGTCTTCTTAAATAGTGTGATTTGGGAAAACTTGATTTAACTTTTCTACCAAGATGGACAAAATTCATGCATTATGTAGGATTAGAATTAGAATGGGATGTTTATCCATTCTTTTTCTTGTAAAATGCAAATGCCCCTGGAAGGTGGTATGGCACCAACACATTAACAAACAAGGATAAAGTTGCCAATCAATAACTTCCCTAACAGTGAAAGAAAAAGTCAGGAAAGTTTATTTTGCTCTGTGTCAAGAGGAAGTTGGACAGAGTTGAAACCAGAAATGCATATAATCAGTTTAAGAAGAACTCTCAAAATCCAAAATTCTAACACAAGAGTAACACAGTGGACATATGTCTGCTGTCCTTCAAATTAAAATACCCAGGCTTGGGTCTCTTCCAATAAGGCTTTTAGTAATTGCAATTGAATTTTATATATGTAGTACACACACACACACACACACACACACACACACACACACACACACACACACTTTTCAGGACATGTAGACCAGTTGTCTCCCCTGAAACAGGCTATTTCCATCTTGTCCTACCCCAGCCAGGATATGATAACCAGCTGTGCTAGAGGAATCCCAGACATTACAGGGTAATTCAAAGCAATTGCCCAAACTGCTTCATTCCCCTCAAATCTTGCTCCTGTTTCCTCCTAATTCGGCTTAGCCCTAACCCCTAGCTATGTGCTTGCTTATACCCTCAGGATTTTGAACATAAATTTTGTTTTTCTGTGTATGTTTCAAAGCTAGCAAGAACCCTACCTAACACATGTCAGCTCCAATTTTATCCCAAGGGGTTCTGATAGGCAGAATTTGAGGGTTTCCAACTGATGTACTTCTACTGCTATAAAAACCAGGTGCCCCACATTGCATGCTTGTGACCCTGCAGAGGAAGTCTAATGAAAACATTTCCCACTTGATGTGAGCTCCAAAAAGCCTGGAGATTATTATGGCAATAAAGGCTATAATAACATTTTAATGGCATTTATCATGCCTTTCTTTACCCTAATTACAAAGGTAACATGTTATTATAGAGCATCTGGAAAATAGAGTAAAAAATATTAAAATGATCATTTAAAATCATCTGTAATCCCATCACTCAAACATAATCTCTATTAACATTTTGCTTTATAATCTTCCAATATAGTGTCTCATGTATAGTATATGTTTATATAGCAAAATTAAAGTCACTGTAGTCAATCTATTTTGTTACTTCATTTTCCTTTAATGTATACAATGGATATTTCCAGTCTTTAAGTGGTCATATTAATTGAAAAATCCCTTATTAAAAAAATGCTCCACAAATAAAAGACAGGCATAGTGGTGCATGGCTAAAATCTCAGTACTTAGGAGACTGAAACAGGAGGATCATGAGTTCCAGGCCAGCCTGGGCTACATAGCATAACCTTGTCTGAGAAAAATAATAATAATAACAACAAAATTCCACAAATTCAATAGAATTAGAAAGCATTAGAGACAAAATCAAATAAAGAAGTAGGTCTAGTAGACATGATTACAAAGCACAATCTAAACATGACTTGGTGACCCAGACCCACTGTCTTTGAGACACGGTCACTTAGGAATGACAATTCTCCACAGGAAACCCAGAGCATAAAACAAGCAAGTTCGCTCTAGAACATTGACCTTGGGGTCAAATATCCTAGTTCAAATTGAAATTAGCAGTGCATTCTTCAACAAATCCTTGGCTTTTCTAAGACTGCTTCCCAATCTATGAAGCAAAACTCCTAATCATTACTATCTAAAGTGGTTGTGAGAATAAATGAGATTCCTATATGAACTGGGAAGTGCTAGGCAAGTAAAATAAACAGTTCATTGCTACTGGAGTGTTGGGTTGGTTGAAAATGCTGCCAGCTAATTTCCATGAAGTTCACCTCACTGCCTTACTAGGGCAGTAGTAAAGAAAATTGTCCATAAGTATTGCCAGGTCTTTGAATTTTCTCTTCCCCAATCTTACTAAATCAGCCCAGTAGATATTTCAAATCACCCCACCCCCCACAGGATCAGCAAGTGGACATTCCTAGCCTTGCTTACTTTCTTCAAAGGTTTTCTCTTAAAGTAAATAAATAAGTAATAAACAAAAAGAATAAGTATTTGAAAAATCTAAGGATATTAAACATAAAACTCTCCCTAAAACACTAAAATAGACTTTTATTATGGGGAAGATTTTAGAAAATAGACTTAATGTGAATACCCCCCAACAATAACATGGAAGACTAGCCTCTGAATTGTCAGTTTGTGGGGTGTGAGAGCATTTAAAAAAACATGGCACATGCAAAAATGAGAGTGTTGTGATACTCCACTTTAAAACAGATTTAAAGTGGTATTTCATATTGTATCTCACAAAGTACAACTAATACATTTATAGTGACAACAAACATGGACCTTTCTGTTCTATGTGTATTAATTGAGGTCCTGATTTTCAAATAGATGATGAAGGAACTCATTAAAACTTATTGATCTGCCAGGTGTGGTGGCACATGTCTGTAAGGCCAGCACTCAGGAGGCTGAGGCAGGAGAATCACAACTTTGACGCCAGCCTGGGGAACGTAGTGAAAGCCTATCTTAAAAATACAAAAACAAAGAAACAAAAAAGCTATGGATCCAACATATACAAAGAATGGTTAGAACTTTAAGAAAACAAATAACTCAATTGAGAAATAGGCAAAAATTGACAACTCAATTAAAATTTCACTTTAAAAAGACCATTAGTTATAGTTCTAATCTAGTATGTCCCCCCAAACATCCATGTGTTAAAGGCTTTATCCTTAGCCACTGACAGTATTGAAAAGTAGTGGAACCTACAGCAATAGGAAACAGTGGAAGACATGCCTCCCAGGGGAGGTATGATCTTGAAAGAAACATTAGAACTTCAGCCATTCCTTGCTCTCCCTTTGCTTCCTGCTGCCATGAGGTGAATAGACCTACTCTACCATGCACTCTTGCTATGATGCACTGTGACACCACAGACCCAAAGCAGCAAGGCCCAACAACTATGGACTGAAACCTCTGAAACTGGGAGCCTTTCAAATTGACAATCTCAGATGTTCCATCACAGAGATGGAAAGCTAATTAATATATCACCAAGAAATTACAGATGCAAATAAGCATATGAAAGGATGCTGAATATCATACATCATTAAGAAATTACAAATTAAAATATAATCACATGCCACAATACATACACCTATTAGAATGGCCAGAATCTAGCACAGTGACAAAATCAAATGCTGGTGAGGATATGGAGTAGTAGGAACTCTCATTCATTGCTGGTAGGAAAATGGTATAGTCACTGTGGAAAATAAACTAAACATATTCTTACCATATGACCCAGCAAACACACTCCTTGGTATTTACTCAAATAAGTTGAAAATTTATTTCCACATAAAAACTCATACATGAATGTTCATAGTAGCTCTAGTCATACTTGCCAAACTTGGAAGAAACCAAGATGTCTTTCAATAGGTACAGATAAGCAAACTGAGGTATATTCATACAACTGGACATTATTTGGGTGTAAAAAGAAATGAGCTATCAAATCATGCAAAACCTAGAGGTATTTCAAATGTATATTGCTAATCGAAACTATCTTGTTTTTAAAAAGTTAATTATATGACATTCTGAAAAAGGCAAATTTATAGAGACGGTAAAATGACCAGTTGTTGTCAGAGCTCAGGTGGGAGAGAAGAAGATAGGAATAAAAAAGTGGACCATAGGGGAACGTTAGGGCAGAGAAAGTATTCTGTATGATATTGCAATAGTAAACACATGATATTACACAAGTGTCAAAGCCCTAAAAACTATACAATCCCAAACTGAACCCAGATGTAAACTATGTTGTTGCAAGGTGATGTCCAGTCAGGTCCAACTCATAGCGACCCTATGTGCAACAGAATGAAATACTCCCCAACACTATGCCATACACACCATCTTTTTTATGTTTGAGCCCATTGTTGCAGTCACTGTGTTTCTTCTCATTTTGAGTCGTGCCACATCAGCAAATGGAGGTCCTACAGGCTTTATTCCATTCTTATCATTAAGGTCAACTCCACTTTGAGGAGACCATTCTTCTCCAGTTGTCTTTTGAATATCTTCTAACCTGGGGGGCTTATTTTCCAGCACTGTATTTGTCAGTACTTCTCTGCTATTCATAGTGTTTTCAGTGGCTAATTTTTTTCAGAAGTAGGCTGCCAGGTTCTTCTCCCTAGTCTGTCTTAGCCCCCATGTGTCTGTCAGCTTGTTATGCTGTGTGGTTTTGCATGTTGCTGTGATGCTGAAAGCTATGCCACTGGTATTTCAGATACCAGCAGGACCACCCATGGTGGACGGGTTTCAGCTGAGCTTCCAGACTAAAGCAAATGTAAGCTATAGGCTTTAATTAATAATAATGTGTCAATATTCACTGATCATTTGTAGTAAATGTACTACATTACTCCAAGATGTTAATAATACTGAAAAGTAGAAGTGGGTAAGGAATATATGGGAACTCTCTGGACATTCTACTCAATTTTTCTGTAAACTTAAAATTACTGTAAAAAGTAAAGCCTATGAAAAAAATAAAAATAAATCTCCCCCTCAAAGTAAAGTCCACTAATTAACAATCTTTTCACGTGCTCTGCGCTTCAGCCCTGGGGATTAGTTTCCTTGAATAGTGAGAAACCGGGTACTTCTCCGTATCTAGCTACGTTCTATGAGCAGGAGATGCTACTGAAAATTCTTTGATAAAAGTTAGGACTGTGAAAAGTCTTCCCCCTGAATACTGAGTGCAAAGGCAATATGGACTATGAATTTATGAGGCTGACTGCCAATTGAGCTCCTTTCATCACATCCTTGATCTTTTCGGAAATAAAATCTGCCGGAAATTTCACACGCATGGAAGCAAAATGGCTCCTCTCCCCAATCCCATGAGGGAAGTACCCTTGTGGCCTTGTGCTGAAACATAGACAGGGAAAAGCAGCTTCGATGCCTCCCTGGTTCTTCTCCTCAGAGTCTGTGAGCTGTATATAATCATGAGTAACTTCCCAGCCAGCTGGAAAGGCCTTTCTGCTCAGCCAAAAACATTTTAACATATTTGCCTTATTAATCTTTGACGCTTCATTAAAAAAAAAATCTATTATATTGGAACTGAGATATGAGAACTGAGAAAATATTTGGGGCTGTATGTGGTCATCCTGAAAAAAGAAAGAGTGAAAGAAAGAGGGAGGGATGGAGAAAAAAGAGAAAGAGATTAATTTGGGGAAGAGAGAATGGTTGGAGGTTGGGAGAGAGAATATCTTTTCCAAAATCTTAAAGCTTGATTTTGAGTTTACATGAAGGAGAGTAAGGTCACATGTGTGTAAAAGAAAAGATTGTTTCATGGGAGGGAGCAGTGCTTTTTCCCACTGTTTTCACACTCTTATTTTTACTTTTTTTTCTCAATAATCCTCCCAGACTAGTGTTTTTTTTTCTAACTTTTTTTTCCTGTCATGACTGTAAAATTCTAATTAATTAAGAACCATAAATACTTTCCCAAGAAGGCAAAGCTCCTATGAAGTTCATTGTATTATTTAAAGTATCCACATTGTGTAGCTAATTGGCACTAGGCATTGAAACAAGAGAATCACAAGCAAATATGAGCATTATCAAAGCTGAAAAGAATTGAAGGATTATGGAAACCAGTTTGTTGTTGCTGTTGTTGTTGTTTACTTCTTTTTTCGAAATAGGGTCTTGCAGACTGCATCTGGTCTTGAACTTGTGATCCTCCTGCCTCTGCCTCCCGAGCAGCTGGGATTACAGGCATGCACCATCGCACCTGGCATTTTTTTTTTTAAGTGTAGAAACCTGTAGAAACAGAGACTGAGGTGAGCTCCGTATCTTCCCCAGTGTTCCATCATGGTGGATCTAGGATTAGAACCCAAATTCCTCAGAATCTGTTTTCTCTTGTCTATATGGCAATATCCTTTAAGCTAAATATAAATTTTGTTTTGATACCTTAAAAATATTGTTTGTAATAAACATTGTTTTATTACAAAGCAGCATTCATGTGTTAATTCACTTTTTGCTCTACAAATGTCTTTGAAGACATTTTTCTGCTCTAGGATGGGCAACACCAGTAATGTGGAGCTCAGAAGGGCAGATGTTGACCTGCTCTGCCCAGCATGAGATTATCAACATCTTCATTGTAAAATAAAGAGGGAAGTATGGACAAAAATATAAACTGCACTCAGAACCTATTCCTGTGGAATTTAGGATCAAAGAGGGTACATGAAATAAAACAGAGGAAGTAGAATTCAAGGTTGAAAAGAGGTTAGAAGACTAACACTGAATGCTTTAACTGTTCTATTCACAAGGGTGGGTTTCAGTCTGTCCATAGTAAGGACTTATTAGAGGGTCTGAAGCAGAGAAGTCATGGACTGAGATATGTGTTCTAGAGAAACTCCTAGAGTGCAAGAAATGGTCATGGCTTGGCCCAGGGTAGTGGTCATTGGGTCATCCCTCAGCCACCCATGGGCCACCGTCTTCACAAGGCTGGTCCTCTACTCCAGAGCAGCACATAGCTGGGCAGTTAGGTAAAGGAAGACCCAAGTTCTCCTGCTCCAAACCTCTCTAACCTAAATGTTCCCCTCTGCTACCATTACAGAAAAGAAAAGTCTGTTGGGTACAATTATTTGGCATTCTGAAGACCCTGAGGAGGCAGTGAAACTCAGAATCAGATCCCATGACCACACCCATCAAAACTAGAGTCAAGTCTCAAGTCCCTGCTGAGTCCTCAAGTTGAAAAGAGCTTCTGAATTCTTTCCAGACTCTTCTTTGGAGAATAGAGTTAGATGAATGCTAATTAAGAGAACACATTTTGATTACATAAAATTAAAAAGCTTTTGCACAGGAAAGGAAACAATAGAGTAAAGGGAGAGCTTACAGAATGGGAGAAAATCTTCACATGCTGTATATCTGACAGAGGATTAATATCCAGGATCTATAAAGAACTCAAGAAATTGGACACCAAAGCAACAATTAAACCAATAAATAAGTAGACAATGGGACTGAACAGACAATTCCCAAAAGAATAAATACAAAGGGCCACTAAGCACATTAAAAAGTGTATAAAATTCTTAGCCATCAGGGAAATGCAAGTCAACTGCACACTGAGATTCCATCTCATACCAGTAAAAATGGCTAACATCAAAAAAGTAAACAAACAAAAAATGTTGGCAAGGATGTGGGGAAAAAGAAACCATTTTGCGCTGCTGGTAGGGCTGTAAATTAAATCATCCACTATGGAAATCAGTATGGAGGTTCCTCAGAAAACTAAAAATAGAACTACCGTATGACCAGCTATACCACTACTAGGAATATAACCAAAGGAAGATAAATCATCATATCACAGGGACACCTGCACTTTCATATATATTGCAGTACTCTTCACAATTTCAAGGGTATGGAATCAGCCCAGATGTCCTTCAATAGATGATTAGATTAATAATGTGGAATGTAATGGAATATTATTCAGCAGTAAAGAACAATGAGATTATGTCATATGCAGCAATATAGATGAAACTAGAGATTATCATTTTAAGCAAACTAAACTAGACTCCAGACTCCAAAAAAGAAATTCTCCATGGTCTCATTCATACGTAGGAGCTGTTGTTGTTATTAGGTGCCATCGAGTCAGTATCTGACTTATAGCGACCCTCATAGGGTTTTCAATGGCAACTGTTTTGGGATTGCCTTGGGAGTGGATTGCCAGGCCCTTCTCCCATTTTTGCAGTGCTGGGAATTGAACTCGAGACCTCAGAGACTGCAGCGCAGTGCTCTACCAACTGAGCTAAGTCTCAGCCCCACGTAGGAGCTTGATCTACCTTAAAGAAAACACACACACACACACACACACACACACACACACACACACACACACACACACAATGGTACATATCTAAAACAGGAAAATGTAAGTGGACCCAATATAGGGGGAAAGGGACTAATAGAAAGGAGAAGGCAATGGGAAAGGTGGGAGGGGGAGGGAGAATAACATAAAGGGATAAAGAGGGAGAGAATAAGTATAAAGTACAGGCTGTAATTCCACGAAAATCCAAAATATATCATACCATACCTCATAAATATGTACAATTATCATTACATGTTAATCAAAATTTCTTCTTGTAAAATGTTTAAGGAGATGGAAGTGTCAACAAGCCTAATTTGATAATTGCACACTATATATATATATATATATGTGTGTGTGTGTGTGTGTGTGTGTGTGTGTATGTGTGTGTGTGTGTATATATATATATATATATATATATATATATATACTCTTTATCCCATAAATGACGAAGTTAAATAACTAAACCAAAAATTTCAGAAGACAGCTTGAGAAGACAAACCAAATGTTATAATGACATGTTCAAAGAGGTGGAAGTTGAAAACCAAAAGGAAGAACATGCTCTGTTTTTCTCAAGCTTAAAAATCTGAAGAAAAAATTCAAGGCTCCAGTGGCAATAGTGAAGGATTCTGTAGTGAAAATATTAAACTACAAAGGAAATATCAAAAGAAGATGGAAGGAATACACTGAGCCATTACCCCAAAAAGAATTGGTGGATGCTCAACCATTTCAAGAGGTTGCATATGATCAGAAACTAATGGTACTGAGGAAGAAGTAGAAGCTGCCTTGAAGGAATTGGCAAAACACAAGGCTCCAGGAATTGATGGAATACCAATTGAGATATTCCAGAAAACAGCTGCAGCATTGGAGGTACTCACATGTTTATGCCAAGAGATTTGGAAAATAGCTACATGGTCAACTGATACATATATGTGCCTATTCCAAAGAAAGGGGATCCAACTGAATGTGGAAATTATTGAATGATAGCATTACTATCTCATGCAAGTACAATTTTGCTTAGGATCATTCAAAAGTGCCTGCAGCAGTATATTGAAAGGGAACTTCCAGAAATTCAAGCCAGAATGAGAAGAGGGCAAGGAACTAGGGACCTCCATTGCTGATGTCAGATGGATATTAGCCAAAAGCAGAGAATATCAGAAATATGTCTATTTATGTTTTATTGATTGTGCAAAGGCATTTGACTGTGGATCACAATAAATTATGGATAACATTGTAAAGAATAGGAATACCAGAGCACTTAATTATACTCATGAGGAATCTGTACATGAAATAAGAGGCAGTAATTTGGACAGATCAAGGAAATATTGCTTGGCTTAAAGTCAGGAAATATGTACATCAGGGAAGTATCCTTTATACCTAATCAATCTCTATACTGAGCAAATAATTTGAGAAGCTGGACTTTATGAAGAAGAATATCATACCTTGATTAGAGGAAGACTCATTAACAGCCTGCATTATGCAGATGTCAACTTTGCTTGCTGAAAGTGAAGAGGATTTGACACATTTACTAATAAAGATCAAAGAACACAACCTTCAGTGTGGATTGTGACACAACATCAACAAAACAAAAATCCTTACAACTGAGTCAGTAAACAACTTCAAGATAAATTGAGAAAAGATTGAGGTTGTTCAAGATTTTGCTCACTTGGTTCTATAATCAACATCCATGGAAGCAACAGTCAAGAAATCAAAAGACACATTGCCTTAGGAAAAATTGTTGCAAAAGACCTCTTTAAAGTGTTCAAAAGTAAAGATGTCATATTGAAGATGAAGGTGTGCCTCACACATGCTATGGTAATAGTCGCATAATAAGGTTGTGAAAGCTGGACATTGAATAAGAGAGACAGGAGAAGAATTGATGCTTTTGAATTATGCTACAGATGCTACAGATGAATATTGAATATACCATGGACTTCCAAAAGAACTAACAGATCTGTCCTAGAAGTATAACTAGTGTTCTTTGGAAGCAAAGATGGCTAGACTGAATCTGACATATCTTAAACATGTTGTCAGGAGAGATAAATCCCTGGAGAAGGACATCATGTTTGGGAGAGTGGCAGGTCAATAACAAAAAGGAAGACACTTAACTAGGTGGATTGACACAATGACTGCAACAATGGGCTTAAACATAAAAAAGATCATGCACCTGGTGCCAAATCAGGTAGTGGTTCAGTCTGTTGTATAGAGTCGCTGAGTTAGATCCAACTTAATGGCATCTAACAAACAACAAGCCAAAAAAACCAACAAATCCATCCTAGAATAAGTGCAAACAGAATGCTCCTAGGCAGCAAGGATGGATAGACTGTGTTTTACACATTTTATACATATTTTTAGGAGGAACCAATCCCTGGAGACAGACATCATATTCAGGAGAGTAGCAGGTCAATGGAGTAAAGGAAGGCCCTCAGCTAGATGGATTGACACAGTGGCTGCAACAATGGGCTTAAACATCAAAACGATCATGTGCAAGGCACTATGTCAGGTAACAATTTGTTCCATTGTGCATAGGGTCACTATGCATCATATGTGACTCAACAGCACCTAACAACAACATCAACAACCCATAAATATTTACAATTAAAAAACTAATAAAAAAAAAGAGAGAGAGAAGGAATTCATTTTGATTTTCTATAGCAGGGGTTGGCAAAACTTTTCTGTAAAAACCATAAAGTATTTTATGCATTGAGATCCGTACAGTCTCTGTTGCAACCATTCAGCTCTATTGTTCTAGACAGAATGTAAATGACTGAAGGTGGCTGGGTTCCAATATAAATTCCAGTCACCAAAAAAATGCAGAGTTGCTCCTGTCTTCCTGTCCTATAAGAAACCACTTTCTCCGTAATCTTTGCATCATCCCATTCACCCTCCACACATTAAGATATTGTGTTTCAGTAGAATAGTTATTCTTATTTTTTCATTCCTTGCTTCCCTTTCTTGTGAGGCTGACAGTCATTTCTCAGAAAATAAACGTAGAGTTTTATTTGATTTTAAACATCAATGAACATTACCAATAATAGCATTTGAAAGTCATTGCATGTGAAACTGGAAGAGGGGTCCAAGAGGTCTTCATCCCACCAGTTTCTGGGCATAGGGATCTGAAGCTAAAGAAGTGAAGACTTGCCCCAGGTCATGTGACTTGACTCAGTGTAGGGTCATGGGTACCCTGTTCTTTCCTTCTATCCAACCACATGCTCTTTTTTCCTTCATTTACTCAATAATAATAAAAAAAAAAGTCTTTGCATAATGCTCCAAAGAATCACATCTCAACAGCAGTCCATCCCAGTTGGCAAATTGACCAATCTGAGGGCCATGCTCAAAGGCATGCCATTTGCTATGTACACACACACACACACACACACACTAGCAAGAGCCTGAGTTCATCCTTGAAATTTCTGTTCTGGCAGAATGGTGGCCAGCCTGTGATATACAGAAGTGACAGGTCTATATTACTATATTCAGGAGCATCCATTCTTCTCTCTTCAATCCACAGGAATTAATTTGACTATTATTTTTAAATCTCATGCCTCAGAAAGGACTTGCCATGACATCTGAGTGAGCTGAACTCTCATATTTGTGGTAGAAATGCCTATAAATTATCTAGAGTACTGTGAGTGTCCTTAACATCTGTGAGATGAGGGGAAAACCAAGCACTAGAGTAAAAGTGCCAGGAACAAGAGTCTTTCCATTAATACCACTTCCTTCTTTCTTTGCCTTCCTCCCAGGATTCCCATCTTGCAGCAAGGCCCATGTGGTACAGGTAGGAACAGCATACACTAGTATGGATTTAGATGTTCACGATGGAAGATGTACCCCATGGTGAACATTTCCTTTGAATGCAAGTCATAAAAATAAACTGCACAACATCCATAACTGACTCATTCTATAGTGGTTTCCCAGAGAGGGGTCAGATTAACTGCATTCATTCCCTTAATGTCTTTCCACTTCAGCACTATGTCCTGTAGGCATCTCTGTGTTTGAAATACCAGTATTCTGAAAGCTTTTTTTTTCTTTTTGTACTGGGGGTTGAACCCAGGGCCTTGTGCTTGCCTGTTTTGCAAATGCTGTACCACTGAGCCCCCCCAGCCCTTTTTTTTTTTTTTTTTTTTTTTTTTTTTTTTTTTTTTTTTTTTTTTAAGTTTTGAGACAGTGTCTCGCTAAATTATACAGACTACCTCTGGTCTCAAACTTGCAATCCTCCTGCCTCCCCCAGCCCCAAGCCCCTGGAATTATTGGTGTGTCCACCACACCTGGCATGAAATCTTTTTCCGGTAAGTTCTGTTCCATCACACAAAAAGATCATAAACTCTTTATCTATTGGTACTGTCCTTTATTTCTGGTTTTCTTTGTATTTTCCATTTCTTCCATTTACCAGAATTAAATTGAGCCATTCAACCAACCTAGATTAGCATTGACTCTGATCCAGAATACTAGAACAATTCAAAAGAGTAAGTTCTCTTCTGGACTCAAGGAATATGGTCCCCAAAACTTTCAAACTCACTGAGGTCCCTGTGTTTCTGCTTCCCTAATTTTTCTTGTAGCATATTAGACTTTGTGTGAATTATCATGTTTAATCCTGCAAAAACCCAATGACATAAGCATATAATTAGCTCCATTTTGCAGAGAGGCATATTAGGCTTAGAGGGATTAAATAAATTGCCCAGGTTCACAAATGTAATAGGTGAGAGGCCAGGTATTGCAAACTATTTTCTCAGCCAATGGAGCTCACACTCATAAAAACCATGAAAACTCTTCCAATTTGCCAAATGATGTTGAAAAATATTTTCAAATCAGATCATTTTATCTTCTACTCTGAAAACTTAAATAGCTCATTACATCCTCATGACTTTATTCAAAATGTAGTTTCAATTTTTAAAAAAAATGTTATTGTAGTGTCATAGAATAGCATTTAAAAGCCTCTGCCCTCTCTGTCTTTCTGAGCTTAATTTTTCTTACCCATTTTCCCCCCAGCTTGAATTCTGTGTGCCAAGCTCCTGGCTTCTAAATATGATAGACCTCTATACTCTTCCCTGCTTTCCTCATTCTACTTGCTGTGTTTGGAGAGCTCCATCCCAGTCTGCCAGGAAAATACATAGCCATTAGCTTTTGGTTCACTGCCATCTTCTCCTAAAGACTTTTATAAACTTCCCTAACTTCCTTCCTTCAGCCAGTTTTACCTGTGCAGACTTTTGCCATGGCACCTAGAACACATTATTATACTTTCTGCACTATAAATGTACTTGAACACCTCTCTAAAGCAGAGCTCAGACCTTATTTATCTCTGTAACCTTAGTTCTTACTGCAAACCCATAGTAGGTGCTTAATCAGAGCAACAACCAAGAGCTACCATTTACTGAGCATAGTCAGACCAGACTAAACATCATCTAACAACAACAACAAAAAGCTTTGTGCCCAGGTTGCATATGTTTTTTAATTATATGTATGCCTCTATGTCTATGCATGTACACACACACACACACACACACACACACACACACACACACACACGTTAGTACTCCCATACAGATAAGGAAGCTAATGCAGAGAGTAAGTTGTCTAAGGCATATTGTAAGCAAGTGGCAGATGGAGGTGGGGAGGCAGCTCAAGCAGAGTACTTGCCTAGCAGGCACAAGGCCCTGGGTTAGATCCCCAGCACCTCAAAAAACTTTTTTTTTTTTTTTT
>VMDO01001224.1:0-22211 GCA_007922755.1 Pedetes capensis | reverse complement strand
CTCAAAAAACTTTTAAAAAAAAGAAAAAAGAAAGAATAGAGCAGAATTTGAACCCAAGTTTAATTGAATCCAAAGAGGAAGGAAGGAAGGAAGGAAGGAAGGAAGGAAGGAAGTAAGTAAGTTAGTTTACATAACCTTAAAGGAATGTAATGCATCAAAGAAATATGCTATACTAGATGGAGTGCTTAAATTGTCCTGATTGAAATAGGAGCAGCATATTTTGCAAATGAGAATGGCAGAATTGGGGATTTTGTCTTAGAGCCTAATTGGAAGTGTATTTTCAGGAAAAATTAAAAGCAAACAAAACTGCTGCCCCAGAATCATGTAGAGAAGAGAGCTTTAAAATCACAGTTCTTGCTCTAGAACTGACTGTCCCCCTCTCTCAACAAATAAAAAACCTTCATAGCAAATGAGAATAGGAAAGAAGTTTTTTAAACATAAAAAGAACAACTTGCCTGCAACTTAGTAGTCTACATCAAGTTATTTTAGCTTGAGTATATCACTTCTCACCTGCAGAGACCCTGATGTATAGAGTGAGAAACCTATAATCCCCAAGAGAAAAAATCTAAATGGGCAAAAAGTTTAAAAAAGGACATTTAACTGTGCATTAAAACACCATGAGATAGCACAGCATACCTATCAGATTGGGAGCAATTTCCAAGTTTTGATAATTTGACAAAAACTTGGGGAGATGGGAAGTCAGCAACTCTTGATGGGAATATTACTTGATACAACTGTTTTGAAGAGTAATTTGGCAACACATAGTCAAGTGGAAGATGTTCCCCCACTTTATCCTAGAAATTCCACCTCTAGTATGTGCTTTAGGGAAATGCTTGCAAAGGTACAAAAGCAGACATGCATAAAGTGTTCACAGCAGTACCATTTTTTATAAGCTATAAACAGAAATAACAAGCAAGTGGATAACTAAACAAGTTCTGGGATGCCTATACTATGAAATTCTATATGACAGTCAAATGAATTAGAGCTATAACCTGGATACTGGAGTATCAATATGAATAAGGCTCAAAATTAGACATTAAAGGGGGAAAAGCAAACTACAGGCTGATATAAATAATTTGATATGTTTTATGCAAGCATTGAAAACATAGGAAACAACCCTATTTTCCTAATGGAAGAATCTGTAGGTATTTAAATCAGAATGAATCCTCACCAGCTTAAAGGTTACCTCTAAGGGGTCAAGTTATCTTTAAGGGGGAACTATAAAAACTGTAATGTTTTATCTCTTTAAAAATATGAGACAAATAATGCAAAATGTTAATATTTGTTAATTTGGGGGGATAAGTACCTGGAGCTTTTTATATTAATGTTTGTTTTGTTCAATAGATTTGAAAAAAAATTCAAAATGAAAAAAAATTAAATCCTATACATGCACCCATCCTGAAGGAGTTGAATACGAAGGAATAGACTGTATTCCAAAGAAAGATGTCTGGAGAAGCACAGAAACCACACAGGAGATTGTGAGATGAACTCAGTTTGCAGAATGGAGCTGAACAGCAAGAAAGATGAGTAGTACACATCTCCAGCCATGGCTTCCCATGGGGGAGGAAAAACATAGTCCTCAACCAAAGAGATGCACAAATCACAAATCAGAAATGAAAGAAACATAAAAAACCAAATCAATGCATCTCCTCCAAAAGACCATGGTTCTGTAGCCACTGAATAAAAAGATGCTGAAACAGTTATGTCAGACAAAATGTCAGACAAAGAATTTAAAAGTCTACTTGTAAAATTGATCAATGACTTCAAAGAGGGCACAAACTAGCAAATGAACAAAGTAAGGAAATCAATACAGGAGCAAGTTCATAAAATCACCAATGTAGAAGACAATGTCAGCAAAGTAAGTGAGAAATTCAGCAAGGCAATTGAAATTTTGAAGAAAAAAAATGAAATGTTGGAAATGAAGAAATCAATAAACCAAATAAAAAATACAGCAAAAGCATCAATAGTTGACTAGATAAAGCAGAAGACAGATATCAGGGATGGAAGACAAGCTTAAGGATATACTACATTCAGCTATCAAAAAAAGAAAAATATTTAAAAGCACCTGGCCACAATTTTCAAGAATTTACAGACATGAGCAAGAGACCAAACCTAAGATCCATGAGGTAGAAGAAGGAGCTGAAGTTAAAATTAAAGGCATAGTAAACTCATTCAGTGAAATTATAGCAGAAAATCTCCCAAATCTAGGGGGGAAATGCACATCCAACCCCAAGAGACATTTAGAACACCAAATAGACATCACCAGAAAAGAATCTCCCCAGGGCATATAATAATTAAAATGCCAAAATTATAGAATAAAGAAACAATATTAAATACTGCAAGATAAAAACACCAACTCACAAAGGAAAACCCATCAGAGTTGCACCAGATGTCTCAGCATAAACTCCAAAATGTAGGACAGAAAAGAATGATATATTTAAAGCCCTGAAAGTAAATATTTGCCAACTAAGATTATTATATCTATCAAAGTTGTCATTTAAAATTGATGGAGAAATAAAGATATTCCAAGACAAGCACACAATAAAGCAATTCATGACCACAAAGCCAGCACTGCAGAAGATACAAAAAGGAACCCTGCATACATAGGAGGAAAAAAAGCCCTACAATGAGAACCTAGAAAAGAATAAACTTCATGGGAGGAACAGACAAACTAAAGAGAACTAGGAAAGAATCAGTCATGTCTAACTCAAAATATGAGCAATCTCTTGAATATAAAGAAAGGATAAAGAAAAGAATGAGTAGTGTAAGAACCAACCAGGAAAACACCCAGCACCCAAAACAATCATGAGAATCAGCAAACCCCTTTCAATTATAACCCTAAATATAAATGGTCTTAACTCTCCAATTAAAAGATATAGATTAGTAGATTGGATTAAAAAATAAGATCTAACAATTTGTTGTCTTTAAGAAACACATCTTACTAGCAAGGCAACCAGACTGAAAATGAAAGGATGGAAATTGATATGCCAAGCCAGTGGAAGCCAAAATAAGAATAAGAAGAAGAAGAAGAAGAAGAAGAAGAAGAAGAAGAAGAAGAGGAATAGCTACATCCTTTTATTAGAAAAAGTTAGACTTCAAGTTAAAACTAGTCTGAAGAGACAAAGAGGGTCATTACATGTTAATAAAGGGAACAATCAATCAAGAAGCTATAACAACTATAAATATAGATGCACCAAATATCAATGCACCCAATTTAATTAAAAAACACTACTGGACTTAAAGGAACAGATAGGACTAAATACAATAATAATGAGTGACTTAAATACCTCATGTTTATCAATAGATAGAACAACCAGACAAAAAAATCAATAAACTTCAGAGTTAAACCCCACAAAAGAGCATATGGACTTAATAGACATATGTAGACTATTCCAACCAAAAGCTACACATTCTTCTTGACAGTCCAGTGGAACTTTCAATAAAATAGATAACATTTTAGCCCATAAATCAAGGCCTAAAAGTTACAGAAAAGTCAAATAATTTTGTGTATCTTATCAGGCCATAATAGAATGAAAATAGAAATCAACAGCAAGAAAAATTACAGAAACTATACAAATATAGAGAGAATGAACAACACACTCTTAAATGATCAATGGATACCTGAAGAAATCAGAAAGGAATAAAAACAATTCTTAGAATCAAATGAAAATGAAAACACACCCTACTAGAACCTTTAGAATACAGCAAAGGCAGTTCTAAGATGGAAATTTATAGCTATGAGTGCCTACATTAAAAAATCAGAACAGGTGCAAACAACTTAATGATGCACCTCAAGCTCTTAGAAGAAGAAGAAGAAGAACAACAACCACCACAAAAAACCAGTAGATGGAAAGATATAATAAGATCAGAGCAGAAATTAATAAAAATACAGACTAAAACAACAATAAAAAGAATAGGTGAAATAATGAGCTGGTTCTTTAAAAAGATAAACAAGACCAACAAACCCTTGGCCAAACTAATGAAAGGAAAGAGAGAAAAGACTCAAATTAAGACAACAGAGATAGAAAAGGGAACATTACAACAGATAACAATGAAATCCACAGAATCATTAGGCAATACTTTGAAAAATCATATTCCAACAAACTAGAAAACTTAGAGGAAATGGATAAATTCCTAAACACATATGACCTGTCAAAATTAAGTCAAGAAGATATAAACAACTTTAACCTATAACAAGCTGTGAGATCAAAGCAGTAATACAGTCTCCTAATAAAAGAAAGCCCAGGACTGGATGAATTCACTGCTGAATTCTACAAGACCTTTAAAGAAGAATTAACACCAATGCTCCTCAAATTATTCCACAAAATACAAATGGAAGGAACACTGCCATACCTATTCTATGATACCAAATCCAGATAAGGATACATCAAAAAAGGAAAATTATAGACCAATTTCCCTAATGTACCTAGATGCAAAATTCCTTGACAAAAAAACCTTCCAAATCAACTTCAACAACACATTGAAAAGATCATACATTATGATCAAGTTGGTTTCATTCTAGAGAGGCAAACCTGGTTCAACGTAGGCAAGGCAACAAATGTAATACATCATATAAATAGAGTTGGAAACAGAAATCACGAGATACCATCAATTGATGCAGAAAAGGATTTTGACAAAGTTCAAAGATCTTTCCCCAACATGCTCAGCCAGGCTTAAGATGGAATTGCCCTAGATGACACAGCAGCATCGACAGGCTTCCCTTGCCTGTCTGTCTGCAGTCCACTCCTATGCTGCTTGTTTTTGCTCGGGTCACTTGGGTAATACTTGGTTTTCTCTAATCCCCTTTTGATTCCCATATCTTAATCACCACCCACAAAATGGGATTTTGTCCCAACCTCAAAGTGGAATGGAACCTCAAGAACCAGCTGTTAGGAGTCATTGTCCCATCTCAGAGTGGCCTGGAAAGCCTACCAGGAAGATTGAACACCTCTACCATGAGTCACATTGGGACTTGGGAGAAAGCCAAGAAGCCTAGAGGCTCTGAACCTCTAGGTTAAAAGATTATTGTCCAAAGAGAAATGTCAAATTCTGATGCCATCAAGGCCAGTGACACCTGGACACTCAGGGTATTGCTTAAAGCTGGAGGAGGCAGTGCCACAAGTCTGGATGCTCCATCCATTGTGGAACAGGAAGCAAGCCAGTGGCCATAGTTTTGGTGACAAGTCTGGTGTTGTAGAGGATGAAAGAGTGAAAATCTAGTCAGGTGCCAACTATGCTTGGGGTTAAACCACCACTGATCTTCTAGACACAAAATTTTGTGATGCAGCAAACCAAGGTCACTGAAGCCTTGAAGACAGGAGATCAGCGATATGAACTGGGACTTGGCTTGGGCAGGGTGACAGCTAGGGGGTAGCCAGGGTTTATCCTTGGTACACGAACTGTGGCCTCAGGGAAGCCAGAGGAATTCCACCCATACAGAGGCTGAGCCAACTGACACCTGCTTGTCTGCCCCAGGAATTGCTCCAGGACAAGGAGAACTGAGCTTCCAGGGAGTAGATTCTCAGGGTAGAAGCCTGAGAGGTTGGGAAGGCAAACACTGACCATAATAAGTCTTCAAAGGCCGCTGAATTTCCTTCCCAGAATTGAAAAATAAATTTATTCTATGATGGAGGTAGAGCCAAGTATGCCAAACCATAACAGTTTGTCATTTGTCCTCAGTAAAAAGTAATTAAACACATCTCCAAATTCAAACAAGCAAGTGAGGAAAAGATTGTAATTATTTTGGAATAAAAGAAATCCTGGTCCGTGTTCCCAAGATCTATAAAGCAAATCCCTGTTTCCTGATCTAGCACCAGGTTTCTTCTCCTTGCACCTCTGCCCCTACTCCTATTTTAACACTTTCCTCTGGCTACATGGGGCTTGGAATACACCAGCCCCATTCCTTCACCCTTACCTTTCCTTTTGCCATTCCTCCAAACCTCCTAGAAAATATCTATCCTCTCTATCCAAATCTATTCTGAATTCAAGCAACAAATATATATTGAATACCTTAAGCAGCTCTTGCATGCCAGGCACTTTGCTAAGCCCTGGGGACACAAAAATATGCAAAAGAGACTGGTCCTGACCCCACAGAGTCTACAGTCTTAGAGAAAGTTCCTATTTCTTCTGTGACTTCTTCCATCTCTTAACTCAGAGAAAAATTGCCTATATTTGTCAATTAATGTCTGCTTTATTTTGTTCACTGTTCTATTGTATTATGTAACATTTTACAGATATCTACACAGTCTTACTAAATGAACTCCATGGGATCTGTGAACAGAGAACTCATTTAAAGCTTTCTTTGTATTTAAAATATATTTTTGAGAACATGATGGAAATGAAAATTTGTAACAAGCTAATAAGAGAGAATTGGGAGAAGGGCCTGGCAATCCACTCCCAAGGCAATCCCAAAATAGCCAGCCACTGAAAACCCTATGAGGGTCACTATGAGTCAGATACCAACTCGATGGCACCTAACAACAACAATAAGAGAGAATGGAGAACTTATCATTCCTTACTTTATTACCCAAGGCATAACCCAGGATTTCTCCACCTCAGCACTGATATTTGGGGCCTGATAAGTCTTTGTTGAGGAGACTTTTTCTGCACTGTATAGGACACTTATCCATTAAACACCCTGTGGACTCCTGCCCCAATTATGGCAGCCCAAAGTATCTCCCAACATTGCTCAATGTCCTTGAGGGAAGCGAGGGGATAGAAATTGAACTGCTGGATAACCACATGCCTGAAATGTCTTGAGCTCACTTTACTCTATGTCACTGAACCCATACGTACATATGACACTGACATGAAAACAAGTACATGCTTGATTTCATGGGGGACAGACTTTCCAAGGAACTAGGAAGTGATTAAGAAGCCCATTGCACTACAAGACAGCCTCTAGGGCTGAAGCAGGAGGAAGGCAGATCCAGAAGGACAGAATTGGCTTCCAAAGTCAACTTTATGTCATTGGAGAGTGTCTCAAATATTCCAAGAGCTGTAACTCAGTAAAACCCTGGAGTCTGTCTCTTGGGACGACTGGTGCCTGCTTATCTAAGGAGGGCTAGTTGGAACTCATTGCCAAATTCCCACGTCCGCATCCTCCTTGCAGTTTATAGCTCTGAATTCCCATCCCCTGTGATGGCAACAGTGCAGCCTCCTCCTCCCATAATCTTAGAGTAGACCAGGCCAGAGAGGTCAAAAAGAATTCCACTTTTTCCTTTTGTGTGGGCACCAAAGAGGTAAAGGCTCCCATCATTCTAAGGTTGAAAATTCCATCTTTGAATGATGATGTGTGGAACCTGCCTTTGGACTCGTTTTCTTTTCCAGCTTTTGAGGCAGGGTTTCACTCTGTAGCCCCTGCTGGCCTTGACCTAATGAGATCCTCTTGCCCCAGCCTCCCAAGGGCTGGAGTTACAACTGTATGCCACCAAACCCAGCATTTACCACTTCCTAAAAGTACTGGCTTCCTTCTGAATTAAAAAAAGAGAGAGAGGGTGGAGTAACACAACTGGATATAGACTTATAGTTTTGCTGGAAGCTCTTGGGTTTTTGGTTTGTTTGCTTTTTTCAGTCCTGGGGTTTGAACCCAGTGCCTTACATGCTAGGCAAGTGCTCTACTACTGAGCAGCATCCCCAGAACTGTTATTTATTTTTGTTTTTGTTTTTGTTTTTGTTTTGACACAGGGTTTTGCTAAGTTGTGTAGGCTGCCTCTGGCCTCAAACTCGCAATCCTCTTGCCTTAGCCTCCTGAGTCTCTAAGAATACAGGCAGGTGTCACAGTGCTGGGCTTTTTGGATGGGTTTTATGAGGAATCGTTGATGGAGGACTCAGAAATTCTAAAGACTACTTGACTGTTAGCTCCCTAAAGACCAGAAATGCCCAAGTCCTACCCCTCTCAGAATACCAATACTTAGCACAGTGGTTAACATGCAGACATAATATCCAATAAATGTTGTTGATTAAATAACTACAATAAAACATGTTTTCTTCTGCTTTGCCTCTATTTTGTCATGTGATTTGATATAAATGCATTTGCATTATTAATTACATGTTTACAATATAAGTTATACATTTAAAACATATAAATAAATATGACTTACAAAATATGAGAAATTATATTATAAATGTTGAAATAAAGTATTCTTATATTTAATTACATAATTTAATATAAAGGAAAGATCCACATTGAACATTACTATGTGTCAAGCAGTCTAAGTTCTTCCACATATTCATTTAGTCTAGATTTCTGTTCGTGTTCCCTCTTGAGTCCTAAAGATGTATAAGAATGCTATTGTTAATCCAAACTACAGCAATGAAGTCTTCAAACTACCTTCCGAACAGGGCTGCTGATTGTTCCTTTCCCCTCCCGCCTACCCCCATCCCAAACTGCATTTATAATTTTGTGACTGAGGATCATTTGTTTGTTAATGTACTGTGCCTTTAACTTTAGACAACTTTTTATTTTGATGTCCTGTTGGCTCAATAATGCTCAAGATATCAATTGTTTTGACAAAATAAATTTACTGAACTTGGGCTAAAATCAAACCTTGGCACACAGGTGTGATACAACTTAACAGGAATCATCGATTCATCCATAAATATTATAAGGTAAAAACTTATGCGGTAGTCTGCATTAGGGCTTTTTGATACTTGCAGATTGGGGGAAAACAAACAACAAACGTCTTGAAGCATATTAATGGAATTAGTTTCTAATGTGGCAAACTGTATTAAGTTAAAGTTCTGATTTGCTCACTCTATACTGGATAGGTATTTAGAAACTGATAGTCTTTAAACAAGCCATTCCAGTCATGATGAGGTGATGTATGAATACATGCATACATTCAAAGCACTTTTTTCAAAGTTAATGCAAGTAAATACAGCAATTCCTCTTTCAATGTTTAGGCAGATCATTAAACATGAGCTGGCCAAATGTGGGCATATTATTACAGGGAAAGTTTAAAGGTCTGATAACTTGAAATAGGTTTTTAGGAGAATTCATCTACTTAAGACTTTTTAATTGCCTGCCATAGGTAGAATGGCTGACCACAGCAATGACCAGCCCTCATAAGGGCACTGGATGATTTTTGGTCTAATAATGCATGCTAGTGTTGTTTTTTGGTCAAGAGGGGATGAACAGGAAGAATTATGCAGCAGGCTTTATTTTAAATGCCGATTCACATTACTCTGTTCAAGCTGCGTTGAGATGTTAAACTGGCTTACTATAGACTTTGTAAAAGTCCAGAAAAGTAACAAACTGAAATCTTTGAGATCACACAGGTTGGAAATATGTACATAACTGCACAAGGTGTCAATTCTGCTCTACAGTGCAGTTTAGTCAGTTTTAGTTGCATAGGTTTCCATTGTATTGATAGTCTGTTTATGCTAAATCTGGCCAAAGATGAGCATTGTCCACCACTAAAATGCCTCTGCTACTAGGAATTCTGGGCTAATTTTGTGGCCAAAATGTGGTATCAAACGCTCAATCTTTTTACAGTGGCATAGGAAGATGGCAAAACTTTCCTAAAGTGCAATAGATTTTCAAGTGTATTGTGCCTTGTTCTAAAACTTTTATTAAGTAGGTGCACTTGACAGTATTGAGGTCATTTGTTATGGTGCTATTTCAATTAGTCTAGGTTTAGGCCCTTGTACATTTTGCCCATAACTTTTTACAAAGTACTTCTTTTATTGCACATTCAGAGAATTATATATATATGTCTTGTATGCGTGTCCTTAAACTTCCAATCTTATTTTATCTCTTGGAGATTGTTGAATGCAGCTTGTCTAGGAAGGGGATGGGACTAGATTCTAAAATTTATTTGGGACCATGGGAATGATGGTTGAGAAGAAAACTATTTGCACATGACAGATTTCTAGATACTTTTTGCTGCTAGTTTTATGTAATATTTATTGAACATTTTGACAAATATTTATTTTTGTAAGCCTAAAAGTGATTCTTTGAAAGTTTAAAGAAACTTGACCAAAAGACAGTACAAAAACACTGGCACTTGAATGTTGAATGTCACCGTATGTATGAAATTATATATTTCGGGGTAGTGTGAGCTTTTAATGTTAAGTCATATTAAACTCTTAAGTCAAATTAAGCAGACCCGGCATTGGCAGTGTAGCCATAACTTTCTGATGTTAGTAAAAACAAAATTGGTGACTTGAAATTAAATCATGCCAAGGTTTTGATACACTTGTCTTAAGATGTTAATGAAACACTTTGAAACACTGATATGAAGTGTCCAGATTCTCAGATGTTTGTTGTGTGAGTTTTGTTTAGTTGTGTGTATTTTTCTTTCAGTGAATGTCTGGCACATTGCATTCCTCAAAACATGTGGTTATCTTTGTTGTATTGGCATAATCAGTGACTTGTACATTCAGCAATAGCATTTGAGCAAGTTTTATCAGCAAGCAATATTTTCAGTTAATAAGGTTTCAAAAAATCATATAAGAATGGATTTAAACTTGCTGAATGTAAAGATTGAAACTCAAGTCACTGTAGCTTTAATAATTGCTTATTGTGTTAGTTTAGATGCTAACACTGCATGTGCTGTGCATATTCTGATTTTATTAAAATAAAAAGTTGAACTGCACAGTCAAAAAAAAAAAAGAATGCTATTGTTTATCCCAAAGGGGTAGCACAATGAGAAAGAAGATTTAATTATTTACTAAGCATCTAAACTTTAATTTATTCACTTTTCCATTCATTTGACAATCACATGCTTAGGGAACACTTACTCTCTATAAGCTAGGGATAAAAGAAAAAAATAAGATGAAATCCCCACCCTCAAGAAGCTTGCAGCCCCATGTGAAAAGCAGAAACCTAAACAGATCATTATAACACAGTGTAGTAAGCAATAAGATATGAATAAAGCATGGTGGATGGCCAGAGGAGGAGCCAGGAAGAGACTGGATGTCAGGACAGGTTGCTGGAGGAAGACGCAACCAAACTGAGTCTTTAGGTGCAATGGTCTTGGTCTGATGTTAGGAACAGGAGTGAGGAAGTTGTGCGTATTTCAGGCTGAGTGACTGCTAAACGTCATGGCATGGGCTCAAAAAATATAAGCAAGAAAGGGCAAAACATCTGGATTTTTTATTTATTTTTTATTTTTAATTTTTTTGTGGTACTGGGGGAGGGGGTTGACCCCAGGACCTCATGCATACTTTGCCAGTGCTCTGTCACTGAGTGGCTACCCTAGCCCCTTTATCATTTTTTTATCCTGAGACAGGGTCTCACTAAGTTACTCAGGCTGACTGGTCTTGAACTTGCAACCCTCCTGCCTCTGCATCCCGAGTTGCTGGGATTACAGAGAAGCACCACCTTGCCCAGCACCATCTGTAACTGAGGCACTAGGTCTCAGTTAGGAGGTAAGGAAAAGTGAGGATAGAGAAGCTGACCATGGGAACATGGGGCTTCATCCTGCAAGCAGAGCAGAACTGTAGGAAAGAGAGAAGCAAAAGGGCAACACGCTAAGCCAGGGTCTTTGCCAGATCACTGGTGCTCCAGTGGATGGGATGCAAGGCTTGATCAGTGATGAGGCTGTGCTAAGAATCAAGTCAGGAGGTGAGGAAGGATGTCACCGGGCAACTGTGGTAGGGATGGGGAGGAGAGAGGGATCTATTTGACATTATGGATTATTTAACATTAATCTGCAAAGACCACTGAATTGGCAGCTGGGAATGCATGAATCCCCAGACATGGAAGCATGTGTATGAATGTCAGTAGAAGAAGACCAGCACTTCCACAGATTCTCAAGATCTACGAGCAGTTTTTGAAATGTGATTTTACCTCATGTGTAAAGGCCCTGACCCTATTCATCAAAATGGAATCATCATTCTAACTAGCCCCTAGTGTCTGCTGGTAACTAGTGGTTAAGATTTGATTAGTTGCAGAAGTTCTATTTTAATTTTGCCGAGAAAAATAACCCTCCTTGGAAATATGGTGGAGCCTCGTAAGTGGGGTCAAGATTAATTACCTGGCTACTTATCTCTGTGCTTGGACTTGTTTCTTCCATCTATGTAATGAAATGCATCACCTTCATCATAGGATATGGTCTAGTCATGGGTATTGCCAGCCTCAACTGCACTGTCAGACCCAAAGGAAATGCCATCTCTCGCTCATTGTTCTCAAAATGGCCGTCTGTTCAATCCGGATGCTGAGCAATTACAAGGAGTTCTAGTCAGCTAATAGAGTTAGCTAAATGTGTGGCCTATTTCATTATCTCTGTCTTTGATGAGCTTCATCATGGAAGACAATCAGAAATAGGGCAATGAGGTATTCAAAAAGGAGTTTTGGGGAGAAATGCTAGGGTATAACTGTTAGCTAATTTGGATGAGAATAATGCTTGTGATATCTGCTCTAAGAAGAGAACATGTATTGCTCTTTCTACCAGCATTCCCTGAAATTATTCTCTCCCCAGCTGCACTGATAAATGCTACCCTTCTGATAACGCACCCAGATCAATACAGAGACAGCCATGGAGAAATAGGTCATTCTAATGGATATAGCCCATTCATTTTTGAAAAAGCACTCTGCTGGTTTAGTCAGAGAAGCAGAGTAGTCTTAAGTAGTTTCTATTTTGGGAGAGAAGGAGAGTAACAATCAGTACCCCAACCCAACATGTTCATGAGCAAGATGGTGTGCAAGTATATCCCTCCTAGCTGTTTTTAGTGAGAAATACATACACACTAAAGAAGTGTACTTGTAAAAAAATTAAGAGTAGAAAACAGGATAATTTACTAACCATAGTGCTATAATCTCCTATGGATTCACACTTCACAAAAAGGAAATATTACTCAAGGGATACAGCTGGTTACTATTGGTCACGTCATGTGGTATTACCTTTGGCAGGAATATGATGGGCATGGAAACAGTTATTTAGAAAGCAATTTTTATGTCATACATTCTTTATAACCTACATTATGCTAGACTCAATCTTACCCTAAATATTTGTTCAAGTTATTTCAGACTTGTCTTTCTCTGTTGGCAGCATCTGCAAAAATAATGGAAAATGTTTATGTTCAACCTGATATCTATGTAAGATAATAAATATGTTACAAAACCTTAATGGTACAGAAAGATTTTGTGGACAATTATTATCTTATTGGAGAACCTTATCTAATTTCTCATAACCTTATTTAATGGCTTGCCCTCACAGTTAGGAGTGCTGCAAAAATATTTTAGCAAGTTATTGCATGTAGTTATTGTTACAAAGTAGGAAAGTTTTGTATTATTAAAAATGTTTGTGCTGTGCAAATATACCGCATAAGTTCCTCTCTACCAAACTGCTTAATAAAGCAAAGTAAATTATTAAAACTACTAAACATAAGTTTAAGGCTAAACTGGTAGCTAAAGGATACACACACACACACACACACACACACAATATATATGCTTAAAGGCAGGTGTGCATCCATGCAGGTACTGTTCACAGACTCTCCCTCTTACCAGTTGTCCTATTTTAATTCACCAACGTTCCTCACTGACTCCATCCCAGAGCTGACCAAAGGAGAAAACCTGATTCTCTTCTCCCTTATGCTTAAGGGCTTAGTTGAGAGAAAACTAAGAGTTTCCTTGTATTGCCTTTCAGAGAATAATGATCTAAATGTGACCTCAGTGACTTAAAAGAGTTGGCATGGATTCCCAAGCATCATATTCCCTTCCTGGAATGTATATCCAGCATGGAAATAAACACATATACTCAGGTGCCCCCAAAGATAGAAAGAGTTTTTCTTTGGAATTTGTGACCACTAGGCTGAGCTATAGTTTACCATCATCTATTTCTAGCAAAAGAAGGACATGTTTACCCAACTAACATTATATATTAAAGTCTAGGAGTGTTGATAGAGATAGGATTTATGCACACTAGACCTGGTCAGAATTCCAGCTCTGCTGCTTGCTGTGGGTACAAAAGACCTTCAATTCACTTCTGAGAGTGATTTTGAGGTGAAACTAGATGATGTAGAAATGCCTACTGCTTTGGACTGAATTATGGCCCACTGAAATCAAGGAGGGCTGGGATTTAGCTCAGTTGGTAGAGCGCTGCGCTGCAGTCTCTGAGGTCTGGAGTTCAATTCCCAGCACCACAAAAATGGGGGAAGGACCTGGCAATCCACTCCCAAGGCAGTCCCGAAACAGTCTGCCATTGAAAACCCTATGAGGGTCGCTATGAGTCGGATACCGACTCGACGGCACCTAACAACAACAACAACGAAATCAAGGAGGTAGAGAAGTGGCCCCATTCTCTAAAATTTATATATTGAAATCCTTATCCGCCATGCCTCAGCATGTAACTGTATTTGGGCACAGGGCCTTGAAAGTCGTATTTAAGGTAAGGTGAGACTATTTGCGTGGGATCTAATCCAGTATAACTGTTGTCCTTATAAGAAGAAGAGATTAGGACACAGACACACAGAGAAGATGATGTGATGGAAGGAGAAGATATCTATCTACCTGCCATGTAGAAATGCCTCCAGAAGGAACAGCTCCCGCCAGCACCTTGGTCTTATACTTTTGCCTTCCAGAATTATAAAGAAATAAATTTCTCTTTTTAAAATCTCCCATGTTGCAGCACTGCTGTGTTGCTGTGTTATTGTTGTTGTTGTTAAGTGCTGTTGGGTCAGTATCCGACTCATAGAGACCCTACATAGAACAGGGGAAATAGTATTGTTACTGCTTCTCGGCTATTCATAGGGTTTTCAATGGCTAATTGTTTTTTGGGACTGGATTGCTGGGTCCTTCTCCCAAGCCTACAGCACCTGGTGCTCTGAGGCAGTCTCCCGTCCAAGTACTAACCAGGCCCGACCCTGCTTAGCTTCCGAAATCTGATGGGATTCGAAGCCACAATGGTATGGCTGCAGGCTGTGTTATGGTAGTCCTAGCAAACTAATTCAATTGTTAAACTGTAAAACTCCATGAAAGCTTGATCATTTGTATCCCACCTTTGAACAACAACAACAACAAATTGTTGAATATTTTGTTCCTGTACAAGTAAGTATGCCTAAAATTTCAATTATAAGTAATTCATATCTGTTCATTTTTTAAAGTAGCCCTGACTTAAAAGCCACTAGCTATTGTTTTTTCTTTAAGCTTCAAAATACTGACATTTAACTTAATTTAGGCCTTTCACTAATTAATTCTAGTATTTCATCTAATTTACCTAAATTAGTTTTTGTTTTGGATGTCTTGTATATTAGAGACAATGGGAATTGTGAACTTATAAAAATGTCACATAAATATACTAAGTAGTACTTTCTGTGAGTCTTGAGTTCTTAGCTGTTCATTTTATTGTATTGTATTTGTAGCCCATTGTTTGTTAAATTCAATACACAAAATCAATTTTACTGCATGTCATTTAAAATTTTTTAGATACACAATATTGACAATTATTACTAAATATGCGTCATCAGGGCAAAAACAATATGTGCACAGTCATTAATGTTTGGGAGATATCAAATGGATCTACGCAGATTTTGACACACAAAAAAGGAATATATGAAATGTGGTTGGAAATGACAAAAGGGGGAGTCATCAGTCTCAAAAACAGAGGGTAGCAAGGACCAAGAGGAGGAGGAAAAATCAGCTAGGGCTGCCATAACAAACTGCCACAAACTGGGTGGCTTAAACAACAGGAATTTATTTTTTCACGCATCTGGCAGCCCTCTGCCTTTAACCTTGCAAAGGCTTTCGTCCACGCACAGAAACAGAGAGAACTCTGGTAGCTTTTCCTCTTCTTGTAAGGGCAAGTTTAAAGCCCCACCCCTAAAACCTCAGTTAGTCTTCATTACCTCTATAGGCCCTATCTCTAAATATAGTCTACAGTGGGAGTTAGAGCTTCAACATATGAGTTTGAGGGGAACACAGTTCAGTTCGTAACATTCTACCCTCTGGCGCCCCAAAGTTCATATTCACGCAAGAAATATTCACCCTATCCCAACAGCCCCAAAAGTCTTAACCCATTGCAGTATCAATTCTAAGTCAACGTCTCATAAAATGTCATTTAAGTCATGTATGGGTGAGATTTCAGATATAATTCATCCTGAGGCAAAATTCCTCTCCAGCTGTGCACATGTGAAACTAGGCAAATTATATGCTTTCAAACTACAGATTCAAGACAGGCATTCTCATTCCTAAAGGGAGAAATTGAAAAGAAAAAGGCAGTGGGTCCCAAACAAGATCAAAACCTAGGCAGGTAAACTCCACTCAATCTTAAGGCTGAAGAGTGACCTCTTAGCCCAACTCCTCTTTCTTCCAGACCCTCTGGGACAGCAGTGGCCATCAACCTGCACAAGGGGGCAGCTCAATGCCCCCAGCTCTGCATAGTGGTCCTGCTCCTGCAGCAATGGCAGCCTGGCCTGTGGAAGTCAAGGAGGTGGAGAGGTGGCCCCACTCTTTAAACCGAGAAGAAAACAACCTTCTTGTCCCCAAGCCTGTATGCTTGGTGCAGGTGGCAGCCCTGATGATCTCTGAATCACCTTCAGAGTCACCCTACCTTTTTCTTGAAGGACAAAGCATGTTTACGGCCAAATAGCCTTGCTTTGCCTTGCTGTGAAACACCAGATGTCTGAAAGCCTCTGTCTATTTCATCCCTCTCTGTCCCCTTCTGTTCAAACTGGCAGTGTCTCTGCTGGTATAATCACCCCTCTTTCTGACTTCTGCTGAGATAACTGATTAAGATCATAGGTAATCTCTTTAGTGAACAATTACCCAGCACAACATTGGTGTTCTTGCCAGAATATGCTTTTTCCTTTTTTGTAGTATGTTTAGTGTGTTAGTAAACTTTTTGTTGTGACAAAAAAAAAAAAAAAAAAAAATCTGAGAAAAACAACTTAAAGAGGAAAGATAGATTTTGACTCACAATTTCAGCGCTCCAGTCCATGGTTGCTTGGCCGTCATTTTGGGCCTGGAGTGAGGCAGAACATCATGGCAGGAAGCATGTGACTGAGCAAAGTTTCTCACTTCCTAGAACCTTGGTATCAGAATGAGAGAGAGGAAGAGAGAGAGAGGTTGAGAGAAAGATGGAAGAAAGGGCCAGGGTCCCAATATATCCTTCCAGGGCAATCCTCAATGACCTACTTCCTCCCACTAGGCCCCGCCTCCTGAGGTTCCACCCTGTGCCAATAGTACCATCAACTGAGGACCAAGCCTTCAACGCTGGAGCTTTTGGGGACACTTAAGATCCAAAACCACATCAGGTAGGCTGAGAATTCCCTGAATCCTCAAGTTCTGGTTTCTCTTTGCTCAATGGTTACTTCAATATGTTGTTTTCTCACATTTTACCATAAGCAATAAAGGGAAGCCAGACTACTTCTTCAAAACTTTACCTAGAAATCCACTCAGGTAAATATCTAATTTCATTTGTTGTTGTTGTTAGGTACCATTGAGTCCAGTCTGACTCGTAGACACCCTCATAAAGTCTCCCATGGCTGATTGTTTTGGGTTTGCCACATCCTCCTCCCATTTTTGCAATGCTGGGGATTGATTTGAGGGCCTCAGAGAGTGCAGAGCAGCATGCTACCAACTGAACTAACCCCCAGCCCATTTAATTTCATTAGCCTTCCATAAAACACTAGACCCCAATTCAACTAGGTTCTTTGCCACTGTATGACAGGGATTTTCCTTTCCCTTTGGTTTCTAATTTGTCTCTAATCAGTTTATCATTTCTGTCCAAACTCACAACAGAGGTTAGGGTTTCAACATATGAATTTGGCAGCAGGGCCACACTTCAGTTCCTATAGAACACAAGGGATTGATTTAAGAGCTTTGCTTAGGTACCATGAGAGATGCAGAATAGGCCACAAATGGGACTAGAGTCACTTCCTGCACCTAAGACAACGTCAAGAAGTCATGACTTGCCATTTGGCTTCAGAAAATAAATGTCCAAATAGTCTGGAAAAGGTGATTTCCTAGTCTCTTTTTAGTATTCCTGAGTGTGGAATACAATCACATTTGATAGCCTTTCTAAAGTCAAGGGCTTATTGATGCTGAACCAAATCTTTCCTCTTTCTGACCCCCACAATTGTCAAAACCGATTTGCACATTCCACATGCGGTAGAAACTCATATTACTTGGTTCAGACAGTGGTGAAGGACATAGCACGGTAAGTCATGCTTGTTACCATAAAGCAAACAAGAAAATGGAATGGTTATAGTCACATGGATCAATCACCCAGAGATATCTGTTACCAAGTCACCCCTTTTGCCTTAGGGAACTTTGCATCAGATTGGAAGTCAGGAGACCTGGGCTCTGGTCCCACCTTGACCACTATTTAGCCATGTCAAAATGATCAGTTCAGTGTCTCCATATCTCCATTTCCTTATATGTAAAATAGAGGTGGGAGGAATAAATGGTGGCTGTTGAATGCAAATATCTCTACTCTCACGCTCATAAATTTTGAAGCATCCACAATTGCCTAGTTAGTATACATTTTAAAAACTTCCCTGACATGGTGTTACAGACTTCACTTATTTTTGTGAATCATTTTACCATGCAATGCAATGTCCAAAATTGGAAAAACAGTTTAATAAAGCTTTGACAAATGATAGATGTAACAAAAGAGTTATTCCTGGCCTTGGATATACTTCTGCTTTTATGATTTCTCAATATCGTGTCTCTCTCTTTTCCCACAATGGAAGTTTGGCTGAGGGTTTTGTAACCTAAAATAAGGTTGAACATGATATGCCATAAAAGCACAAAGAAGCCAGTGGACGACTCATAAGGTTTACAACCAATCCAAAAATAAAAATATTTATTTTTACATGAGAAGCACATTTACAAAGTAAGCAACAATACCCCTTTCTTCCATTTTCTCTGGACGCTATGTTTCATTTAGAAAGACCTACATACTTAGCTGCATTTGAGAGGGAAATAGACAGTGTTTTAAATTATAACAAGTGACAATGAACTTGCCAACCTTTTCTTCTATTTGCTCTGGGTGTCAGACTCAGCTCAAGTGGGGAGACTTGTCATTTAGAGAGTAATCTTTCAGAGCAACTTATGCACTCCATGTATGAGGTCAAACCTGTCTGGCATGGTACCTGAACCTATAGTGGCTTGAAATTTGATTCCAAATGTGTGCATACGAAACAACATTTTTTAAGGTAGGGATTGTCCTTGCTTAAAAATAGCAGTTCCCGTTTTGAAAGATCTCCGGATGATGTAATTGCCATATATTGCACTGCAGTTTAAGAAGATCAGGGTCAAGTCTCAAATTCCCAGACACTGGGTAAGGAGATGCTAAGAATGTTACAGAAATGATAAGCTTGGTCTCCTGACAAAAGAATTTGCCCATCTTACTTTTCAGCACCTTTTGTTGGTAGGTTTTATCCCCTTAATATGAGAATCAAAAAATAAAAAAAGAAAGAAATGAAAAGAAAAAGAAAAGAAAAGCTGCCTACTTCTCAAAGACTGAGCATGGTAAAAGAAACCCAAACTATTTGAAAATGATAATGAGCTGAGACACAAATACTATTGTGTCATTCCTCTTGGAGTCACCCTGCACTTATTCTCTTTGCATGGGATGCATGCAGGAGAGAACTGTGTGAAATGGAAAGAGGTTTCAGAGGCAGATTACTTGAAGTCTTGGTGAAAGGAGCATTGCTCTTGAGCACAATGTTTCCGAACACAAGTTAGATAGCAAGAAAACAAAGCAGGACCGGGCAAGAGGTTCAAGAAGAATACCTTGGGAAGCTTGACAGGAGAAGCCACCGATTTCTTATTTTTATCCTTTTGAAACAGAATTCCTCATTGGGGCTTCACATTCCTCAGGCTCAGACATGATTCAACACCATACCTTTTTAAATGTTTTACTATTCCAAGCAGAGGAACATATAAATAACCCCTTTCCAGCAACCACTCCTCGGCCTGGAATTTCAGCGTGGTGCCTTCTGGGCTTCAGGCTGCTTTAACCAGGCTCCTCACAGAACAAGAAAGCAGAGCTGCCTTGCCAGGTAGGCTGGGAATCCGGCTGCAGGAGAAATGAGGTGAACCTGGACAGCATGTGAAGGTAGCAGGGAAGAGCAGTCAGCAAAAATACAGGCTACATTTTCTTGCCTGTTTTAAGAAGTAATGATGAATTTGTAGCCAGGTGGTAAACCAAAGGGAGTTTGAATCAACTCAGATCTAGAACAAAAGTTCTGGAATCCCTTCCAGTGATTGGATGGATAGGGACTCTGGGCTCTTCAGAATGAGCAGATAGTAGAGTTGGAGCACTTCATTATTAATGTGGAAATTACCTAATATCAGCCCAGATGTGATCTGCACAGAGAAGTTCAAACACCGCGGGGCCCTGACTATGAATTGGGATATTCTTTGCCAGAGCCAGTCCTGACCTGCCTCTTCCATCTGCCTCCCATTCCCGCCCTGCACAGCAGCCACACTGATGACTCTACTGACCCTCCATATGCCATTAGAGTCCTGCTTCTGTGCTTTTTCTCACACAATGAAGACCCTTTTATCCCTCTTCCTCTTTCTGTCTTTCTCTCCCTTCCTTTCTTCCTTCTTTCTTTTCCTCTCTCCCTCCCTTCCTTTTCACCTTCCTTCCTCTTTCTTTTCCACCCTTCCTCCCTTCCTTTCTTCCCCCTCTCCTCCACCCCTCATTTCAATATTGCTTTCCCTCACATGTCTATTCAAGTGTCATTCCCTTCTAAGAAAATTCCTTATAAATCATGGGTCCATATTTTTTAAACTATGACCCTTAAACCATCTGCCTCCAAATGAAAAGCCAAATTTTCAAGCCTCCACCCAACAGAATCAGGAGTCGTGGTGGTGAGAGTCAGGAACCTGCCTTTAAACAAACTCCCTAGCTAACTCAATCTCACTAAACCCTGAGAAACTCTTTCACAGCCTTACTGCACATTCCTGTAGCAGACACTGCCAGTCAGCATCCTGACAATATCATACTGCAATAGCTGCTTTTCAGTAGTTCCCAAACATTAGTGTATATCCAAATCTCATGGCAAGCTAATTGAAAATACTGAGGCCCAGGTTTCATGAATCGGGTCTTTGTATTTTTTATCAAGTTCCCCAGGTGATTGTGATTCACGCTAAAACTTGAGGATCATGTCTTCCATTACTTGTTATTATTTTCTGACTATGTCCTGGGGCCTCCACTGAATTGTCAGTGCATCCAGGACAATGACACAACTTATACCTTCTGGATGCTCAGCACAGAATACCCAAGATGTCATCAGCTCTCAAACAACGGAACAGCTCTGATAGTAGTGTTACTGGTGATGATAGAGATATAATACATTTTGCTCACTTTATGCCCTTAAATTCCTGGATTTTAATTCTCCTTTGTGTCCTGCAGGAAACCTATCACCAATCTCCTACAGGGCCAGCCCAAGGGCATGCACTCTGGGCCAGTGCTATGAGCCCCACCTTTGGCTAAATGCTTTGCTGCCAACTGATTGAAAAACTCTCTCATTTTTCAACAATAAATCCCCATTTTATTTTGCAGCAGGCCTCACAAATGAAATAGCTGGTCCTAGTCTTACAGATTCATTCATTTCCAATGTACTCCTTTCCCTATACCCTGCCTACAGCCACTCTGGCCCAGCCATTGTCATCTCACTCCCAGGCAACTGCATTATTTACCCTTCCTCTCATCACTCCTTCCTACAGCAAGCTCAGCATCCTAACTGGTTGCCCTAAAACAAACAATCAATTTTCATGAAAAGAAATAGGGCGCATAGGCAGTGGGAGTGTAAATCAAAGCACAGGAGTGGTAATTTTTATCAAAATTTTATGTTCACATACTGTACAAACTAGCAATTTCATGTCTAAGAATCTACCCTATAGGAGGAAATTGCTTAATGTTATGCATGCAAAGGCATTCGTTAATAACAAAAAACTGCAAGCAAATTAAATGTCAATAAATGGAAAACTGGCCTGCAGTTGTCCCACTGTGGTGACCGATCCCGTCAGATCTTGGAAGCTAAGTAGGGTTGGACCTGGATGGGAGACTGCCTGAGAACACCGAATGAAGGACCCAGCGAAACATGGTCGTCCACATGCAGAAAAATGAAAGTGGATCCGCATCTCTCAATATACACGAGAGTTAACTCAAAATGGATAAAAGATCTCAACATAAAACCAGAAACTTTAAAACTCATAGAAGGCAAGATAGGCAATATACTCCATCATATAGGCATTGGAAAAGATTTCCTTAATAGGACCCCAATTGCTCAAGAAATTGCAACAAGAA
>VMDO01001223.1:55588-222375 GCA_007922755.1 Pedetes capensis | reverse complement strand
TTACATTTTCAAAACTTAGGTCTAAGTCAATAGAAACATTTGTCTTAGTCTATCCTATTATGCATCTAAGATGTCTGAAATCATTAGATGATTAAATGTCTTAGGAAATTTCACCATATTTGGCATATTAACTTATGAACTAATTGAACATTAACCCAAAACAAATGGCTATGGCTCTTATTTTCATAGGAAAATTATTAGATTTATAAATAGAAGAACGAAATGGTAAGATAAAATTAAGATTTAAGGAAAACCAAGATTTAAAATTTCCAACTTTAATTCTAATACAAGCTGTAAGTGTTCCTTTCTGCTCCGATTGTCAGGAATTGTTTAAGCCTCACTTCCTACTGTGTGCTCAAACCATGATTCTCTCTATCACGACAAACTTAAATATTTTTGTTAGCGTTTGCATGCCCTAAAATTCCAGAGTTGGCAATTTTCCTCTCAGCTGCTTTAAATGGCTCCCTGATTATGTTTCTGCAGAGATGAAGATGAAATATATGGTAGGAAAGGACTGTGCCCCCTTTGTGCAGTTGCTGATGAGAATCTCAACAACAGCAGTGATACAAGTTACATGAAATAAGTCATGAGTCAGAGAAGAAAATTATGTAACCTTTTCCAAGAATAAAATATTATAAATCCAAAGTTATAATGAAAATTTTTAATGTTGGTCTGCTCAGTAATGGGAGGAAAAAAGTCTCTAAAAAAGCACTCTAAAGTGCTTCCCAGATTTTAACATGCATCTGTGTCACCTGGGATCTTGTTAAAATGCAGGCCATGATTCAGTAGGTGGTGTGGAGGACAGAGATCCTCTATTCCTAACAGTTCCCAGGTTTTATCGAAGCTTCTAGTACACCAATCACACTTTGGGTAGCAAAGCTCCAAATGTCAGTTCCCCAGCTAATGTTAAGCAGTGAAGATTCTGTTGGGGGTGGCTGAAAGGGAGTGATACAACATAAGTCTAACCCTGGACCTTATAGGATATTTAATGTTGTTGTTGTTAGTTGCCATCGAGTCAGATCGTAGTGACCCTCACAGGGTTTTCAATGGCAGACTGTTTCGGGATTGCCTTGGGAGTGGATTGCCAGGCCCTTCTCCCATTTTGTGGTGCTGGGAATCGAACTCGGGACTGCAGAGACTGCAGCGCAGCGCTCTACCAACTGAGCTAAATCCCAGCCCAGCAGGATATTTAATATTACTAACTATATTCAGAGGAATTAATGTTTTGCCACTTAAAGTGTTTTTTTTGTTGAAAGAGCAACTGAAGTTAAGCAAATCAGTAATTTCCAACATCTACAGCCTATCTTATTGGGAAACTAAAAGATATTAGACTTGATAAGTGATAAAATATGTCAAATATGCATGTCAATAAATATGTTAATTCTGATCATTAGGTAATTGAAGGCATAAACCTTCATTTTGGAAATGTATACTACGATCTATATTTCATAACTTAGAAACATCTCTGAGCAGCATTCCTTTGCCTGCCAGGCCAATGTAATAATATGCTTAAATATTTGTTTCTCTTAGCCAGCAAGGCAAGGAAAGAGAAGCTATAGAAAGCATGTTTCTCTATTAACACTAGATGGTGCTACAATACAAGTAAACAATAAATGTACAGCCACTTCCTCCCCTTGCCAGGATTCAATCAAAGATCTAATTAATCACTAAATCTTGCCCACTTTAGTACAGATAAAGATCCAAACTGTCTTGAGTTTATACAAAAGATTACTGGACATGTTTTAATAGCTTGTTACTACAGAACACTAGTAAACTACTGATAGTTTAATATGCCACCATAACCTAATAGTTTTTCAGATGTATGAACATTTGTGTGTATGTGTGTTTTTAATTCTTCTTAAATTACTTGGTGGAATATTAGTGCTCACATAGTTTGTTATAAACTGGCACACAAAAGAGGTTGTGAAAATCTCCCTTGGAGATTAAAAGCAACACAAAACCCTCTATTGCTTTCACAGGCCTGCTTCAAAGCAAGTTGATGAATTTTACCAGACAATGCCTAGATATTATTTCCTGGCACAAGATCTCATGGCAAGACAGCAAAGCATTTCCCCAAAGCTACATCAGTTCTCACAGTAAACCCCAGGAGTCAGGGAGGAGTGACAAAACAGAGAAAGGATCAGCAGATTTTCTGGTGGAATGTCTAGTTAATACCTTTCCCAGTAACCTCACATAGAGTTTAAACAATCTGTTTAACACATTACACTAAGCAGAGAATAATTTGGACTAGCCCTGCCAATTATTCATATCTTATTAAGGATCACTGGAAACAAATGCGCTAAGATCCCTACCCTGGAAATAATGATGTTGGTGAAGATGGCATGGAGTTAATAGAGCAAAGGGAGCAAATCCAATTAGAATACAGGATATTAGGGGACTGGCAAGTCTTTAGAGGTTGTGTTAATAGCAGAACTTTGATCAGGAAAAAACAACATGAGGGTAGACAGCCTGTTGGGGCGGGGGAGTGAGAGGGAGAGAGGGAGAGGAAGAGACGGGAGAAAGAGGGAGAGAGAGAGACAGACAGGAGGTGGAAGAGTAAAAAAAATACACCAAAATATACCAAAACTAAAAGTCCTACTTTGCAGTTTTGCCTTAAGTCAGGATAGCACAAGATGTGTAATCCAGCAAAGACCCTTCATATACTGGATCAAAGCAAAATATCGTGTAACACCCTGCAACTACAGATGCCTAAGCAGAGAGATTGAAACTTGAATAAACAAGACCCTTGCCCTCAAAACTCCCCATCTAATGCTTCTGTGCTTCACTAGCAGAAGTGGGCTAACCTTCACTGCATGAAAAAACAAGGCATAAGGCTTTTTGGTGTATTCATTTCTTGGATAGAAAGCAAGGCATATAGGGATGAAAACTGAAAAACCTCAAAAGATATAGAGTAAGGAATATTTTTAGCATAAAACTAGCTCCTGTGAATATCATTCTGTTTCTTCATTGATGTCACCCATAAATATTAATAGAGTACCTGCTGTACTGTGCTAGAGTTCCTGTCAGTAATTTTTTTTTTCCAGTACTGGGGGGCTGAACCCAGGGGCTCCCACATGCTAGGCAAGTGCTCCACCACTGAGCTGCCCCCCTAGCCCCTTTTATTTTGAGGAAAGGTCTCACTGCATCCACAGACTGCCTGTGACCTTGAACTTGTGATCCTCCTACTTCAACTTCCTCAGTCATTAGGATTATAGGTGTGCTCCACAGCGCCTCTCAGAAATTTTAACATTAAAAAAAAAAAAAAAGCCCATGTCTTCCCAGATAAGGGTGAGAACGAGAGGGACAGAATGATATTTATATACCCAGGAAGAGAAGGGCTGTCACCAGCAGTTGAAAAGTTACTTGATGAATCAAGAGAAACAAGGGAGAAAAAGTGAAAAAAGAAGAAAATAGAAAATAAAAGCAACTACAACTAGGAAAGTCTAATGTGCTGATAGAAGGAAATGGAGAGGTGAGACCCTGATATAAGTTGAGGAAAAGACTGGGGGTTTCATCAAAAAGTAAAAAGTGTGATATGCAGCAATTGCAGACCAACATCTTGAGATTCTAACCTCTTCCACACCAAAAGCCAGACCACTGAGAAGAGTTAACTAACCAAGGCAAAGAACCATCTAGGATTTTAAGATAGCACAGATTACACAGCAGAGAGAAGCGCTAGTATCAGAAGATGGAGCTGGAGTACTGATTCTGACACTCTACTTTCAAGTCCTGGGGGAAATTATCACCTCTTTTATGTTCTGCTTCCAGTCCTTGAGAGCGATAATACTTTTGTTATGAGTTGTGAAAAATCTTATATAAACATCATTTTATTTTTTTTAACTTTTATTATGTATAATTTCAGACATACAAAAAGAAGAGGAAATGAGATAATGAACTTTCATGTACTCATCACCCAGCAATAACAGTTATCAGTCTCTGGGCAGTCTTGTTTTATCTGTGTTTCCACACATTCTCTCTGACCTCCAATTATACTGAAGTAGATCCTAGACATACTGTCATTTCATCTAAATAATATTTCGGGATATATTGCTAAAAGACAAGCACTCTTCTTTTGAAACATAACCATAAGACCATTATTACTTCCATAAAAATTAATTTCTTGATATTATCAACCATCCAATTATTGTCCATATTTCCTGTACTGTGTCTTGTTTTTATACCTTATATTTTGGGTCAATGTCCATGCAAGGTCCACATATTGACTGATTAATAAGTTTCTTACTATCTCTTTTAATCTATAGATTTCCTCTCTCACACTATTCTTTTTTGGAAATTTTGTTGGAAAAATAGGGTTGTTTTCCCTAAGGGTTTCACACAGTCTAGCTTTTGTTGACTGCAACCCCACTGTATTATTTAACACAGCTCCTCTCCCCTCTGTTTCCTGGAAATTGTCAGATTTAAAGGCTTGATCATGTCCCTTTTTTGCTAAGAGTAATTCATGTATGGTGGTGTGTGGTTTCACTGAGAGTTGCATACAATTGTCTTTTGTGATTTTCTTAGCCAATGATAATCATTGCCAGCTGTCTTTACCTGACTGTTTCCCTAGGCATTCTTATTGCCAAACATACATTCTCCAGAAGATTCCTCCACAACCATTCATGATAACAATATACCCCAATTTTCTAGAAGGTGGACTGTTGCCTTTATCCTTGAAATTCTATCTGGTTGACTCTTCAGCTCCCATTTTCCTTACCTTGTTGTTGTTAGGTGCCGTCGAGTCGGTATCCGACTCATAGCGACCTTCGTAGGGTTTTCAATGGCTGACTATTTCGGGATTGCCTTGGGAGTGGATTGCCAGGTCCTTCTCCCATTTTTCCTTACCTGAGCATCCTAAATTATCTTCCAGCAGAAACAGACAAAAAAATCAGCTCACAAAATGTTCTAGTGAGGATCTCATCTTCTTTCCCTTACTAGTGACTTTGTTGTTTACTTGGATTTCCATAGAACTTTTATCTTTTTTAATTTATTTTTTTCCTTTATAGAGTCCATTGCTTTCCTAGTTTGGGGGTAGATTTTTTTCTTCATATGCATGTACTTTTTCAGTATGTAATTTTTTGTGGTTTTGGCGGGTTGAACCCAGAGTCTCAATGAATTGCTCCCCCAGCCATAATTTTTACTTTTTATTTTGAGACAGCATACCACTAAATTGTGCAGGCTACCTCTAGCCTCAAACTTACGATCTTCCTGCCTCAGCCTCCCAATTTGCTAGGAGGACAGGCATGTGCCACCACACCTGGCTAATATGTAATTGTTAATCATTTAAAATTTTAACTTAGGAAATTGCGCATGAAGTAGACATGTTAATATTGGTTCTATCCTACTGTTTGAGCTTTCTTTTGTGGGGATTCTTAGCATGCATATGTTCAGTATTCTTGGCAGTCTGCCTGCATTGATCATTTTTTGTCAAATCCTTTTTATCTCTTTTTTACTGAGGTGTAGTTTACATACAATAGAATTCATCCTTTTATGTGTACAGTTTGGCAAACATTAGTAAAGATAAACAGCAGTAGGACCATGATATAGATCATTTTCCTCATTCCCAAAATGTTATCTCAGGCCTCTTTGTGGTCGGTTGGGTCCTCTTGCCCACACACAAACACTTCCACCTCTAGCAATCACTCTTCCGTCTTTTTTCCCTGTATTTTGCCTTTTTTAGAATGTCATTTAAATGGAATCACACAGCATGTAATTTTCCTTGTGCCTGGCTTCCTTCAAATAGCATAGGCTGTTGTGATTTATTAATATTGTTGTATATTTAATAGTTCATTCTATGGCTAGGTATTATCTCCTTATGGATGAACTTTATCTTTTCATCAGCAGATGAGTATTTGGATTGTTTCAAGCTCGAGGTTCTCATGAGTAGGTCTTTCCTCCGATCAATATTGCATTATTCTTAAGTTATTATCTGTTATGTTTATGTGCCCTGTGCTCCTTCTTCCAGCACTGTCTTTGCTGAAATTGTTTTTCTTTTTATTACTAATTCTTTCCTGAGGTTTTTATCTCTTTTTAAAAATCCTTCTTCTCTTTAATAATCATGTTTTAGTTTTTCTAATTCTTACTTGTTGTTTTTATTTCATAGCTTCTACCATTTTCTTGATTGCCTTTGGTTGAATCCAAAACATTATATATAATTTTCATGTGTTTGTGGGCATATCTTTCTGGAATGTTTTCATTATCTGTAAAGATGATATTTTCTTCCTTTTCCTCCTTTAAAAAAAAAACTGTGTGTGATAACTTGTGTGATAATCAATCTTTTCTGTTGCTCATTTTCTTCACTACTACTGTGATTACAAGAAATGCCCCCCCAAAAGAAAAGGTCTTTGCACATACTTTGAAAATGCTCTACCACTAGGCAACCCAGCCCTGCCTTTTTTCTTTTTTCTTTCTTTCTTTTTTTTTCCTCTTGAGACAGTGTCTCACTATATTATACCTACACCTCACTATATTATGCCTCTAGCCTCAAACTTGCAATCCTCCTGCCTCCACCTCCTGAGTCACTGGGATTATAGGTATGCGCCATTGCACCCAGCGACTAATAATACTTTCGAGGCATTTACTATTACAAATAATATAGGAAAACATCCAAAGAAAAGAACATATAAAACTAAGTATATCAACAATAACACATATAATTATACAGCTCTGCCTTCTGTACAAAGTTGTCTACATTATTACTGTCTGTGAACTTTATGAAATCGGTATTTATTCTCATTTTACTGAAGAAGAAACTGATATACCAAAGTTTAAAAGCTTCTTCAAGTTTATAGTAAGACAATATTACAACTCTCAGTTCCTAATTATCAAACTATCTATAAAGATATACCTAACCAGAGCAAAGACTATTATCCTAATCTGAAGAAAAGTCTTTTTCAAGCAGGGTTTCCTCTGATTTTGATTCATTTTTTAAAAAAGCAAAGAAAATTTGCAACTGGGAATGTAGCTCAGTGGTAGAACACTTGGCTATTATGTGCAAGGCCCTGGGTTTGATTCCCAGCATAGTGGAAAATTAAAATAAAATTTTAAAGTTTAAAAAATTGAAGTATCTGTAACCACCAGTAATGCTTTTGAGTAATAAAAAGTGTCATCCTGATCAAGTAAATTTTCTTTTATATGCTAGTATTTACTTTCTAAGGCTTTCATTTACACTAACTTGCAATCAAGCAGGCAGGATGTGATTTCAGTCACTGGAGAATATCTGTAGCAAAACTGATGGAACCCTTAAATGGTAAAGTGACTATGTATTGCTGAAATGATGACCAGGTGAGACTTGCAAAGTTGGGGGAAGGAGGTCTGAGGCAAGTGAACAGAAGAAAAATGTTTAAACTCTTGATTTTGGCATGATACAACTTTCAATTACATAATTAAGGTTTATGGCTTCTGAACAGAGATGAAAATGCCAACAAGAACAATTCAGAAATTTCCTGTTTATGATGTAGATGAAAAGCATGTGGTTCAGAGACCAGGTCCTATCTGTGCAGCTTCACGAGGACCTGAACTCTATCAGGATGTCAGCCCCAGCAGCACAGAAGGAAGAACTTCCATTGTGTTCATCACAAATGTATCTTTCTGTTTGGAATCACTCTTGTCTTCCAGCATTGTTGAAGGCCTGAAGTTGAGGTGGATCTTAGATTAATGAGAATCTTGCAGTGGTTTTTCTGTTCTCCTTGTCGTGGTGGTGAATTCTGCCTGTTCCAGGACACTGCTGAGTACAAGGAGGTAGGGAATGCTCTCACTATATTTGCTGTACTGAGAACTCTCAATTACCCAAGGTTAAGTTTGCGATTCTGAGCAGCCTCTTCTCCATACTTGAGCCATTTGAGGACCAAACAGGGAACCAGATAAAATAGGGGTCAGAATCCCCAGGACCTTACCTTGCAGTGCTAAAAATGCCTGTTACTAGAGGATCTTCATGTCCTTGCACTCCCAAAACTTGCTCAAAACCTATACAGGATAGGATTTCCTCTGGGTATCCTCAGTAGACGTTAAGGACCTAATGAGTAGAAGATCCAGTGGTTCTCTAACATTGTCTTCAGCAAGAAACTTCTTTTGTTAACTTTCTCATTATCTGCAATCTTTTCCCACAATAAATCCTGTGCTCTGAAAGATTGTGCCTGCAGGATAACTAAATTTATTCAGAAATGATGATGTTTTTCCATTTAATCATGACAAATGTAACTAGCTCCCTGACCAATGTTAAGATAAGAAGTGTTATTTACCTCATGGACTTGATGTAATTCCAGGCAGGATGCAAAAAAAAAACTTAACTTGTGAAGCCATATCATGGATAAATATATAATTTTCTTAAGGCATTTTAAAGTTTCAATGTAGTTTGAAGACTCATTTATTTGCATATCTCAAGTTAAGAATCATACTTTTTTCATATTAACTTATTCCTAGTAATGCATTTTATTTCATTCTCTTAATTCTTTGATTAAAATGCATATAAGTATTAACACTAAAGAAGTAACAAATCCACTAAAAGTTATATTTGAAGTCCATGGATATGATCCAGTTCTCCAACTCTGGTCACGACCAGCCCTGTCTGCCACTCACAGACACGTAACAACTTAAGCTACATATTTTGAGTCAGATATTTTGACTCAGCCATTAGACAAACCATTACTGAACTACAATATAGACTCGACTGGTTTAAATTTCACACACAGCAAAATCATTTCTCAACTTTGAGAACATAAATCATTTCATTTTTTATTGGTAACTTTTTTAGTTAAGTGTTCAGAATAATTGGTTTCATTATGACATTTTTATACACGTGTATCTTTCTATAGTGCATTGCTCAGGCTCACTTCTCATTACCTTCTAATGTCCTCCCTTCCCCCTCCCACTGGTCCCCTTGGTAATCTGTTGTAGTACTCCTTCTACTTTTTTTTCTTTCTTTCTTTTTCTTTTTTTTGATTTCACATATGAGAAAAAACATGTCATACTTGTCTTTCTGATAAGTCTTTCTGGCTTATTCTATATAATATGATGATCTCCAGTTCCGTCCATTTTTCTGCAAATGGCTGATTTCATTCTTCCTAATGGCTGAATGGGCTGGGGTTGAGCTCAGTTGGTAGAGTGCTGCCCTGTACTCTCAAGAGGGCCTGGGTTCAATCCCCAGCACCACAAAAATGGGCAAAGGACATGGCAATCCCCCAAACAATCAGCCCTTGAAAACCCTATGATGGTTGCTATGAGTCAGACCTGACTCTATGGCACCTAACAACAACAACAACAATAGCTGAATAATATTCTGTTGTGCATATATGCCATTTTTTAAATCAACTCATCTGTTGATGGGTACCCAAGCTGATTTTATAACTTGGCTATTGTTAATAGTACCAAAATAAACATTGATGTGCAGTTATCTCTGTTGTATGCTCACTCAGATTCCTTTGGGTATACACCCAGGAGTGGTATAGCTGTATCATAACTATAGTTATTTTTTTAGTTTTTTGAGGAACCTCCATACTGGTTTCCATAGTGGTTGTACTAATTACCATTCCTACCAGCAGTGTGTAAGAGTTCCCTCCAACATAACCCCCACATCCTCACCAGTATTTGTTGGTTTTATTTTGTTGATGCTAGCCATTCTAACTGGGGTGAGATGGAATCTCAATGTAGTTTTGATTTGTATTTACCTGGGAGCTAAAGATATTGAAGATTGTTTTCATGTATTTATTGGCCATTTGTACTTCTTCATCTGAAAAATGTCTATTTAGTTCATTTATTTATTGATTGGATTATTTCTTTAGGTGTTTAATATTTTGAGTTTCTTCTATATGCTAGATATTAATCCCTTGTTGGATAAATAGCTAGCAATATTTTCTCCCCTTCATCAGCCTGTCTTCTCACTCATTTCCTTTGCTGTGTAGAGGTTTTTTAGTTTGATGCAATCCTATTTGTCAATTCCTCTTATTTCCTGAGCTATTGGATTCCTACTTAGAAAGTCATTGCCTATGCCTCTATCTTGAAGTATTTCTCCTGTTTTCCTCTAGTAGTTTCAAAGGTGTAGGTCTTACATTAGGATCTTTCATCAATTTTCAGTTGATTTTTGTACAGGGTGAGAGTTAATGATCAAGCTTCAGTCTTCTACATGTGGATACCCCATATCCCCAACTTATTAAAGAAACTATCTTTTCTGCAATGTATGTTTTTGGCACATTTGTTGAAACTTAGATGTCTGTAGCTGCATGAGTTGATTTCTTGGTCTTCTAGTCTGTGATTTATACTTTATAGTTGAACTACATTTCTTTGAGGCATAAAGACAATATCTCTTTTGCTTTAAGATTTGCTAAATTAGATATGATAACACTAATGACACTAAAGAACTATAGGACTACTCAGCATTAAGATTAAATCATGGTACATGTTGCTTTTCATTGTAAGGCACCATGCACAGATTTCCATGGATCCTATTGGCATTAGCTCTATTATTGTACTTGCTTTATATTTATATCTACTCATGCATTTATTGCCTGCAGCCATAGCCCTGTGGCATCCAATCCCGTCAGGTCCCAGAAGCTAAGCAGGGTCAGGCCTGGTTAATACCTGGATGGGAGACCGCCTGCGAACACCAGAAGCTGTAGGCTTGGGAGAAGGACCTGGCAACTCCCTGCCAAAAATCAATCTGCCATTGAAAACCCTATGAACAGCAGAGAAGCACTGACAATAGTGTTTCCCCTGTTGTACAGAGGGTCGCTATGAGTCGGACACCAACTCGACAGCACCTAACAACAACAACATGCATTTATTAACACCTATATGTAAATTTTTGAAAAGCACATATATCTGCCCTTTTCTACATGTGTCCCTACACCACTAAAAAAGCAAAAACACAAAGAAAACAAACAAAACACCTTTGACTCAAAAAAAAAAAAAAAAAAAGCCAAGTAAAAGTTACCACAAAATCCCTTCCTTTACCCCATATACTCATCAAAGTGGCCACTGCACAGTCATCTTCCTCTACCAACCTATTTTATCTGGGCAAATGGATAGTCAGTAGATTCAGTCATTTATTACCTCCAAAAGAGGTCTGGGGCAGGGTAGAAGTGTTAAGTAATTTAAAAATAGGACAGAACTGATAAAAACAGATAGGAGGAGATCTAAAGGAGATAAAGGGGATAAAGACCTCAGTGCTTCACCATGCTTTTCCCATAACATCAACATCACAAAAGAAAAAATGTGATGCAAACCAGTTCTGCCTTTTAAAAAAGGAAAACGGGCAAGTAAACTTATTTTGAAATTAATTTTCAAGGAAATTTCTTTTAATTTTGAGCAAATCATGTTTGATGAAATTTTGGCAAATTCACTTAGTATTCCAGTGGATGATTCTCACATCCACTCCATCACACTATCCAACTGCTGTATGTTCTAGAAAAACACACAAACCAACTTTAAATGAATAAAAGAAAATAATTTAACAAAAATACATTGGGGAAAATAATTATCTATTGTAAATCTATAATATGTGCCTTTTAAATTATATTGCAGAAGAGAAATTTGAAATAAAGTACAACTATGCCAGATGCAGCAGTGCACAACTGTAATCCCAGAAATTTGGGAGGCTGAGGCAGGAAGATCTCAAGTTCAAGGCCAGAGGCAGCCTGCAAAACTTAGTGAGACCCTGTCTCAAAATAAAAATAAAAAATGGGCTAGGGGTGCAGCCCAGTGGTAGAGCACTTGCAAAGTATTACCAAACAAAGAACAACTCTTTAAATGCCTAAAAATGTGTATTATCTGCATCCTTTCACCTAACGTAAAAATCAAGTTTTCACAGCAATTTATCTTCCTCTTGGCCTACAATAGCAAATCATTAGTCCTTGCCTTCCATTACTTCATTTTATACTGTTTTGTAGTTGAAAATATCAGCAAGTACAAGACCAAGTATTGCATGTATGTTAAGCCCCGTGACATAGGTGTCAGACATGGCCATATGAGAAGCTATGCTCTGCCCAGAAATCTTGCCAGCTTTTGGTTTCCTGAAGAAAGACAGGCATTCTCACTTGGTTGCTGAAAGGGTATCTACCCTTTCTAAGTTTAAGAGCTCCACTGCTTCTCAGAAAACCTAAAGAGAGAGAGAGAGAGAGAGAGAGATGGGATGCTGATCTTAATTCTAGTAGCTATTGGGCATTTTTAAAAATGCTAGTAAAAACAGATATCTCAAAGAAGACCAGTAAGAATAGACACTCAGGGAAAGGACTCTGAGACATGCTCAGTAGTGCTAGGAGGACTTGGCCATCTGGTTGGTTTTATAAGCTGATCAAAATCTCCTGCATGATTTGAGGCTGTCTATAATCATGGTTTACATTAAAATTGGGAGGTGAACTAAAGACAGAGACTATGAGCATTTCACCAAATAGTTTGTTTCTAAAGAATGCTGTCTAACTTGGATGCCATTCAAGAAAAACAGATTTGATTTTTAATATGTCCTAAAGAGTCAGCTTGAAAGATTTTATTACTACTACAGGAATTTCAAGTGGCTAGTAAGAATTTGGCATTCTGATTTCCAAATAGCCCAACTAGCCTGTATATACTAGATAAATAAGTTAGTTACCAAACTAGATTAAAACATTGGCTTAATTTTTCATCTGGAAGATAGTAAAAATCCTGCCACCTCCTGACTTCATCATTAAGAGATATGTAATGAATGCCGGGAAAAGACACTAGACAGAAGTTCAGAAGGCTGCAATCTTAGATTCTGCCGCTTCTTAACAATGGGAACTTGAAAATTCATCCAACTTTCCTGGGCCTGTGTTTTCACATTTGTAGAAAGAGGAGTGGAGCTGGATGATCTCTTACTCCATTCTCCCTCAATTCCTACATTAAAATGAAAATTATCCGACTTCTCTAAATGTCTCTATATGGAAAATCCTACTTTTATAATAGTGTGTCTATGACTACAGTCCCCATATGTCTATCATCTTGTGCTGTGAGGGCTTGTGTGTTGACATAATGCTGAAAGCTATCCCACTGGTATTTCAGGTACCAGCAGTATCACCCATGGTTGACAGGTTTCAGCTGAGCTTCCAGAGTAAGACAGACAAGGGAGAAAGACCCAGCAGCCCACTCTCAAAATAATTAGCCATTGAAAATGCTATGAATAGTAGAGAAGCACTGTCAAATACAGTGCCAGAGAATAAGCCCCCAGGCCGGAAAGCATTCAAAAAATGACTAGTGAGGAGTTGCTTCCTCAAAGTAGAGGCGACCTTGATGAGGAGAATACACTAAAGCCCCTGGGACTTCCATTTGTTGATATGGCATGACTCAAAATGAGAAGAAAAACAGTGGCTGCCATATTAGCTCAAACATGAAAAGATCTTGTGCGTGGCACAGTGTTGGGTAGTGTTTTGTTCTGTTGCACACAGGTTCATCATGAATAGGATATGAATCGATGGCACCTAACAATAATGCATTGTTGTTGTTGTTAGATGCTATCAAGGTGCATCTGACTCATAGGGACCCTCACAGGATTTTCAATGACTGATTGCTTTGGGATTGCTTCAGGAGTGGATACTATGTCCTTTTCCTAACCATGTCTACAGCAACAAATTATGTTTCTATAGCCAGGGAAGAAGTCCCACCAAGAACTCTTCAAAGGTCATGTACCCATCATGCCCATGACCACCATTCCTTCTTTTGGATTAAACTAGATCATAGAGGATTCAGGGTCCCTGCCATACTTACAATTACTAGACCAGTTTAAGAATATAAGCACCATACATGACAGTAGCCTTGTCCTTGTATTTTTTAAAGCATTCACATATATTATTTCATTTGTAGCTCATAACTACTTAGTAGGGTAAGTGGTAGGTACTACTGTTCCTATTTTGAATTGAATAGTTCAATGACTGGCCATAGTGCATATGAATATATTCCCACTGTAAACCAAAACAATGTTTATTTATAGTCTCTGGAGTGTAGCTCAGCAATAAGTATAAAACATACCAGTATGTACCAATCTCAATTTTAAATATTTTAGACAAGAATTCAGAGACCTAAACTCAAATATAATAATCACAACACTTTTTATAATAGAGAAAAATATAAGCAACCTATGTGCCCATCAATAGGAGTCTAAGAAAAATATATTAAGGAAGATCTAGGAAGTAGAATATTATAAAGCATTAACAATAATGGCATAGAGCTCTAGTTAATAAAATGGAAATATATCGCAACTTATCTTTGATTCAAGAAAAGGGGTTTGAAGAAAATTTAAAACATGAATCAGCTCTGTCCAATAGAGGTCTCTGCAAGTAAGAAATGGGCTGCGCTATCCAGTACAATCATCATTAACTACACTTAAAACATGAGTAGTAGTGAGGAGAGAGAGAGAGAGAAGCCTGATAAAACAACAAGGCTCCTCTAAGACTTGGAAGTTTACATTCCTCACCCTCCTAATCAAAGAACAGGACTCCACTCCCTTATCTGAGGAATGCAGAGGAAAGCCCCTGTCTGAACTCAGAGGCACAGCAGTAAACCCCTTTACATTGACACATCTTCTAGGGATTGTGTAAAAGTTGTTCCTTTAAAGATTTTGTAGTCAAGGACTTTCTGCTTGGATTGCTCTGTAACACCTGCAGACTGTTTAAAGTAACCAATCAAAACACACAGACTTCTTTGTCTGCTAGTCTGTAAATTCTATAAATAGAACAGGGACAAATAAATCAGGGAGCGTGGCCATTTCAGGACCTATGCCCATCACTACTCAACAAGCAATAAAACCTGTTCCTCTAATTAATACTGGTGTTCAGGTGATTCTTTCTCTCTGACAGGCCTTGCTTCCTACAACAGTAGGACTAAGGAACTGAAATTCTGGGTTAATTCCATTTTAACTGATTCAAATTTAAATAGCCACGTATGGCCAATGGCTATCATATTTGGATGGTGAAATACACATTTATTTTATGTGTTACTTTATAATCAGAAAGATATAAAGTCATCACCCCAGAAACAACAACAAAATTAATCAACCTATGTCTAGAAGACAATCAGAAGATATAAGAATGAACTTGTCAAAAACAACTTTACCTAAGGAGCTGCTATGCCTGCAGTGTGAGGCCCCAGGGTATGCTTTATAGATGTGATTTCCATACCTAGGCATGCCTGTGCTAATTTGCAATTCTTCCTAGATACCAGTCCACACACTAGCAAATAAGTAGCTTTATGCCAAGAAAGCTATATCTTTTATGCCAGCTCTGCAGAACAGACCAGAAAGAACGAGTAAGAAACGGAAGGAAGCAGACAGTGGCACAGTGTCAGGGAATATTTCATTCTGTTATACATGGGGTTGCTATGAGTCAGGCCTAAATTGACAGCACCTAACAAACAAAAACACAATAAGATGGTAAATGTAGTCCCTTTTTATTTGTGGGGTTTTTTGTTTGTTTGTTTGTTTGTTCTGTTGTTGTTGGTGGTGGTTTTTTGAAACAGGGTCTCACTGTGTAGCCCAGGTTGGCCTGGAACTCACTAGGTAGACCAGACTGGCCTTGAATTTACATCAACCTTCCTGCCTCTGTCTCCCAAGTGCTGGGATTACAGGGGTGAGCCACCAACGCCTGCCTTAAATGTATTCATATAAAAGGCGGAAGCTTTCTTAAATAATGAATTGGTCTAAATTCTTTCATTCTTAACAGTAAAACTATAATTAACCAAAGTCCTCAATTAATTGGATCTCCCCCATTATATGTTTAGAAGGAAAAAAGTTCCAAGAAAAGGAAGTAGCAAACTTTCGGTGTAAATCTTTTAATACATCTAAATCTGTTTTACTTTAATATGCGAAAATGATGTTCCAACTGATAGCTATAAAAACTGCAATGTCCTTAATCCTGAGAAAGATTTAGATATATTCAGTTCTATGAACATGAAACTTGGGGGAGAAAGTACACTAATAATATAGAAGACATTTTTTAGCATGATGTGAAATCGTTTATTTTCATTCTATTTTAACAGGTCCTCTTTCATATAGGCCTGGTTCATTAAGCTATATTTCATTGTGTTTTAATATCTATGTATGTTTTAATATCTATGTTGTTGTTGTTAGGTGCCGTCGAGTCAGTATCTGACTCATAGCAACCCTACATGACACAGGCGAAACAGTATTGTTACTGCTTCTCTGCTATTCATACGGTTTTCAATGGCAGATTGTTTTTTGGGAGTGGGTAGCCAGGTCCTTCTCCGGAGCCTACAGCACCTGGTGCTCCCAGATGGTCTCCCATCCAAGTACTAACCAGGCCCGACCCTACTTAGCTTCCGAGATCTGATAGGATCGGATGCCACAGTGCTAAGGCTGCAAGCTTTAATGTCTATGTTAGGTGCGGTCAAATTGGTATCCGACTCATAGCGACCCTCATAGGGTTTTCAATGGCAGATTGTTTTGGGATTGCCTTGGGAGTGGGTTGCCACGTCCTTCTTCCAGTTTTGCGGTGCTAGGAATCAAACTCAGGACCTCAGAAACTGCAGAGCGGCTCTCTACCAACTGAGCTAAATCCCAGCCCCACAGCTAGTTGCTACTAAATAGACAAAGAGTTTCCTTTGCTGTCAGTGTGCTTCTGATATCTCTGAGGCAATCTGAACCAAATGAGCTATGATTTAGAAAATGGGCTAGGACATCTCAATATTCCCTACAAACTCTAGAAAACAGTCACTAGTTAGTGTTAAGAACACTGATTGTTATAGCAGTGACATCCCACATGCTTGGAATCTAGCTTCTCCTTAAATTTTGCTCAAGGTAAACACTGGAAGTTTGTTTTCATGATCTCTATCAAAAGCTCTTTCCCAATATTACCATAAAAAGACAAGTAAATGGAAGAGAAGTCTTTGATGGGGGGGTGACAAGGGGGAGGAAGCCCACAAGAGGGTAGGGGGGAACTTATATGTATAATGTACAACAAAATGCATATATGGAAATGTCACAATGAAAAGCATGTCAGAATGAATCACATTAAGGTGTACATTAAAAATTTCCAATAAAAAAAGCTCTTCTACCTATGCTTTATAAAACAGAACTCTTTTTTTTCATCAAAAATTCTTTTCTAAGAAAACATCTGGTGTTCATTCTTGATGTGAATGTGAGCCAAGGCATTACTTATCCCATCGACATTTATTTTTAATGCTTTATCTCTAATTATAGACAGAAAGCCTTTGTAGTGGGTGAGAGCCATTCAGACATTAAAGAGCAGACTGGGAAGTTAGTATTTTATGATGAGGATCTCTCCTTCAATCTTGACTTCTACCTAGAACTGGAGTCTTCCTCAAAGCCCCTGAAGCTTGGGCACATGAAGAAACCTAACGCAAAGAATCCAGATGGCTATTTTCTATTAAACATACAACTATGGAATCAAGTATGCATTTTTAATCTCTCTCACACTCACTAGCTCTGTCTCTGTTTTTCTCCTTCTCTAGCTCTGTCTCTAGTTCTTCTCATTTTGAAGTTGATTACCTGACAAAGCAGTATGATATAGTATATTGGTATTAAGTTGGAGTCCCCCATAAGTGGGTTTATAAAAGTCTCTTCAAATAGTATGCAAATTACTATGGGTGTGTGTGTACAATGTCTTGAGAAGATATTTTATAGTTTTCATCATATTAGTAAGAAATTACTTATATGAAAATGGTTAACATAGGCTAGGATTAGAAAGACCTAGTTTCTATTCCTAGCTCTCACTTTCTAGCTGTGCGATCTTCAGCAAGTCAGTTAACCTCTCTGTTTCTCAAGTTCCTCATCAGAAAGCTAGGTATTATTATAAGAATTAACTGAGATAATGCCAGAAAAGCACTTTGAGGAGAGCAAAGCTCAAATGCGGGGCAGCTAATTAATACTATTACTAGAAGGCTAAAGGACTTGAGGAACCTTAAGAGGAAGAAAAAAGGTCCTCACTCAGATACAGAAAGAGGAGACTGGAGGTGAAGGCTACACAGTTGCCAAAATTGATAGTTTGCTAAGAGTATGCCTAGTTATCTCCACAAAACATGAATGGTAGATGGTGCCTTGTAATTCTTTCATTTTATAAGCAAGCTGACACCCAGAAAAGGATGGCATTGCCACATCATAAAGTTGGTAATGCAACTTGAACACCCGATTTTGGTTCTAGTCCAAGCAGCTGAAAACAAAGAGAAGCTGCTGGTTCTGTCATTATCCAACTACAAACAAAACCACTCAACTTCACCTGATTTATAGGCATTTTCCTCCCTCAAAAGAAGACCTTTGGTCCCAGGCATCATTAATCAAAATGTCAGTGCATTTCATTTCTAATTCTTCCCCATTTGTTCTCCTTACTAAAGAAAAAGCAGCGTGTATGGGTAGATTTACAACTGGTTTAAATATGTCACTGTACCTTTTATAACCTTTGAAACCAAGACTCCCACTGTAGGAGCTATTAGAGAGAATGCCACGAGTGAGCACATTTCCATACCAGCTCTCAGTTGCACAGAATGGGTGTAAATAAATACTAAAGCTGCCAACTAGTTCAGGATAGAGTTAAGTTCATAATCCCATTTCCTCTCAAACATGAATATGTGATACACTGGAAATTTAGAAGAACTGAATTGGTAAGAATTTTCAGAGAATTTTGAGATCTAACTTTGTCCATACTTTGGGTTATATTAACTGGGATCTAGGGCTAGGGGTGGAGCTCAGTGGTAAAGTGCTTGCTAAGACTGCATCAGGCCCTGGGTTTGATACCCAACAGAGAAAAAAAAAGCCAGCATAGAGAAAAAAAAAAAAAGCTGCAAAACCAAAAACTCACACACAAAAACCAACAACAGCAAAAACTTTAGTCTGTTGTCTTTGATGAAATTTAATTAAGGTTAATCAACACTCCATTCTTATTAAGAAAGATGTCATAATTTTCTCTGAGATAATACTAGCAAAATTCTTCTTATTTTGGCCAAGCCTTTAACCCCAAAGTTTCCATGAATGATTAACAGCAATTTAAAAATGCTTATGAGTACATTTTACTAATTGTTTGAAATATTATTAGGAAATTATGGTTTCCCTGGCATGCTAATGACATCTAGAAAGCACAAGAGGGAGATTTTAAGATGATAATATGAGGACTCAGTCATTCAATTGACCAAAAATTTATACCAGTTTAATGCAAAGAAATAGAACTTGCCCTGAAAAAGCTTTTAGGCTTGTGTGAGAAGGTTAGAAAACGATATATGAAAAAGTAAATAAAGATGCAAAGTACTTGACATTAGTGTTAAATTACAGATGAAGAGGGCAGGACTCTATGAGCAGTGTGGACTGAGCATGCAGGAAGGCCTTCCAGGGGAGATAGGAGTTGTAGGCTAGAACTTGGATCACTGGTTTCAAGTCATATGTGGATGAGAATAGTCACGAGTTTACAATTCACACTGTGAGATCTAGGTGTTGTCATGATACAAGGAAAGAGAAACAATTGTCTCACAAAGCTTCCATTTGAAATGCAATTCTATTTGGTTATCTTCAGCTAATAAATCTACCAAAATAACAGTAAAAGACCACCAATAAGCCAAAGAATTTAAGTTTGATGAAGAGGTATATATACCACATTGGCTTTTTAAAATAAAAGCAGAAACCATAAAATTCTGCTAAATAAATGTACAGTCTTTATAAAGTTTTGTGCTTTGATTTAATCTTCAATAAATCTGTTCTGGAAGCTTGCAATATAATTCTGAATTTGCATTTTAAAAGATGTATTGAATTTTAGGATAACCACATTAAACAGTTATGAAATATTTATTCTTATTTATGATATTTTGACAGATAAAAAATAATTGCTTATAGATCTGTAGAAGATGTCAAGTCCAATCATTTTGAAAACAAAACAAACAACAATAAGAAAATAGGATGTCTATCTGCTGAGAAGAAAATTCTCCATTTTTTCTAACATATGTTTACTTGTATACAACTTAATTTATGAAAATTCAAAAAGAAAGATATTTTTAAAATAGTATTAATCCATGCAGAGTTTAGAATCATTTTGATTTATCTAGTTCACTGTTACCCAACAGATTTATATATTCAAGTGTGAATTACCAGTATTAACATATTTATATAGAACCCAGGAAATCATTAAGTCCATCTGGTTGTTTAACAAGCTTGTTTTTGCCAGGATAATGAGGTTTCTGTGCACTTACTTATAAGAACCCTACATTTGTTAATGCCTGCAGTCGTACCACTGTGGCATCCAATCCTGTGAGATCTGGGAAGCTAAGCAGGGATGGGCCTGAATAGTACTTGGATAGGAGAACACCTGGGAACACCAGGTTTGTAGGCTTGGGAGAAGGACCTGGCAACTCACTCCCAAAAAACAATCAGGCATTGAAAACCCTATGAATAGCAGAGAAGTGCTACCAATATTGTTTTGCCTGTTATACATAGGGTCACTAAGAGTCAGGCACCAACTAGACAGCACCTAACAAAAACAAATGTATGTAGGGTCGGTGTGAGTCAGACACTGACTCCATGACACCTAACAACAACATTTGTTGATATGAAACAAAATACAGAAAAACTCAAATAAGTTATAATATCTCACCATCTTTGAATGTCTTCTTGCAGCAACTATTCATTAGTGACCCCCACATGATTTACAACTAAATGTTCACTGATACAATATTTCTGAAATTGCAAACAGAACTTTTAGAGGTGAGGATTTCTCCTCCAACTCATACCTCTCAAATGCAAAGTGTTGAGGATGTTCTGTCCGAAGAAACAAAATGAAGATATGCACACCATTAGATTTCTAGGTTGGGGAACTATCCCTAAGTAAAATCTGCCAATTATTCACAAGTCTTAAGTATATTAGTTTGTTTTCAATCAATAAAATATTCAAAGGAAACATGTTTTGTGATGATCATTTCTTTCTGTCCTTATTTCCAAGTCATACTATGTGTCAACAGAGATATATAGTTGTAAAGTAGAAATATTCAAGTTCCTTATAACAGCTAAAGCAGTAATCGCTCAACTTCAATGCTGCGTCCATAACCATGTTACAGTAGACACCATTGGAAAATACAGGGAAAACCAACAGACTCGCCAACATAGCCTGCAAGATGGTTTCACCAAGTAGGTGTCATTTTAGCTGAGCAAATGGGTCAATTTTTGTAGGCAGAGATGTTTGGGGTAAGCCACAATATGATATCCCAGGAAGAGAGGAAACTATGTTTCAAGTCAAGGGTTTCTGTATGGGCCTGGCTTGTTATAGGTATACAAAGGGGAAGTCAGGAGATAGAACAATAGGTCAACTGGATCTAGATTTTGAGACCACACCCAAGCATTTCTACTGTATCTGGGAGGGCAGCTGGGAGCTAAGGTGGATAAACACTGTAGTTAAAATATTTTATAAAACACTTCACTCTTAGTTATTTCTGGGATAGGGGCATAGACACCTAAATAAAAGGAGGTAGTCTCCTACCTGGTGTTATCTGAAGTGGGTGGAGAATAGCCCTCCTTGAAAATCTCTCTCCCCAACAAGTCACCGGTGCCTGACTCTCACCCTTATAAACACGGACTCCTTTGGCTAGTGGAGTACTAATTCCCTTTGTAAAGGTTTGAACAGCAGCCATGGTTAACACTATCACTGGAATTATAGTATAGGTTTTTGACAGAAAGTAAGTTTCTGGATAGAGGGGAAAATGCAAGAGGCACTGGACACTTTCTTCATAGTTTGTCTGAGGCCAGTTTTCTCCTTGTGAACTACCTCTCCTGTGGACCTCCACACCCATTTTTCCTATCTCGGGAGAAGAGCAGATCATTTCCAGCTTGCATTTCACACATTCCTTTTCCATTTACTGAAGTATCTGCCTTATTCAAATCATTGAAATTGGTCCATTAAAGTGTCACAGAACAATAGAAGCAGCTTGCACCCAAAAGCCTGCGAATAACAGCCACACAGCTACAATGAAGGGGGATTTCTATTCTGTTCCTTTTTTATTCTATTCACGTTTATACAAAGAAAAATAACTCCTAGCCCCTGATACCAAGTGACAACAGGCATATCAATTCAGTCTGAGCATGATGCAGCAAACTAAACCACCGGGCCAGTCACCTCTGACTCCCTCACTCACTCTCTGGGTTGTCATCTGTTATCTGAAGGACTTTTTCTTGCTTTCCACTTCCACCACCCAAGACCAACCACTCTGTGTCACTTACTGACAGCCTCACAACCATCTCACATCTCTGCCCTTTCTAGATCACTCTGCACACACCTCTAAACTCATCCTACGGCACATGCTGAATTTTTACCACATTTTACCTTTGTTTGTAGATATTTTTGTCATTGTATCAAGCCCAAACTCCTCTGAGGCCTTTTGTGTTTTTATAGTCCTTTCAAATGTATTTCTACCAACTTTAATAATATATGACTCCCCTCATTCCTTAGGTCCATGCAGGAAAAAGTGCCTCTGACTTTCACAGTCAAAGTTTTCTTTGCTCAGGCTATTTCCTGTGCCTATTCACGGGGGCGAAATTAGGCCACGCAGGTGACAGACTGAATAACTTCAAAAGGAGCCACTCGTGTAACCTGTACAGCCATAGGTGGGCAGCCCCATGTCTGGACTTCTGTGTGAGATAATTTCTAGGTCAACAAGTTGTTTAGAAATTAAGTAAGAGAGGAAAGTATGCTGTAACTAGATTGGGTTTTTCTTTTGCCTTTAAAATTTGAAGAAAATAACATAATATATTGAAAACATATTGACTTGTGTCTGGCATGTACTTATGCTCGTTCATCTCTTTGTTTGTACTGCCTTTATGAGGTCCTATCACTTGAAAAACTGTGCCAGGGATGGTGGTGCATGCCTTTAATCTCAGAGTCTCAGGAAGCAGAATCAGGAGGATGACAAGTTCAAAGCCAGAAGCAGCCTGCATAACTTATAAAGGCCCTGTCTCGAAATACAAAGGAAAAAAATGGGCTAGGGGTACAGTACAACTCAGTGGTTGAGTGAGTGCTTGCAAAAAGCATGTGTGAGGCTCTGGGTTCAACTCCCCAGTACTGCAAAAAAAAAAGAAAAAGAAAGAAAAAGAAAGAAAGAAAGAAAGAAAGAAAGAAAGAAAGAAAGAAGAGAAGAGAAGAGAAGAGAAGAGAAGAGAAGAGAAGAGGAAAGGAAAGGAAAGAAAGGAAGGAAGGAAGGGAGGGAGGGAGGGGAAAAGGAACGGAGGGAAAGGAAAGGAAAAGAAAAGAAAAACTGAAGAACTTTCAGGCACGGTGGTACATGCCTGTAATCCCAGTGACTTGGGAGGCTGAGGCAAGAGGATTACAAATTTGAAGCCAGAGCCAGCCTGTGTAAGTTAGCAAGACCTTGACTCAAAATATAAAGTAAAAAAAAAATGTACTAGGGTGCAGCTCAGTGGTAGAGCACTTCCAAAGTATGCATGAGGAAAAACTTAAACTTAACCAAATCATGTAGATGCCTTTATTCTATAAAAGTGACTTTAAATTCCTGGCTGTCTTGTTGGGAAAAAGGGAGAATTCATGGAGTAAGCAAGATGTAGCCAAAATCTCTGCTCAAAACCTTCTCCAAGGGGTTGTCAGCTTTGGCTGTCCATTGGAATCACCTGGGGATCTATAAAGACTGAAGCCAGAGTCCAGTTCAGACTCTGAGGCAGCTGGTCTAGAACATGGCCTGAGCAATTCCTGTTTCTAAAGCTTCCCAGGAGATTCTACCGTGCAGTGAAGAGTGAGAACCATGGTCTCTACTCATGCCATACCTGGAAGCCAACTGATTTGTTAGTGTTTCTCATTAAACATATTCATCTCTTATTCCACTCCATTCCATGTTAAGATAGTAGTAATTCATACCTTAGTACTGCTTCACTTTAATTAGATCAGATGTTTCCCTCTTTTAAGACTTAAAATTTTAAAGGGGGCAGAGTGAGCAAGGCAGCAGTAAATAAGGAAAGAGAGAAATAAGTTATCTTCCTTATTCAGGGTAGCTATGACACTCTACTCAAAGGGACACCAGGACTTCATTTACATTCCCACTTCAAACTGCTCACTTTCCTATCTGTGATGAATTAAAATGCACAGAGATTGAATCTTCTTCCTAAACAACGAGCCTTCCCCCTCAAGTCCATTCATCTTAACTGTGTGGCACAATAAAACCAGTATTATCCTATACTTTCTAGCCACTCACACCTGTGTGTGGGAGGGGTGTGAGGCTATTGCACTAAAGTAGAAAGAATGTTAAACCTGAAGCTCAAACTGCCTGGTTTGACTCCCAAAATGATCACATACTAACCTTCTGAGACTCAGTTTCCTCATCTTTAAGAGTATGTTCTTGTGAGGATTAAATAAGAAATTGTAGCCAATATGGTGGCTTACAGATATAATCCCAGCAATCAGGAGGCTGAGGCAGGAGGATTACATGTTTGAGGCCAACCTGGGCAACTTGAGATTCTGTCTCAAAAATAAAAAATCAAGGTGGGGAGCATACAAGAGGGTAAGGGGGCACCTATATGAATAATGTACATCAAAATGCATATATGGAAATGCCACAATGAAAAGCATATCAGAATGAATCACATTAAGGTGTACATTAAAAATTTCCAATAAAAATTAATAAATAAATAATAAATAATAAAAACAAAATAAACAGGGGATGAGGGGCAGCTCAGTGGTAGAGTGCCTACCTAGCATATGTAAGGCCTTGGGTTCTATAGTACTAGTTGTCCAGTGCCTCAGACAGAGGGAGAGGGAGAGGGAGAGGGAGAGGGAAAGAGAACGTAAAATTCCTGATCCATATCGGGCATTTTATGAACGCTCCTAAACCAAAATCCTCTATGCAAAGAAAGGGTTACCTCATATCCTAGCTCTGGTGATTGTCCCTACAAACACATAGCTCCTTGAGACCATAAAAACAGATGGATATTGTTGCTCAGTGATAGCTCATGGTGACATCATTAAGCAAACATTTTTAAGGAACAAACTCTGATAACATTTCTCTAATCAAAATAATGTCTGTTTCTTCTGAGTTTTCTCATTAGCTTCATTTTCAAATCATTTTACTATGTTTATTACTTTTCTCTAAACTTTGTTCTAATTTTTTCTTTCCAATTATGCAGTCTGTGATAATCCTCATTTTCCAGGTTACATTTACTAGCTAAAAATTACACAGCTGAACAAACTGATGGATTTGCTGAGCCACGTTGACAATTAATGCTTCCATTCTGAACCCTAAATATATTAGTACATGTAGCTAAGGTCTGTGCATGGCCCAAAGATCTTTCATAATAATATATGTCAGAAACCACCAGTTAATTTTTCCATGTTTCCCTCCCCATGTCTTAACAAAAAAGGTTTATATGTAGTACAATAAAGGTGCTAGGTCTGAGACTTAGATCATCTTCCAAAATTATGATGAAAGTGTATTAATTATTCGACAATCAAAAAGCATTCATTTAGTACTTACCCTATTTTCTAGTATTGGATGTGTGGAGAGTAACAATGGGGAGATAATTACTCAATAATTTATTGATACAGAGTTTTCCACATTATTGGGTCTTCTAAATATCTAGCATTAGCCTTTCAAACATCAAATGTCCTTTTTATTTCAACCATTGTTATTTGTCAAGTATTATTACACAATCTAAGCTCTAAGTACATGGAAAACTTTTCCATTACTAAACATCATCATCATCAAAGAAAGGGGAGTCATGAGAGGGCAACAGGAGGGGGAGAACATGAGCAAAGTACAAGGACGTGGACTATGGAAATGTCATAATGAAACCCATTAAGTTGTACACTAACTAAAAAATTACTTAAAAAAAAATTTAAAGAATACTTCAACCCCTGCATCATGTCTCCCTTGTTCCCCACAGGCAGTATTCTCACCAAAGATAATTACCACAAAAAAGAAAGAAAAAATAAGCATCTTAATGAAACCCCACTCCCAAAACACTTGACAGCTAGTTTCCCATTTCTCTAAAAAGATATCCTCTAAGAAAAACACATTGTCAGTCTCTTCAGGCTACTATTAAAAAATGCTTTGGACTAACTAATTTATAAATAATAGAAATTTATTTCTCACAGTGCAGGAAAGTCCAGGATTGAGACACCAGCAGAAGTAGTATCTGGCAAGGTCTTGCTCTTTGCTCCCAAGATGGCACCTTGTTGCTATAGCTCATGGCATTAGACAAAAACAGCTCCTTCGTGCCTTTTTATAAAATCACTAGTCCCTTTCATGAGATGGTGCCCTTACGACAATAATCTCCTAAGGGCCCTGCCACCTAATATCACCACCTTGTTGTTTACTCTTGTTAGGTGCCATAGAGTCAGGTCTAACTCATAGCAACCCTCATAGGGTTTTTCAATGGCTGATTGCTTCTGGATTGGATTGTCATGTCCTTCTCCCCATATTACCACCTTAGGAGTTGAGATTTCAATATATGAATGGGGAGCGGGACACATTCAGACCATAGCACATATCAACCACAAAAGAGATTATAGCCATATATCTGAGCTTTGGGAAAACAAAATTTTTTAGTTCTTATATGTGCCAGTGGATAAATCAGCCTCATATTTTAGTTTCCTAAGATTTGGAACCTATCTTAAGGCCTGCCAACTTAATGAGCTTTTCATGTAAGTTTTGATCCCATTTAAGAATAAAAACTGTAATACTGCACAAAAGAGTACCAGATTAAATTTACTTGTATATGTTCCAAAATTAGATTATTATCAATGATCTTGAGGAAAGTTGAGAAATGGTCAAAAACAGTAATCATCAAATTGCTCTGGCCTTGACTCAGAGAAAGGCATAAATTTACATTACATCTAAGCATATACATGCCTGCAGCCATATCACTGTGGCGTCTGATCCCACAAGATCTTAGAAGCTAAACAGGGTTGAACCTGGTTAGTACTTGGATGGGAGACTTCCGGGAACACCAGGATCTGTAGGCTTGGGAGCAGGACCCAGCAACTCACTCTCCCCAAACAATCAGCCATTGAAAACTCTATGAATAGCAGAGAAGCACTGACAATGGTGTTTCACCTGTTGTATATAGGGTCTCTATGAGTTGGATACCAAATCAACAGCACTGACAACAGCAACAATAAAGCATATACATATATGCATAGAATTAAAACCAAGTTTTACAACACAGCATTTATCCTTACATCATGTGATTCTATTCTTCTTCACTAGTTTAGCTCTCTAATTCATTAAATTGATTTCACAACCTGCTAAATGGATCAAGACTTAACATCTGGAAAAATCATTGTCTCAAGGGCAGAAATGAGAATATCTACTTTTCACAGAAAACAATGATATTTTTCCTTTGATCTTAATTAAGATAGACTATGTCTGTTCAGAGGTGGTATAACTTGAATCCTTCAGGCTTTAACATATAGTCATGTTAACGTTAAGATACTCTAAGCCCCCAACTATTAATGTCACTTAGTTTGGTTCCACTTAAAATTCTGTTTATTAAAAATGTCTGAGAACCCCAGGCATTTTTACATGTGCCCAGGAATCAATAATGGCTGTTGCTCACTGTCACAGCCAGCAGACCCTGGACTCCACAGCTGTCATCTTTCTGCCACCATTGCCATCTTCAGCAAATCATACTTATGCTCTGGCAAAGAGAGAAAGAAAATGCTCATTCCCTCTGTACCTGCCAAACAAGAGGAAAGTCCACCTCAGCCACTAAGAAAATCACCTGAATCATGCCCACAACTCCTTCCCCTTGCTAGTTACCCACACTGTCCAGGTGCCTGCTCAGGAGGGATGTTGGGGCTGGGAACATACTGTGTCACAACCATTGCTGAAGCAGACTCTTGGACCCAAGGTGACTATGATTCCTCTCCCAGAAGCGCCCTCATCCTTAGTCTTCCATCATCTTTTGGCCATGAGGCACATCTGATGTGCTAACTCCCAGCTGTAGAGAGCATTCAAACCTTCTTCCCAGCAAGCCCTCTGGACTCCATGTGAGTCGCTGGGTATCTGAATTAACTCCCAGATGTCAGGTGCATCTGTCTGGGTACAGCCCAGGCAAAACATCTTGTAAACAGAGACTGTCAAGTGTGCTAACTTTGAAAATCAGACCTAAATCAAAGACACAAGTCTTATGTGGAGGTGATTTACAATAGAGTCTATCTAAAGTCGGTTTGGGGGAACTGATTCCAGTTCAGTCACTTCCAGGTGTCTGTTATCCAGCTACATCATTTAGCTTATACGGATCATATCAGTGTTCTCTCTTTCCTGCTGTTATGTGTTCAGGGACAAAAATAATATTCTCCCTGAGAAGACTATAGATGCACAAGCAGAAATGCCTACTTTACCTGCTTAGTAAACAAATACATTCACACAGGAAAGAGGTCTCAGCTAAAATCAAAACATTTGAAGGTTCTTGGTCTGGTTTTCTTGTACAGCACAGCTTCTGCACCCAGAGGGAGCGCAGGTTTCTAAAAATTGTTCAGCTGCTTTCTCATACTTCTTACTAAAGTATATGGGGGAAGCTAGGAAGCAAAAATATGTGGACTGCATTCTTCAGTTTTAAAAATAATGGGAAAAGTACTTAGTATATTTCATTATTCTTTTTTGTTAATCTTAAGGTTAGACGTTTTTGTTCATTTGCAAGAACAATCACCCTGCTGTGGGAACTTTATAATAATGGTTTATAGTTCAACCTGGAGATTATAGTAAAATTTACCTTAAGAACTCAGAAATAAGCGAGATAGGAATAGTGTTTGAAAAATAAACTTTGAGATCAACACAATGACCAGAAGATAAGCAGAGTCACCTTTAAAGAAAAAGAATTTCTCTAGGTCTAGAAGACCTGAAAGTACACTTATTGACCAAAATTCATTGCCAAAGAAAGAGAAAGAGAGTGTGAGGGGGGCCAGGCACAATGACCTAGGGAAAGAATAGACTCTGGGAGGCAGATTCCCCTTGGCAGGATCTCCAAGACTTCAGAACCACTCACAAATTCTCTCTAACAAGAGCAATGCCCCAGACGTGCTAGGGGCTTAACAATGCCTTTGCCCTAATTCATTTCTCACAGAGAGTCCTTATGTGCAAACCTGGCCATGGGGAGAGAAGACACTGAGCAGAAAGGTTTGGACTCACCTGTCCAACCACAGATATGAACTGAGCCCTCCTCAAGTTCTCTGCCCTATCCTAAGTGACAGAGATACTGTAGAGAATTAGACATGTAAGGAGGAAACACAAACAAGTAAACAAATAGATAATTATAGCTAGTGATAAGAACCATTAAAAAATAAGTAACTTGGGAACATAGACTAGATAATGGCTAGGAGAGCAAGGTGAGTGTTATAAGAGTAGGGACCAGGAATTGCTGGTTTGAGAAACCAACATTTACTATAGGACCATTGGCAAAGCCTACTCTGAGAATTTCCCAAATATATATCTCAAGTAAGTTTTTTAAAAAGTTATACACTGATACAATGGCAGAGAAGACTATGTTAAAAAAAGACTTACAGTAAGTGATGTAAAAGCAGTGTGAGGTGTGCAAACAAGTTTGGTGTGTTTTTTGTATGTGTCCTTTACCAAACATAGCCCAGGGCTCACTTCCTCACTCCCAACGCCTGCCCAGGCCTTTCCCAGGCTTGTGTCTTCAGATGTTACAACTTGGCTGTGCCTCTGGCTGACAACTTGGTGAGGATCCACAATCTGACACACAACAATGGGGAAAGAGAGTTTCCAGGCATAAGGAAGAAGAAAGGCTGCAAGGCAAGAACTAGCCTAACATTTCTTTGGAACTTCCAATGCACCTGGAGCTCTATGAGAAAGAGGAAAGGTAAGAGGTACAGCAGCCAGCGGCCAGAGTCGTGGGCAGTACACAGTTGCAGGAAGAAATCTGAGTCTTATTTTAATTCTAATAGGAAGCCAGAGACTGACGTAAACTAATTTACATGTTTTTAAAGGTTCAAATGGCTGCTATGTGGACAAGAAACTGTGGTAAAGAGTGGTAAAGGTAAAAGTGGAAGCAAGATTAGTTAAGAGGCTTTCAAGTAGCCTAGGCAAGCAGTGATATGGCTTGACCAGGGCCGCAGTAATGGGCAGAAGTGAATGACTTTATGGCATATTTGGCAGATGGATTTCCTTTTTGATATACATACATGTTGGGTAGAGAGTTATACTTTGGCTGGGCAAAGAGTGATGCCTTTTACTGAAACTGGGAAGACTGGGGAGAATTAAGAGATCTTTGATGGGTATATTAAGCTTGAGATACCCACTAAGACACAAATGCAGATGTCAGTTAGGTATCTGGGGCTCCTGACATTGGGGAAACATTGAAATCGATATATAAACTGGAAAATTATCTGCACCTGGATGGTCAGTCTCACTCCATGATGGTTACTTTTCACTGTAAATTATAATAAATCAAGTAACTCATCAAAGCAATGCGAGCCAAGCTGGGATGCCTCAAAGCAAATGTCTGGCCTTGCCCACACAGGGCCTGCACTTTAACTTTGCCACAGGTCTTGGCTGAGAGCTGCTTCTACAAGGTTGTCTTGTGTTTCCATGTGTAAAATGCTGTGCTAAGTCCCCTTTTATTCTTACGGCTCAATGTGAAAATCTGAAAAAGTAACACGTATTTAAATTTTGTTTTGAAAAATGCATCAAAGTACTTAGATTGATTAAAGAAATATTACACAAATAAAAGGGAAACTAAGTAAATTAACAGAAAAAATTAAACCCTTTGTACAGACCATCTTACAGACCACGTGCAGTGACCAGAGCTTGTTGACATAGGGTTCAATGTGGAAGGCCTCTTGTTTTGTTGTTAGGTGCCGTTGAGTGGAGTCTGACTCATAGCGACCCTCACAGGGTTTTTGACGGCTGATTGTCTTGGGATTGTTTTGGGAGTGGGCTGCCACATACTCTTCCCATTTCCATGGTGCTGGGGATCGAACGCAGTGCCCCCAAGAGCACAGAGCAGCTCTGTACCAACTGAGCTATACTCCAGCCCCAGAAGGGCTCAATTACTACAAGATATTTGAGAATATTACAGAGAATGTTAGTTAAGTAACTTTAATGAAACAAGCATGCCCCAGAATAGTAATAGAAATTATAGAAAGAAATGAAGGTAGGAGGATTTTAATCAATTACTTTAGTAGTCATTGATTGACTAACTTTACATGATCACTGCGTTGACTCTAGGTTTTCCCATAGCTCCTTTCTCAGCAGGGAGATAGACCATACCCAGGGATAGAGCTGATAGAGATGGATATAAGGTGCCTTTAACCAAGGTAAGAAGATGATAGACACTTATAGTGGAAAAAAAGAAAAAAGAAAGAAAGAAAGAAAGAAAGAAAGAAAGAAAGATTGCCGAGAGATGATTGTTCAAACACTAAATATAACCCTATATTAATTACACAAAAACTTTACATTCCTATTTGTAATTAAATTTTAAGTTTTCACTTCCACATTATTGATCTAATTAAATGAAGTTAATTGACACATTTATATTTTTAAGAGCCCTTAGCAGTGTTTTTAGTTGAGCCTTCTAAAAATATTTTCATTTGCCCCATTCTCCTTTACCATGTCCCACCTTTGCTGTGTAAATATGAAAGATTCTGGAGGGTAACAGCGGACTTTCCTTTCAAGCCCAAACCTGTATCTACTTAGAGAAGCCACAGGTTAATGTAGCATTGGAAGGGACAGAGGATTGGATAGGGCAAAGCAGAGCCTCCTAACTTCCACCCTCACCCCAAGACATTGGAGAGCTGTTCCTCTGAACAAATGGACCATATTTCAGGGACTGAGTCCCATCCCTCCCAGCTGCCACAGCAGGAAGCAGACTGGGGCTCATGTTCTGTGGAGACTGGCTCCTGCCCTTCCCTGGTTACACCTGTGTGTTCCTGCCAATAACCTAAGGAAAGAAGGAAAGCCTAGGCCCATTCGACCTGAGAGAAGCCCAGCCACCTGTGACATTCTGTCCTCCCTCTCCTTCCCTTTCCCTCTCCCTCTTCCTTCCTCTCTCCCTGACCTTCACCCTTCATTTTCCTCTTCCCCTTCCCTCCCTATCTTAAACTAATCCAGCAGGCTGGCCCAGAATCTGTTGAACCAACCTGAAAAGGCTGAGCCAGATCAGCTCTGAGCCTTGGGGCATATGCTTTCTGTCAACTGCCCATCTTTCTTTTCTCATGGCTACATCCTATAAACCCTTTAAGTGTTAAGATCAAAGAATCTGCTTAGTCTTTTGTTTCAGGTCACTTAGGAAGAACCAGCTTAGATAAAGGAATTTTCTTTAGACTCCTACCTAAATGACTAGAAATTTGCCTAGAGGCTTGGGGCCAATGCCCTGATTGGTTATAAATCTACCTCTTTTTGCTGATTAATATATGAGCATATATTTTCCACAAGGACCTGGGAGGGAATGGAGGCTGTGGCAAGACAGAATTCACAACACATTATTTAGGGTCCCTAGACCAAAAACATGATTAATAGCACTCTTTACTAGCACTTCCCATTCATTCATTATTGCTAATTCATTATGGCTCTAGGAGCCATTGACATTTTTAGAATATCTGCACTTCCAACAAGTTGTTTAAAAAGTACCTTTGTTCTGTTTGATGCATTGTACCTGGATGAAAGGACTCACTCTAAAAGGAGAATGTTGCCCTTCCCCACCATGCCAGAATCCATTGTTTGCTAAAAGACAGTGTCAGCTTCAACAGAAGATAATAATTACATGCATATTCTCATAATCACAACCCAGCTTGATGTTTTACCTATGAGAGTCTTATTAAATCTTTTGTGATAGTTTTAAAAATCCTTTTATTCTTTATCACTGATTTTCACAAAATGCCTCTCCCTTTTCCCACTTCTCTTTTCTATCCCCAAAGGCAAGTTTTACTCCAGATAATTGGCACATGATGTAAAATCAGAAGAGAATTCACTCTTTCCATATTTACCTTCAGAAATAATGGTTTCCAACCTGATACTCTGTTTTTCTTTCTGGACATTTCCTTTTTGGCAATGACAGAACCCAGGCTCCAGGTGCCACAGCCATTGTCAAGCTTATGCCTTGAGAGAACTGAAGCCAGAGATCAGCCTTACCTTTAGCTGAACGAGATGCACATCCACATGCTTGCTGTCTGAGTCCTGCTGGACTGAATAGGTTAGGTCTCGGACTCTCTCTGAGGTCATCCGGAGCCAGGTCTCAATTTCAGGTAGGTGGAGGACAATCTTCCAGTCAGCCCCTGTGTGTAATGGGGGTGGCTTTTCATACTGTTGGTCAGAATCTACATCTTTCATGGCCTCTTCTCCCTCTCCCTGCTCCACAGTGGGTGTCATGTTGATGGCCATGGGTGAAGCATCAGTAGCCATGGGATCCAGATCCTGGGATCTCAGGGGGGAAAGTGTCACGCTCATGGTTAACATGGAGAAGTCTAAACCTTACTTCTTTCCAAAACAGCTGAAAGGCAAAAGGAAAGAAGAAAGCAAGAGTCAGTTGAGATTGCCAAATAAAGAAACGATACTTCACAGAAGAAAGAGGATTTCTAAATTAAGCCAGATTTCTAAATTAAGAAACCACTGCTCATAACAAAAACAGAAAGAAGTGTTTTGATTTTCTACATGGTAGCTCCAAGATCCAGCATATAATAAGAACACAAAATCATAGTGGTACTATCTACTCAAATATCCATTCTCTCCCCATTCCTTAGTAACAAAACATTGATTTTTAGCTGTGAATACTCCTGCCCAGAATTTAAAACTACATTCTCTATTTCCTTTGCTAGGTGCAGCCATGTGGCTAAGTGCTGGGCAATGAGAAGTGGAATTACTATGTAGAAATTCTGTGAGAGCTGCTTAAAGGGAGCTGCTCAAATGGAAGTATCCTTTTCTGCCCTTCCATGTTTCCCTCTTATTCCAGCCCTAATGTAGAATAGCTCCAGCTATCAACCCAGACCAGAGATGCTTTTGAGTATAACCAGTAGAGGATGACAGAGCACAGAGGTAGGAACATTGGTCCCACATGATAACAAGGAGCAACTTATTGTATCAGTACTGACGGCGGTACTCAAGTTCTTTTGTGCGACAGAGAAAAACAAATTTCTATCTTGTGTGATTATTTTGTGCTTTCTTACTACAAGCAACAAACTACAAGCATCCAAACATCACTTTGACTATAACCATATATGCAATACCTATACAGGTAGGTCGGAAAGATGTTATAATTACCAAAAATATTGTACTGATTTCAGATGTTGCTCACTTCTAAGATTTTTTAGATCAATAAATATCATATGCCAATTCAAAATGTTTTCTTTCCTGAAAATATCGAACACGGTTTATATGAAATAGAACTAATTAGAGCTCAACCTAAATTACCTTACTAATTGGTTATATTTAAATTTTAAAGGCTTCTGGAATTTTAAGAGCAATAAATTGCTCTGAAACACATTACAATAAACAGTCAAAAAGGTAAAAATAATAAGTGTAAGTTATCAGAGAGTATGGTTACTTTTTAAGAAAAGTTGATTAATTTTCTAATCATCCTGCTATATAATTTATCTTCCTTCTGGAACCAATCTAGTATAAAATAACTTTTAGGATCCTGTACTTTAAAATAAACATTTTAAATAGATGTTATTTTTGGTCTCAGGAGCAGCTTCTTCTACTCAAGGCAATGGATTTCTTTTATTTTACATTTCTTTTTCTGATTCTACATCTTCAAGTCAGTTGATACCTTCATGCCTACAAAGATGAAAAGTGGCTGACCAAAAGATCAGAAATGTAATGTGATTGGCAGAGAGTAGATTATATTTCTTTAGATTCTTTATAATCACTTAGTATCAAAAGCAAATTTATTTTTTACTTACAAAAATAGAAGGGAAAGTCCAAACAGTCTGACTAGGAACATGTAACTATATATACCATAATGGGCACAGGTAACAAAAACACTTATTGAACTGACAGAAGCCTTAAGAATAAGTTGTTGTTTGTGGTTGTTGGGTGCCCTCAATTGGGGACTGACTCATAGTGACCCTCAGAGGGTTTTCCATGGCTGATTGTTTTGGAATTGCTTCAAGAGTGGATTGTCGCCTGTCTATGAGGTGAACAGTGTAGTCACCCCACCTGCGTCTCTAGTGCTGGTCTCCTGGATTTCCCAGCCTCAAGGATGCCTACAGAGAGCAGACTTTAATTCCCTCACACCAGATGGGGCTCCACCCCACCTGTGGGCAGTGGCAACCTTCTGCCAGCATGCGTGCTATCCACTACCTACAGCTTCTGTGTCTAGCCATGCTGGGGATTGAACCTAGGACCTCAAGCATGCTAGGCAAGTGTTCTACCACTGAACTGCATCCTCTACCCAAGCTTGGGAATCTTGAAGTGAGTGGTTTTGCTCTGCCATGCATATCCATCGTGACATGCTGCCTCCCCACAGACCCAGAACTGTGAGGCCCTTCAGTCATGGACAGAAACCTCCAAACTTAGAGAAACAGAATCTGTTAGAGAATGGGAAACTGAGGACTGTAGAGTCCAGGACACAGATAAGAGTGTCACAAGCTAATGGTCCTAGAAGAACCTAGAAGAACCTAGAAGAACCAATTAAAAACTAAGATGATTTTGAGTTGAGTACAGCTGGTGAGAAAGAATAAGAGCCTCACAGACTAGACAACTGAGGAATCATTCTGTACCCAGTAGACCAATCAGAGACTGGGATCACAGGGATCAGAGGAAGTCTGAATGGGGCAGAACTGAATATAGAGTCTGCACCAGATCCTTGTCTAGGGTTCTGAAGCTGCAAAATATGGGGTTGAAGAGTGAAAATAAAGTGCTAGAGATTCATCATCACACAAACTCAAAGGAACAACAGAGGGAGAAGTTCTGCACACCTGGGGGAGACAAAACCTAATTCCTGGACCAAATAATGGGTAAGCAAAGTCAGAAGATGACAAGAAACAAAAAGGGTTGGACTGGATGTGAAGACTCCACTGACCAAAGCCTCTCAAAAAATACCTCCAATGAATCCCAATTCCTAGAGATCTCTGAATTTGAATTCAGAGTTTGGGTTATTACTATGCTAAGAGAAATCAAAACCAATATCACCAGCCCCCTCTAAATCCTTGAAAAGAAGGTATCTCATCTGGAGTCTATATTCTCCTCGCAGCTCAAAATGATTAGGAAAAATCAAGCGGGAATCCTTTACATGCAAGCCAAGCTAAATGAATTAAACTCTTCAAAATAATTCTTTTCCTTCAGAATGGATGAGGCTGAGCTATGAATTTCAGACTCCGGGGACTCAATCCAATAAAATAAATACATACAGTCAGAAAAGGAAATAATGACGAAGGAATTTTTAAAAGATTTCCAAGAAGCCTCAGACAGAATGAAAAAATGAAACTTAAGAATTCAGGGTGTCCACTGGGCATGGTGGCACACGCCTGTAATCCCAGTGGCTCGGGAGGCAGAGGCAGGAGGATTGCAAATTCGAGACCAGAGGCAGTCTGTGTAACTTAGTGAGACCCTGTCTCAAAAAGTAGAAAAAAAAAGGGGGAGGGCTGAAGGTGCAGCTCAGTGGCCCAGCACTTACAGAGCATGCAGGTGTGAAGCCCTGGGTTCATCCCCCAGTACCGCCAAAAAAAAAAAAAAAAAAAAAAAAAAAAGAATTCAGGGTGTCCCTGAAGGAGAAGAAAGGTCCACCAGAGGACAAGGAAATCTAGTTTATGATATCCTCAAGTGAAATTTTCCAGAGATAATCCAGGATCTGGTTCATACACAACTGAAACATTCAGGACCCCACCCAGAGTAGACCAAAACAAACAAGTCCTCCCCAAGACATATCATAGCACAAATGTTTTCATTAGAAATCAGAGAAGCAATTTCGAAAGCAGCAAGGGAAAAATCCCAGATAACTTTTAGAGGAAGACCCATTAAAATTACTGCAGACTTCTCCATATCAACATTGAAAGCTAGAAAGGCTTGGACACATATAATTTACATCCTAAAAAAGAACAACTTCCAACCAAGAATACAATATCCAGCAAAGTTATCTTTGAAAATAGATGAGGAGTATAAGACATTCTATGATACTGATACACTCAAATGATTTGCAGCCACCAAGCCAGCTCTACAAAGGATTCTAAATCAATTACCATATCCAGGTGAGGTAAGATAACCCTACATAGAAAATCAAAGAAATGAATAGCTGAAATGAGTGGAAACCAAGAAAGGAACAAAGCAACCAGATTCAAAAACCAGCAACATGTATAATGATTGGATGCATAACAATAGATACTTCTCAATAATCACTATTAACGTAAATTGTCTTAACGCACCAATTAAGAGACAGAGACTGGCTAATTGGATGAAAAAGCATAAACCCTTAATATGTAGTCTTCAAGAAACCCATCTAACTCACAAAGACTGCAATAGACTGAGAATTAAGGGTTTGAAAAGAATATACCAAGCGGGGGGGGGGGGGGGGGGGGGGAAGCAGGTGTTGCAATTCTAATATCACATAGATTAACTTTCAATCCAAAACTAATTAGAAGAGATAAAGAAGGGCACTACATATTACTAAAAGGAACAATCAACCAGGAACCAATAATGCTTCTAAATATATATGCTCCAAATACTGGGACACCTATCTTTGTAAGATGAACTTTACAGGACAAAAAGAACTTTATTGGACCAGACACAATAATTATGGGAGACTTCAATACCCCACTTTCACCAAGAGACAGGTCATCAAAACAGAAAATCAACAGAGAAATGACGAATCTAATCTCCACCCTAAATCAATTGGATCTCACAGATGTATACAGAATATTCCATCCACACGATGAGGAGTACACATTCTTCTCAGTTCAGCATGGAACATTTTCCAAGACAGACCATATGCTAGTCCGTAAGAATTCCCTCAGTAGATACAAAAAAGTAGAAATTATCCCTTGTTCCTTCCCAGACCATAATGGAATAAAATTGGAACTCAAAAGCAAGAATAATCCCAAAAATTTTACAAACTCATGGAGACTAAATAATACACTGCTGAATGACCAATGGGTTGTTGAAGAAATCAAAATGGAATTTTTAAAATTCCTGCAATCAAATGATGAAAACACATCCTACCAAAATATATGTGGTATAGCAAAGGCAGTTTTAAGAGGGAAGTTTATAGCATTAAGTGCCTTCATCAATAATGTAGAGAACAACCAAAAAAATGACCTGATGACACACCTTTAAGATGCTAGAAAATCAACAACAAATAAATCCTAAAAAGAGCATCCAGAAAGAAATTACCAAGATAAAGACAGAAGTATCTCAATTAGAATCTAAAAAGACACTTCAAAAAATTAATAAGACTAAGAGTTGGGTTTTTGAAAAGATTAATAAAATAGACACTTCTGGCCAATTTCATCAAAAAGGAAAAGGAGAAAGCTAATATAGTAAAGATTATAAATGAAAACGGGACCATAACCACCAATTACAATGAAATACAGAAAGTCGTCAGGGATTACTTTGAGAGATTGTATTCCCCAAAATGCAAAAATACAGAAGAAATGGATAAATTTGTTAACACATATGACTTACCAAGGCTAACCCCAAAAGACATAAGTGACCTAAACAAGCCCATTGCACATGCTGAAATAGAAAAGGTAATAAAAAGTCTCCCAACAAAGAGCCCAGATCCTGATGGGTTCACAACAGAATTATTCTAAACTTTCAAACAGAATTATTTCTATTATTTCTATTATTTCTATTATATCAAACAATTATTTCTATTATTTCTGATGGGTTCACAACAGAATTATTCTAAACTTTCAAACAGAATTATTTCTATTATTTCTATTATATCAAACAATTATTTCTATTATTTCTGATGGGTTCACAACAGAATTATTCTAAACTTTCAAACAGAATTATTTCTAAACAGAATTATTTACTAAACTTTCAAAGAAGTCTTCCTCAAATTATTCCAAAAAGTGGAAAAGGAGGGAACACTCTCAAACTCATTCTACAAAGCTACCATCACCCTGATACCTAAACCAGGAAAAGATATATCTAAGATAGAGAGTTATAGACCCATCTCCCTTATGAACATAGATGCAAAAATCCTTAACAAAATCCTGGCAAACCAAACTTTTAAAATGCACCCCATAACTAGGGTCCCTCATACTAGCATGAGGGACTGACCTCTAGGTAACCCCAGGGCCACATTTCACTCACTCACTCCTACCCAACCATCAAGTGAGCAAAGATGGCCCCTGAGCAGCCTGACCAGCCTCAACCACCTCAATTTTGATTGGCTACCCCTAGCATCTCAGTTAAATAACTGCCCCTCCCTGGCAGATATGACAGTTTGCCTGCTGTACCTGTCAGGAATGTGCCCTGATTGGCTAGCCCCAACACACACCCCTCCAGGACCCTATATAAGCAGGGCTCCTGGACCGCCTTCACCCCACCACCATTCTCCATCCTTCAACTGCTGCCCAGACCCCATCACCTTGATCCAGCGCTCCCCAATCCAGTGGAAGATCTTCAAGCAAGCCGACATGTCAAGACCAAGGGCCTTGAAGCACTAAAGGCTATAAGCAAGCCACGAAGAGCCTCCCAATTCCTCCCATCCTTGGGAAGGAAGGAGGCAGAGAAGGTGAGCTGTGAGAGTCAAGACCACCGGACCTCCAGCCCAGCAGAACACCAACTGCTTGTACCTGTGCCTTTAAGGCTGAGCTGTACCACCAGTGAGCCTGCAGGGTATACTGTAGGCTTAGAGCTAGCACTTGAGCACTTGACAGGGGCTGCCTGCTGGTTGCATTCCACTTGGGAAGTAACCCAATAAACTCCCTCTCCTGTTTTCCACAGGTCTCCCGAAGTCCTTTGTTGACACCTCTGGCCACTACACCAACCCAGTCCAGTGGGACCCCGATACCCACTTGGTGTCAGGGCAAGGCTCTGACCTCTGCTGGGCCTGAGCCAAACCCCAACACAAATCTAGCAACATATTAAAAAGATTGTTCACCATGACCAAGTGGGATTTATTCCACAGATGCAAGGCTGGTTCAACATATAGAAATCAATTAATGTAATCCAACATATCAAGAGACTGGAAAACAAAACACACATGATCATCTCAACTGATGCTGAAAAGGCCTTCAACAAAGTGCAATACCTTTTCATGATAAAAGCCCTGGAGAAGGTAGACATAACAGGCAAACACCTTAATATCATAAAAGCCATCTATGACAGACCTACAGCCAACAGTATATGAAATGGAGAAAAACTGAAACCATTTCCTCTAATATCTGGAACAAGACAAGGATTTCCACTCTCTCCTATTCTATTTAACATAGTAATTGAAGTCCTTGCCAGGGCAATCAGACAAGAGAAAGAAATCAAAGGGATACAGATTGGCAATGAAGAGGTTAAACTATCATTATTTGCAGATGACATGATACTTTACCTAAAAGACCCCAAAACCTCATCCAGAAAACTTTTAGATCTAATCAACTTCTTCAGCAAAGTGGCAGGATATAAAACTAACACAAAAAAATCAATAGCTTTCCTTTATACCAACTGTAAGCAGGAAGAGAAGGAAATTACAGATACAATACCTTTCATAATAGCCCACCAGAAAATTAAGTACCTTGGAATCAATCTAACCAAAGACTCTACAGAACTCTACAAAGAAAATTCAAAACATTAAAGAAAGAAATCACAGAGGACACTAGAAAATGGAAGGACCTTCCCTGCTCCTGGATAGGGAGAATCAATATAGTAAAAATGGCTATCCTATCAAAAGCAATTTATAGATTTAATGCAATCCCAATTAAAATCCAATGACAGACTTCATAGAAATAGAAAAAATGATCCAAAAATTCATATGGAATCACAAAAACCACGTATAGCCAAAACACTCTTAAGCTGCAAAACTAGTGCAGGTGGAATCACAATCCCCGACTTTAAACTATATTATAGGGCATTGGTTGCAAAAACAGCCTGGTACTGGCACAAAAATAGGCCTAAAGACATCTGGAACAGAATAGAAGATCCAGAAATACCTCAACACACTTATAGCCACCTAATTTTGGACAAAGGAGCAAAGCAAGTAAACTGGATAAAGGACAGCCTTTTCAATAAATGGTGCTGGGAAACATGGTCATCTGCATGCAGGAAAATGAAAGCTGACCCCGATCTCTCAATATACACGAGAGTTAACTCAAAATGGATAAAAGACCTCAACATAAAACCAGAAACTTTAAAACTTATAGAAGCCAAGACAGGCAATACACTCCATCATATAGGCATAGGAAAGCATTTCCTTAATAGGACTCCAATTGCTCAAGAAATTGCAACAAGAATAGATAAATGGGATTACATGAAATTAAAAAGCTTCTGTACAGCAAAGAAACCATCAACAGAGTCAAGGAAATCCCCACTGAATGGGAAAAAATCTTCACATCCTATACATTGGACAGAGGTCTAATTATCAGAATTTATAAAGAACTCAAGAAAAAAATACCTAAGAAAACAACCCAATACACAAATGGGCAAAGGAACTAAACAGACAATTCTCAAATGAAGAGGCCCATAAATCCATGAAACACATGAAAAAATGCTCAATATCCATAGCCATTAGGGGAATGCCAATTAGAACAACTCTGAGATTCCACCTTACACCAGTAAGAATGGCCAAGATCAATAAAACAAGTAACAACAAATGCTCATGAGATTGTGGAGAAAAGGGAACCCTCTTACACTGCTGGTGGAGCTGTAAATTAGTCCAACCACTTTGGAAATCAATATGGAGGTATCTTAAAAAACTAAAAATAGATCTACCTTATGACCCAGCTATAACACTATTGGGAATTTACCCAAAGGGAGATGAGTCATCATACCACAGAGACACCTGCATCTCCATGTTCAATGCAGCACTTTTCACAATAGCAAGGATATGGAATCAACCAAAGTGCCCATCAACAGAAGAATGGATAAAAAAAAGCTATAGTACATATACACAATGGAATGCTACTCAACAATCAAAAAAATGAAATAATGTCATTCATAGCAAAATGAATGGAATTGGAGAAAATTATTTTGAGTGAAGGAACACAAGCCCAAAGAGAGAAATACCACATGCTGTCACTCATATGTTGGAGCTGAAACAAAATTAAAAGAAGGAAAAATCCTAAACAGAAATCGGAACATAATGAAAAGCTAACATCAACTTAGCAGAGAAGGGACAATTTAGGGAGTGGAAAGAATGAGGGAGGGATCTAGCAAAAGGAAGAAATGATGGGAGAAGAAAGAAGGGAGAGGAGGAACAAGGAGGAATGAGGAATGAGAGAGAGTGTGACCTCAAAGTAAACAGCCCAATTTTAATAGTTCAGGAAATAATTATAATAATACCAATAATACCAAAGAATGGTAATAATACAAATGGAAAATTCATGCAATATTACTGACAATGTAAAAAGATAGATCACAACAGAAAAAGTTTGACTTTAAACATAATTGGGATCCAAGGATATACAGAAAAATATTCCCACAAAAAGACATGCAAGTGGAAGGGAGGCCTTTGGTTGGGGGAGGGGGGACAGAGAGAAGAAGTGCACAAGAGAGTAAGGGTGAACTTATCTGTGCAATGTACAATGAAACACATATATGGAAATGTAACAATGAAATGCATGTCAGAATGAAACACATTAAGTTGTACATTAAAAATTTCCAATAAAAAATAAAAAAGAGTGGATTGTCACATGCTTCTCCTGTTTTTGTGGTGCTGAGGATTGAACTCGGGTCCTCAGAGAGTGCAGAGAAGCACTCTAGTGACCCTCATAGTGTTTTCAATGGCTGATTGTCTTGGATTGTTTCAGGAGTGAGCTGCCCTGTCCTTCTTCCATTTTATGTAGTGCTGGGGATGGAACCCAGGGCCTTAGTGTGTGCAGAGCAGCACTCTACCAACTGAGCTAAACCTCAACCTCTAAAAATAAGTTACTCATATTATTTCAGAATCCTTCTGATTTTTCAGTATAATCCCCTTTCCTATTTCTTGAGCATCTAACTTTTGAATTAAAAGATAAGGAGGTTTACAGGTGAAGTTTTTTTTTAAAGTAAAGTTATTTGCAAAAAGCAAAATATATGCCATAACACAGGTTTATCACTTCGGTGCCTGCCTTAGGGAATGGCTTTAAGTTTCAACTCAATAGCTTTCTCTGCCTGATTGCAAAAGGGAGAAATCCACACCCCACATTTTTAACCATCCTTGTATTCAGTTTTTAAAATAACAAAAACACTTGATCTGGCTATTTTAAAAAAAAAATTAGAAGGTAACCAAATTTCACTGGAAGGGAAGAGTGAGCCTCCACACTATTTCTTCAAAATCCACACCCCAGCTTCAGGCGGCCTCTGATTGTGATTCTCCAAAGCATATTTGAATAATTTACCCACTCACTGCCTTCTGGGGGATCAGTACAGAATCTCAGTTCTAGAGAAGGAATCTGATACCCACAAGTTAATAAAAGTTTCAACTTCAAGGACATAGAACTGGTTATAAATGAACACATTGATAGCACAGTAGTTCTCTCTTCTATGAAACTAGATTCATCTGAGAAGAAAACTAAATGACAGGGAAGCATACACTGAACTGTTTCAGGTACACGCACATTTACCCACTGTCCCCCAGGCTCCTGCCCAAGAGCCCTGTACAACTGCAAGGCAGTAGTGGGTCACTGTGCTTTCTTTGAAATGCCTAAATCAAGGCAGGGACTTCTCTGGGACACACATCCTACTGTGAGCTAGGGATCATAACAAAGAATTAGCTCAGTACAATTTATGTCCCAACCTATATTTTCACATATACCATCACGCTATGCACCAAGAAAGCACCGTGCAGTTTTATGTGGTTTGGAGCACAAAAGTACATATTTCTGGGCCTGGGTTTCCTTATCTGTAAAATGACAAAACAAAACTGGATGAACTGTGAGATCTCATCTGGCCCTAAGAATCTGTGACAGCCTATGGTTATTAATCCAGAGATTTCAAAGCTCTTAGAAGCTTCCTACCTATACTAAGAGCTATGTAGCTACTAAATGATGGCCCTCCATTTTTCCAAAGCTCATAAACAACATCAACAGACTTGTTTGACTTAATAGAAAGAAATTATTATCATGAAAAAAAAATTATAAATTATTTATACATTATATGTTGCTATTTCTTCCCAGAAGAACAAATGTGAGAGATTATCCCCTCTAGGTATTTATTGCTTAAGACTAACAACATAGATGTGATTTTATAGGTAGAGTATAAACAGAATAAAAATATTAAATAAAGTGAGGCTGGAGAGGACAGAATGCACAGCACATGTATCACACATGAGAGAAAAGGGCAAGAAGCATGAAATGCAAATTGCCAAAGCAAAATTGTCCTGCATTTGTAAAATTTCAACTGGATGTGTTGTTTCTACATTTAACTAATCAGACTTCAAGTGAGGCAATTTCTATAACCCAAGAAAATTAGGGAAATCAGGGCATTACTCAAGTTTCATTTCAACTTTTTCTAATTACTTTCTTTCACATCACCTTTGCCACATTCCTTAGTGTGTGTTATGATAGCATAGCAAGCCTTGGAAGTGGCATGAAGTGGATTAATTATGCATTTTCATGGAAAGCAACTACTATAAATATTTGATTTTCAATTCTGGTAGTTCATTTAAATGTAGCTATACTCTATTTGGTAGCTATACTCTATTTTTGACTTTCACAAAATCACATCTGACTTAAAAGATAAATTTATATTTTAAGGAAAACTGCTTCAAAGTGTGGAGACCATAGTAACAATCTTCACGTATTTTCCTACCCTTATCATGATTATTCAAACTTTCTTTCTCATCAAATTAATTATACTTAAATGCAAATAGTAGGAAATGCAGCACTAGTCTAATTAACATTTCAAATTCTATAAATTTTGTACTTTTCCTTTGTAAGTCATTTTGTAACAGAAAAAACTCCTTCTAATTACAAAGAAATTTTGAAAAGAAAAAGCACTAGACAACAACTTCTGACAATACAAGTGAAAGCATTTGGCCAAGTGCACACAGGTACCCACCACGTCACAACTCTGACTCCAAGATGATGTGAGGCAATGGCCTTCCCATCCTCTTCCCTTTATCAAATGCCTGTCTATGGTCACCTCTCCAGCATTAGAGATAATACCACCTTTATCTCAGCTGCTGTTAAAAATAACATCCATCAAATCCTTTTCTTTGCACAAATCTAAAGAAGGTGCAATATTTAAAGTGCAAAAGCTGAAAGCAATAACAATGTCAAAGCTTTCTCTTTTCTTCTTTGTGGGAGGCTTTTCCCTACCTTACTCCATTTATCATCCCATAGGAATGGAAGAAAATATACCATGAATTGCATATTAATAAGGACTAGTTCTGCCATCTCTTTAACAGTCCGTAAGTTTTGAGTAGAAGCCCAATGTTAGCATGAGTTAGCAGACTGCATTTGACTTGAATAAAGAGACATGTTTAAATCAGAAGAGTGTTCTTAGGCCAAATCAGATGGTAAAAATTCCAGCTACACAGCTACCAAAACTGCCCACTTCTCCTTTCTCCCACAATTGTCCCTCTTAACAAAGGAGCAGAAAAGCTGGTATCTGCCGACTGTACTCACTTAAACGCTTTTTTTTTCCTAACGTTCCTTCAGGACTACGCATCTGGCTCCTCCTTCTCTGCCCTCCGTGCTTCTCTGCTTGTGGCCAAACAAGAGAAAGGCCAGCATCAGGGCTGCTCCATGCCAGCAGGACGCCAACTTCATATGACCTTAGTGGCCTAAATCTCTTGATTAAAGAGGGCTGCTGCTCAGTCCCTATTTGGAAGCTAAGTTCCAGGACTGTGCAATTATAGGCAGGCCCTTTACGAACAAATGGTGATAAGCGAGCTGAAAAAAAGGAGAGTTGCTAACACAAGGATCACTAAGGAAGAGTATTTGGGTGGTCAGAGCCCACCCAGTCACACTTAAGAAACAAAACCAAGCAATCCTAAAGCAGGATCAATGAAGATAACCATATTAACTTCACCAGCTATCAAAAGCCCATCTCAACTACATGGGTTCAAGCTCTCTCTTTTCTCAGGAAAACAAAACAAAACAAACTATTCTCTCCGTGTAAGAACAGCATTGTGTGCACAGTCTGACAGGCAATATCCATGTAAAGCAACCCTAAGCCTACCTAAGTATTCTCAATCTTTCTGTGCCCTGCTTACTCCTTGAAACATAAGCAAATGACTAAGGCATCACTGTAGTCAAATTAACAGATCTGCTTGCTACATAGCACATTTTATAAAACAGAGGTAAGGACAATTATTTTAGATGTCACTGTGCCCTTTTTGTTCTCCCTTTATTTCTCACTTTTAGACTCTGACATTCACTCTTCATAGAGCCTATTCCTGCAGCTATTTTAGAAAGGAAAAAAATTCTCTGGACTGTTTCAATTTTTGTCTAAGGTTAGCTGTCACGATTTGATTGAGTTAAGGAAGAATAATTTAACTCCAGAGGTATATTGTATTTGAGGTCAGTATGCCAGAATTAGGCTCTGCAAAGAAAACACAAAAACATGTTTAATAGACAGCTTAAATAAATGCCACTGCCTACCCAGATAAATGAGGATCTAATTCATCACCTAGTTTGGTTTGTTTATTTGAGAAAGGCAAAAGTCAAAAGGCTTTCATTTATTAGTACTATAGTTTGTATAATTAACATTTGAAACATCACTCATTTATTGAATTTCCTTTAAATATTTGAAGATAAATTAACTCGAATTTGAGTTGTGCATGCCACTAAATATTTAGGGCTTTTTGCCATTTTTTTGTTGAATTCTACAGGTAGTTACTTCGTTATGATGTGTCATGTATACTTGACATCATGTAGTTTTAAATCTTGCTGCCTGTCAACTTCCCTGGCTCTTGTAGGGTCAAAAGATAGCAAACTTTTAATGGCTTTAAGCTCTTAAATAGGAAAACCAAAGAATCACTGCCAAATATAGTTAAATCTGCTCTTTAGGAAGAAAGAGCAAGTGGATTTTGTAAGATGCTCCTAAGGAAATTTCCACAATCATGCCTGGAACCTGCTCCTTTGCCTTCTTCCTCTCCCAACTCCATGCCCTCCAGCACTTACCTGGAGTAACACTACTGTAATCCCAGATTAGTCTCAGTTTCTAATCCTCCTATGATAACAGAGCAGCCTGCAAACTGATATCAGTGAGGAGGACTTCAAGAGCACCTGGGTGAAAACAGTATGCCAACAGGACAGAGTTCTACAATTTAGATCTTCCTGGTGTTATCATTAGTGCTCACTCACCACAATTTAGATCTTCCTGGTGTTATCATTAGTGCTCACTCACCAGCTCGTTCTCTCTCTCCCCCCCCCTTTAGTATTTTCTTTGTGTACAGCTTTGCCCCCAGGAAGATGGCTGACTACATCCTGCTAATCACTTAGGAATCAGGTATCTCTCCTGCTTCTCCCCTCAGTCAGCCTGCTAACTCTCTTGCCCACAGACTAAAGTCTTCAGTCAGCCATACCTCACTTCATTAATCATTTCCCTTCCTCAACTCCACCTCCTATCCCTTTCCCTGATTATTCAGATCATCTCCTATGTCAGAGACTCCCAGATTGACTGGGCTACTCTTCATGCCCCTGTGTTTTCTTTCTCCCATTACAGAAATTAGTTCTTGTCACACAGAAATTTATTTGGTTGCTTTAGGCAGTCAGCCTCGAAGGCACACACAATCATCAGTATGTGGAGCTGGATGCAATAAACACCAATGAGTACTCATCTCTTTTATCCCCCACCCTTAAGTTGTGAAAAAATCTATAAACATTAGGCAGCCACATTTCTATTGTTCAAGAAAATGCCTTGAGAGGGACTGGATTTGTAAAACACTAATACATATGTACAATTGTTGCTTTTGTCAATGCTATTAATGAAAGAAAATGAAATTAGGATTCATTTCAAATCCATTGACATTTGAAAATCGACTCTATATAAGACATTACATGACTCATTAGATTTACCCTCAGGGAAATTATAGTATAGTAGGGACAATCTCTCTGTTACCTATCTATCTGTCTGACTCTGTCTGTCTATCTGTCTCTCTCTCTCTCTCTCTCTCTCTCTCTCTCTCTCTCTCTCTCTCTCTCACACACACACACACACACACACACACACACACACAAAGACATACTCAACAGGCAGGTTTAATTACACACATTGGAGGTGTCAGTGGGGATCGGTCCAGGGAACCCATATGATACTTTGGTTCTTGTGTTCTATGTTGAAGGAATCCCCACAAGACAAAGACAATACAGAGCAGAGTATGGGCAAGGTTTATTGTAAAGCAATAGTATATCCTTAAGGAATAAGAGCAGATAATAGCTGAGTGCTATCGCCAAGAGCTAAAATCTAAACTAATCTTATAGTTCAGTTTGTGTCTCTGGATGAAAAGCATCCTGCATCTGGGGCTTTACTTCTTAAAATGGGTTAATGGGCTTGTTTTGTATACTTCAAAAGAATGGGCCCATAAGAGAATACCTTAGAATGGTATGCTTTTGTTCAAAACCTGAGGACTCAGGCAATCATTAATCTTGGTTAGAGTGTGGGGCCCAACAGAACAAAGCCTAGGCTTGTCAAAGGACTATCCTGCAGGTATCCTGGGAGGCTGTGTCCTGGGTCACTGCTGGAAGCAGGAACCATGTTTTTAATCCTTCGTTTATCTATTGGCTATTTAAACTTTGGTAGGGATCATAAGGGCTGGGATTTAGCTCAGTTGGTAGAGCACTGCGCTGCAGTCTCTGAGGTCCCGAGTTCGATTCCCAGCACCGCAAAAATGGGAGAAGGACCTGGCAATCCACTCCCAAGGCAATCCTGAAACAGTCAGCCATTGAAAACCCTATGAGGGTCGCTATGAGTCGGATACCGACTCGACAGCTCCTAACAACAACAACAACAGGGATCATAAAGTTTCCCTTTCCTTCCTGGACTGTTAATGTCTAACTATCCACTTTTGGGAGAAGGACACAGCTATCTACTTGGGAAGTAATCCTGAAACAACCAGCCAGTGAAAACCCTATGAGGATTGCTATGAGTCAGACCCATCTCTCCTGCACCTAACAACAACTATCTACTTAACAGGAGACAAGTTAAAAGTCCAGTGAGGCTCCAGCAGAGTGGCATTAATTATGGATAGAGGGAAGATAAGTGAGAATATTTACAAAAGTAACATTTGGGCAAAGATAAAGGGAAGTGATGAAGAAATTCTAAATGGGAAACTGCATAAACAAAGATATCTCAATATTATGAAGTTGGGAAAATCAGCACATAATTGGTGTTTTGTTTTCTTTTGTTTTGTGCTGGGGAATGAACCCAGGGCCTTTAGCTTGCTAGCTTACCACTCTACCACTGAGTTACTTCCCTAGCCCCTCAGCACATAATTGTGTTCCGCTAACTGGGAACTTGGTGTTGTCCAAAAACAGGCTACAAGGTAAGTTGGGGCCATATTATAAGAGGGCTTTGAATACCCTACCAGGGAGTTTGAAATGAACCTCACATGAAACAGAAACTCTAAAAAGAATGTTTAAAAAGAGAAATCAGATTACAGTTGTCTCAGATTAAGATGAACAGTCAGTAGGAGCATTCTTACTTACCAAGAAAATGAAATGAGAAATCGTAATTGAGAAAATCAAGACCCCTTATTCTAGGCAAAGACTTTATTAACACAAAATGTAACCTTAAAACCTCCTGAGGTCCAGAGAGACAGAGACAGAAAGAGAGAGAGAGAGAGAGAGAGAGAGAGAGAGAGAGAGAGAGAGAGGCACTATAAGTCTGACTTTTAGATCACAGTGATTAAAGGAATTCTGTGCTCTGTCCTACCTACTCCATTAAATATAAAAAGAAGTCTCCATTTTTAGTTCTCTATTAACACTCCTCACAGTCTTAGGATCATAGATTTGAAATGAAAAAAATTTAAGGGTCATTTTATGCAATGTTTTCACTTTTTCTTCTAAAATTACTTTTAAAATTAATTTTAAAGTATTATATATTAATTCAAGCAGTATAAAAATAGATAATATTGAAGAGAAATGATTCCCCAGTATCCCCATATTCTAAACCACAGTCAACAAGTGCTAAGAGGCTATTTTCATCTTTTGGGATCTGATATGTAAAGTAGGAAGGAAATGAGCCCTAACAGAAAAGTCATCTTAAAGATTCTGAAGTCTAAATTAATTAGTTATCTGTATTAATGCAACAATATCAAAGTGTCTGCTAATTCAGTGTGTATTTCCCAGGTGTTAATAAGTATTCTGCAAACAAGTTTCTACAAAAAATAAATTAAGAAAGTGCTTGGCAAATTCTGGGTGAAGATGTTGTTATTAAGTGCTATTGAGTCAGGTCTGACTCCTAGTGATCCTATGCACAACAGAAGGAAACACTACCCAACAGCATGCCATGTATATGGTCTTTTGTATGCTTAAGCCCATTGTTTCAGTCACTGTGTCAATCCATCTACCTTTTGTTTTGCTGACCTGCCACTCTCCCAAACATGATGTCCTTCTCCAGGGATTGGTCCCTCCTGACATCATGTCCAAAATTCATAAATTGCAGTATAACCATCTTTGCTTCTGAGGAGCACTCTGGTTGCATTTCTTCTAGGACAGATCTGTTGGTTCTTTTGGCAGTCCATGGTATATTCAATAATTGTCTCCAGCACTAGAATTCAAAAGCATAAATTCTTCTCCTGTCTCCTTTATTCACCATCAATCTTTCATAAGCATATGATGTGAATGAAAATACCATGGCATGAATCAGGCACACCTCCATCTTCAATGTGACATCTTTACTTTTCTACACTTTAAAGAGGTCCTTTGCAACAGCTTTTCCCAATGCAATATGTCTTTTGATTTCTTGACTGCCGCTTCCATGGGTATTGATTGTTGAACCAAGTAAAGGAAAATCTTGGATGGCCAAATCTTTTTTCCATTTATCATGAAGTTGCTTACTGACCCAGTTGCAAGGACTTTTGTTTTCTTGATGTTGAGGCATAATCCATAATGAAGGCTGTGTTATTTGATCTTCATCAGACAGTGTTTCAAATCCTCTTCACTTTTGGCAAATTGTATCATCTGCATTTCATTTCTTCCTATTCTTATGCCAAGTTCTTGTACATAAAGTCCAGCTACTTGGATTATTTTCTCAGAATAGATATTGAAGAGGTATGGTGAAAGGATACAGCCTTGCTGCACGCCTTTACTGACTTTAAACAAAGCAATGTTCTCTTGTTCTGTTCAAACAACTGCCTCCTGGTCCATGTACAGATTCCTCATGAGTACAATGAAGTGTTCTGGTATTCTCATTCTTCACAATGTTATCCATAATTTGTTATGATCCACACAGTTAAATGCCTTTGCATAGTCACGAAAACATAGGCGGACATCTTTCTGATATTCTCTGCTTTGGGCCATAATCTATCTGATTGATGTCCCTGGTTCTACACCCTCTACTAAATCCAGCTTTATTTTCTGGCTATTCCCTGTCAATATACTGCTGCAGTCACCATTGAATGATCTCTAGCAAAATTTTACTTACATGTGATATTAATGAAACAGTTCAATAATTTCCAGATTTGGTCGGATCCCCTTTCTTGGAAATAGGAATGAATATGGATCTCTTCTAGTCAGCCAGGTAGCGGTTTTCCAAATCTCTTGGCGTAGACAAGTGAGAACCTCCAGTGCTACATGTGTTTGTTGAAACCTCTCAATTGGTATTCCAACAATTCCTAGAGCCTTGTGTCTCACCCATTCCTTCAAAGCAGCTTCTACTTCTTCCTTCATTACCATTGGTTCCTGAACATATGCAACCTCTTGAAATGGTTGATCATCCATGAATTCTTTTTGATATAATGATTCTATATATTCCTTCCATCTTCTTTTGATGCTTCCTGCAATGTTCAATATTTTCCCTGTCCTTCATTATCGCCACTCAAGGTATAATTTTTTTTCTTCTATTCTTTAAGCTTGAGCAAAACAGAGTGCATTCCTCCCTTTCAGTTTTCTATCTCCAGCACTTTGCACATGTCATTATAATATTTGATTTTGTCTTCTCAATCTACCCTTGGGAATCTTCTGTTTAGTTCTTTAATTTGTCATGTCTTCCTTTTCCTTTAGCTACTCATCATTCAAGAGCAAGTTTCAGAGTCTCTTGAGATGTGACTTAGTCTTTTATTTTCTTCCTGTCTTTTTAATAACCTTTTGCTTTCCTCATGAATGATGTCCTTGATGTCATGCTACAACTCCTCTGATCTTTGATCATTAGTGTCTAATGCATCAAATCTGTTCTTGAGATCGTTTCTGAAATCAGATGGCATATACTCAATTGTGTGAACTCAGGTGGGATATACCTTGGCTCATTAACCCTTGTTCTAATTTTCTTCAGTTTCAGCTTGAACCTGCAAATGAACAATTGATGGTCTCATCCACTATCAGCACCTGGTCTTGTTCTGACTTCTGATATTGAAGTTTTCCATCTCTCTTTCCACAAATGTAGTCAATTTGATTCCTGCATGCTCAATCTGGTGAGTTGCATATGTATAATCACCACTTATGTTGGTGGAAAAAAATGTATTTGCAATGAAAAAAGTCATTGGTCTGACAAAACTCTATTGTGCGATCTCCAGGATCATTACTATCACCAAGGCCATATTTTCCAAACAGAGCCTTTTTGTTTAATGCCAACCCTCATATTCCAATCACGAGTAATTATCAGTGCATTCTGATTGCATGTTTGATCAATTTCAGACTGCAGGAAATGGTTCAAATCTTCCATTTCTTCATTTGTGGCCTTAGTGGTTGGTGCATAAATCTGAATAACAGTCACATTAACTGGCCTTTCTGTAGGCCTGTGGAGATTATTCTGTCACTGACAGCATTGTACTTCAGGACAGATCTTGAGATGTCTTTTTGTGAATGCAATTCCATTTCTCTTTCAGTTGTCATTCCCGGCATAGAAGACTATGCAATTATCTGACTCAAAATGGTCAATCCCAGTCCATTTTAGCTCATTGATGCCTAGGATTTTGGTGTTAATGCAATTAATTTCCTTTTAGATGATTTCTAATTTTCCTAGATTCATACTATATACATTACCCATCCAATTATTAATGGAAGTTCACAGTTATTTCTTCTCAGTTTGAGTCATGCCACATCAGCAAAAACATATCCCTGGGGCTTTGCTCCATTCCCATCATTAAGGTCAACTCTACTTTGAGGAGGCAACTCTTCCCCAGCTGTCTTTTGAGTGCCTTCTAACCTGGAGGGGGCTCATTTTCTGACACTGTATTTGAAAGTGCTTCTCTGCTATTCATAGAGTTTTTGATGGCTGTTTTGGGAGTGGACTATTGGGCCCTTCTCCTTAGTCTGTCTTAGTATAGAAGCTCAGCTGAACTTTTTCTACCCTGGGTGACCTCTCTAGTATCTGCATATCAGTGGCTTTGCTTTCAGCAGGAATACACAAGCCCCCACAGTAAGGCAAACTGACAAGTGAGGTGGGGTGAAGGCAGCTAACTGAATACACATATCTAATTTTGCTCCCTTCAAAAATCCCACTAACAAAAAGGGTTTTCTACTAAGTACACACTCAAGAAGAGGGGAAAAATATTTTGGAAATAGAAATTGGATGAACAGGTAATAATCGACTTAGCTAACTCACAAAAACTAAATTCTTAGCCAGCAATGCAGAGAGTAAATAACCAATCTGGGTTTACTTCAAAATCCTTAAAGCATTTTAGAATTGGTAGAGCCAGGTACCTTTGAAGGTGGAAGTAAAGGAGTGCATATGGAAGAATTAGCCTTTCTCACAAAGATGTCTGGCCTTTATCTTAGCTCCTGGAAGGTAACCTCAGATATCCCTGAAACTTTCTGAGTGATAAGACTGTAGTTTATGTGAATGAGATAACTCAGGATGGGGGCTGGCCAGACAAAAAGACAATCATGTAATCAAAGTATTGGGGATTTGGAAAACCATGTGTTCAATGATTCCATCCACCATACCTCTGCAATGAAGCCCCAATAAAAACTATGGACACTGAGACTCAGGGGAGCTTCCCACATTCACAACACTCCATGTGCCATGTTACACATTGATGACAGAAGGGAAAGGTTGGAAGCTTTGTCCCAGTCCCATATTCTGGGAAATGGACTCTAGCATGGAGGTAGACACATATACAAACGATCAAAAATTAGATCAATTTGGATTTCTCAACAACTGTAGTGGACATCAGAAGACAATTGTTTTCCTTAATAATGAAAAAAGAATTCTAGCCTGTAAAGAACTGAACAGATTCATATCAAAAGAATAATATAAATGGCCATAGAAGTACATGAAAAATGCTGTCTTTCTAATCATCAAGAAAATGCAAATCAAAACCACAGTGAGCTATTACTGCACTCCAGTCAGAATGTTGTTTGTTGTTAGGTGCTATTGAGTCATGTCCGACTCATAGAGACCCTCATAGAGTTTTCAATGGCTGATTGTTTCAGGATTGCTTCAGGAGTGAATTGCCATATCCATCTCCTATTTTTGTGGTTCTGGGGATTGAACCTAATCAGAATAGCTATCCTCAAGAAAAAAATTGCTGGTAAGAAAATAAAGAAACAGGAACTCCTATACACCATTGGTGAGAATGTGAATGAGTTTAGCCACTATGAAAAATAGTATGGAGATTCCTCAAAAAACTACAACTGGAACTACCTTATGATCCCATAATTCTACTACTGATTATATATCCAAAGGAGATGAAATCGTTATACCAAACAGATATTTGCACTCCCATGTTTATTTCAGCTCTATTCACAGTAGCTAAAATATGGAATCAACCCAGATATCCTTAAATGGATGAATAAAGAAATGTGACATACACGCACATGCACATTTGCACACATAATGGAATACTTATTTGGCTACGAAAAATGAGATTCTGTCATCTGCTGCCACATGGATTGAAATGGAGATAATTATGTTAGGTGAAATAAGCCAGATACAGAAAGACAAATAATATATGCTCTCATTCATTTGTGGAAACTAATAAGCCAATCTCATAAAAGAACAGAATTGAATAGTAGTCACAAGAGACTGGGTAGGACAGAGGGGAGAAGGGATGGAAAGAAGTTCAATAGGGGACACCAAAACACAAGTTGTTATTGTTAGATGCTGTTGAGTTGGGTCCAATTCATAGTGACCCTATGTACAACAGAACAAAACACACCCCAACACTGTGCCATGCCCAGCACTACATCAGTGTTTCTCTGCTATTCATAGGGTTTTTGATGTCTGGTTGTTTCAGGAGATGTCTGGTTGTTTCAGGAGTGGGCTTCCAGGTCCTTCTCCCATTTTTTGTCATGCCAGAGATCAAACCCAGGACCTCAGAGCATGCAGAGCAAGCACTCTACCAACTGAGCTAAACCCCAGCTCACAAAGAAACACAGAATGGAGAACTTACTTCTGGTTCTTCTTCAGCACAGTATGGTAACTGTGGTTAAAAGAATCTATGATATATTCCAAAATAACTGGAAGAGTATGAAATTCCCAGCACTTTAACTAATGAAGATATGCAAATGCTTATTACCCTGATTTGGTCATAACACATGGTATACATATACTGAATTATCATAGCATCTCCCTTAAAGATGTACAAATATTATGTCTCAAACAAATAAAAAAGGAAAGAAAGAAAGGAAGGAAATGAAAAAGAATCCAAAGTGGTGGGGTGGGGTGGAGGGGATTCTACCTAGAATTGTATGTCAACAATATTATAAACTGATAGATAATCAATGTGAAGGTAGAATACAAACATTTTAAGACATAACAAAACAAAAACCTCCACACTCTTTTCTTAAGAGATAGCAGAGGCTATATTCTACCAAAACAAAACAGTAAACCAATAAAAAGGAAGTCATGACATTCAGAAAACAGGAGGGCTGATCCTCCCAAGGAATGGATGAGGAACAGAAATCCCAGGATGGCAGCTGCATACCAGTTAAAGAGGGCTTCTAATCTAGACTCGAACAAATCAGAAGGCTCCTGGAGAAACTGCTTCACACAGATGGCATTGAGAGAAAATCTAATGTGAATGAACATCCCAGAAGAGATTTACTCATCTCTTAGAAAGCTGGGGTTAAATTAGAGATAAATATGTAGAAAAACAAACCAATAATAATAGTTATAAATTCCAGCAACAAAATTTGTACAAATATAAAACAATTATTCTCAATAGGCTCCAGAAATCATCTACTTAAAATTTTTCAAGTTATGTATCACAATCATAGCCATCCCATGACATGCTTATTCCTCTGTATAATTTAGCTATAAATTGAGCTCACATACTTTTAGTAATTTAAACATTAATTGTTGCTATAATCCAAATCCTTACCTAATTTCACAAGAATGGGGAGATGAAAAGTGTGTGTGTACAGGCATGTGCACTTATAAGAGCATAAGGGAGATGGGGTAAGGGAACAAGCTAAATAAATTCTCTTCTTTCAAAGAAGTCAAAAGATAAAGCTAAGAAAAAAATACTCAGGAAGTATCCATACCATCCTACTGTTTCAAAATGGAGGTACTTGTGAGGAAAAAAAAAAAAAAGTCAGCTAAAAAACGTCACATGGCTGCCTCTGAAGAAGGAGAAATGGAAAAAAAGGACTCCTGTTTGTCCTGAGGAACCTCAGAACTACTTGCCTCTTAACCATTTCTAAGCAAATATAAAACTTAAAATATCCAAGTTTTAAAAAATGAAGAGTCTTTTTATTCTAGAACATGGGTTTAATATTCTCCACTGCATTGAGTATTTCCAAATGGGGGATAGAAATATAAGGTACATTATTTCCCAAACTTATTTTGCTATTAAAGTAATAATAATACATATATTTTGCCTTTTGTTTTCTGACAGAGAATGTCACAAGGCTAGGTAGGGTACAACTTGAATAACACTAAATTTAACATACTAAATTCAAAATTGTGCCTACCTACTCTTAAAACACCATATTCTTAAAAACAAAACGCTGAGCTCATGATAAAGCCATCAAGCTGAATGCAAGATTATTTCAATGTTTTTCCCTACACAAGTGGATGTATTGTGGGGTAAAGAACTTTTATTTTTGAAGACAATTGAATCAGGCTGCAATATCAAATAATGAATAAAGCCAAATCTTTCAACTAATATTTACTTTTTGCTGTTCATGCTGCAACATGAAAAAACATCAAATAACTACCATATTGCTGTTCTTTCATAAACAGGAGGCATTTTAAGGACGATGAACTCTCATAAAGGCCAGGATTTTCAAAAGCATTATTCCTATTCATTATTATTTCCCACTCACTCTAACCTCCCAGACATGCAAGGGGGTTTTCTTTAGAAGACTCTGATAATAGATTAAAAAAATAATAAGAGATGGCAAAGGCTTGGATATTATCAATAGCCAAAGGTCTGATGTGACCAGAGATCCTCTTTAGTACAGAAAGAGTTTTGAAAGTTTGCTACTATGTCTACTTTTGCAGAAACATTTCAGCAAGGTATAACCATTGTATTTCAAATGCTTTATAATGGTTTTGCTTAAAATACATCAAGTTCATTAAATAGTCAAGCCTTTCAGTGTAATCAGCTGCCTGAATTGGAAGTAGGTATCTGATTAAGTATGATTTGTTCCAAATTGTATTAGTGTTTTGAAAAATAATGTTTACAGCAAACAAAATTTATATATCATAGACCATCAAAAAATAAAATGCACATTTTCTAATTAAAAGTAGATTGTACAGCTCATAAATACATTTTCTTCTGATTATACTGGTAGACAATGAAAGCGTGAAGCATGGAGTAACTCAGCATAAATTCACTTTTACTGAATTTTTGTTTCTTAATAAATTATATATTCTCTTGCTTAATAAAATAAATAGCAATAATAGGAACTGCTGAGTAAGAGCTAATGATTTAAAAGCCTCTAAAAAGAACCTGGCCTGCAGCCATAGCCTTGTGAGATCCAATCCCGTCAGATCTTGGAAGCTAAGCAGGGTCAGGCCTGGTTAGTACCTGGATGGGAGACCACCGGGAACACCAGGTGCTGCAGGCTTGGGAGAAGGACCTGGCAACCCCCTCCCAAAAATCAATCTGCCATTGAAAACCCTATGAACAGCAGAGAAGCACCGACAGTAGTGTTTCCCCTGTTGTACAGAGGGTTGCTATGAGTCGGATATCGACTCGACGGCATCTAACAACAACAACAATAAATCACACGAATATAAAGGGAAAAATGATGAATTCTGTAATAGGCAAACTCATACTTTGTCCTCTATAAGTGTGCAATGGCCTAAAGCAAAAACATTTTAGTCATTTGATTTTTCACTTACCACTAACCAAAGTCCAGCTGCAATGTGGAAGGAAGACAGCTGCACTTTCCAAGAGAAGTCATCATCTCTGAACATTGCAGCTCCCACTTCCCTTAGGTAGATTTTGGATTTGGATGACTTCAACTCCTAAGCACATGAGCCATTACTGCAATCCATGAGTAACTCAGAAGTTTGAAAGCTGACTATGCACTAAACTTCTTAATTTTTCATATCTTTCTCTTTGTTAGAAATAGTTCCTCATAAATGATGTAGTTCTTCTGAATAAGCTCTATATATCATCTACTTACAATTTTTCAATAAACGCACCACAGTCATAGCCATCATGTGATACAGCTACTTTGGGTCTTATTAGTCATTTGCAGCCAAATACAAAAGAATTTCAGACAAATTCTGCTTATTATAGCTTCTATTCACTGTGTTCTTTGCCCTGATCTTGTAATTCAGACATTGATTTGGATATTCAAGGTCCTTGGATTGTGTTTCCTTAACAAGAAATGCTACTTCATATACCCAAAAATGAATAATTTAGACTATTTTGTTAATATTCAGCTGACTCTGTTTTTTATAATAAGAGCATTTGGGATGACCTTTAATTAAGCTGGAGTCTGTAAGATAAGAATTTTGTCTGTTTTGGTTTTTTTAACATAAATAAAACATAAACAGCTGGAAGACTATAGTTCTCTATTTCAGTGTGAAAAATACCATGAAAATTAAATAGAAAAAATTTAGGCAGATTTATAAGGAGGCAGAGGAATATATTCGGGATGCTTTTATGTACATCATAGTTTAAGGAGGAAAGGGGTGTTTACTGAGCATCTCAGTTTGTTTGGGACTATCCTAGTTGCTCTGGCAAATGACTAAGTCAACATTTGTTGATCTTTTACCATTCAGGAAGAACTAGCAGCTTCTATGTGTATTTACTTCTCAACTGAACTATAAAGAAAAATAGGCTGAAGAAAAACTTATCTTGATCCCAAAGACCCAGTCTCTGTACTTTTAAACCATGTTTCTGAATATATTTGTATCTTTATGAGGGCAGAACATCTTACAACAACATCTTGAGTTCAGACTATGAACTAATAAATTAAATAGCACTGGTTTTTATTATTCACAATGTAATAAAGAAAAATGGACAAGTGAGACTTCATTAAATTATATTTTTGTGCATTAAAAGGTAATAGCAACATTGTAAAAAGGCAACTGACAGAATGGGAGAAAATATTTGTAAATCATCTATATGATAAAGTTTTGATATCTAGTATCTAGAATATATAAAGAACTCCCAAAACTCAACAACAAACTCAATTCAAAAATAGCTAAGAACTTGAATAGACATTTGTCCAAAGAAGATATACAAATGGCCAATAAGCACTTGAAAAGATGTTCAATATCACTAGTCATTAGGGAAATGCTAATCAAAACAAGAGACGCCTACACCACTTCCCACCCCAAACAAACAAACAAAAAACAAGTGGCGGCTAAGCTGTGGAAATACTGGAACTTTTGTCTACTGTAGAAAGGAATATGGCAGTCCTTCAAAAAATTACAAATGGAATCACCAGCTAAAAAAGATGTAGGAAAAGAAAAATCCACTTCTGGATATAAGCCTTAAAGGATTGAAAATAGGATATGAAGAGAAATGTATATACCCATGTTTAATAGCAACATTACTCACAATAGCTAAAACATGGAAGCCACCCAAACAACAATCAACTGATGACGGATAGCAAAGTATGGTGTGTGTGTATATATATATATATATATACAATGGAACATTATTCATCCTTAAAAAGGAAGAAAATTCTATTGAGACATCACATGGTATAACCCTAAATATGTACAATTATTATGTTTTTATGTATCATTTAAAATTAAATTAAATATATATCCATTAATTTTTGGGCATAGATAAACATAGTAGTATCACCAACTATCAACTACTTCCTTGCTTTAGTATCCCCCCCACACACACACACACACAAAAAAACAAGAAAGACACTCTGACATACGCTACAACATGGATGAACCTCAAAGACATGATGCTAACTGAAACAAGACAATCACAAAAAAAATTATATGATTCCACTTAGATGAGGTACGTATTGTTGTTGTTGTTGTTGTTGTTGTTGTTGTTGTTGTTGTTAGGCACCATCAAATTGGGTCCAACTCATAGTGACTCTCTGTAGAATAGAACAAAACACTACCCAACTATTGTCAGTGCTTCTCTGTTATTCATAGGGTTCTCTATGGCTGATTGTTTGGGGAATGGGCTGCCAGGTCTTTCTCCCAAGCCTACAGCACCTGGTATTCTCAGATGGTCTTCCAAGATCAGATGGGATCAGATGCCAGGCTGGTACAGCTGTAGACAAATGAGGTACATATAGTAGGCAACATCATAGAAACAGTAAAATACTGGTTGTGGGAGGCTGAGGGAAAGGTAAAAATTGGGAATTATTGCATCATGGATACAGAGTTCCAGTTTTACAAGACAAAAAGAGGTAAGGAAAAGAATGGTGGTGATGGTTTTACCACATTGTGGATGTATTTAATGCCACTGATCAAAACATTTAAACATGGTTATAATAGTAAATTGTATATGTATTTTATCAGAATGTTAAAAACAGAAAAAAGGACTGAGAGGTTAAAAAAAAAAAGCGGGTGCTGTAACAATCCAAGTATTATAGGTAGATCAAAGCATTTGTAGGTCTAAGGTGTATCAGCTAAATTAACATAAGGTCTTAAACTGGTACATGGATTGATTTTAAAGACAACTTAGGATACAACCTAAGAAAAGAAAAAAGAAAGAAAGAAAGAAAAAAAGAATAATCAAGTCTGGTGTTATGGTACACCCTGTAGTCCCAGCTACGTGGGAAGCTGAAGCAGAAAGATCTCAACTTTAAGGCCAGAGGCAACCTGTGCAACTTAAGGAGACCCTGCCTCAAAATAAAAAAATAAAAATGGGGCTGGAGGTGCAGCTCAGAGGTAGAGCACTTGCCTAGCATCTTTAAGGCCCTGAGTTCAACTCCCAAGTACTTTTAAAAAAAGAAAAAAGAGCCCAGCTTGGTGGCACATACCTGTAATCCCAGCAGCTCGGGAGGCAGAGGAAGGAGGATCCCAAGTTTGAGACCAGAGGCAATCTGCATAAGTTAGCGAGACCCTGTCTCAAAAAGTTTAAAAAAAAAAAAGGGCTGGAGGTGGTAGCTCAGTGGTCCAGCACTTGCAAAGCATGCAAGCGTGAGGCCCTGGGTTCAACTCCCAGTATCAGGAAATATAAGTAAAAAAAAAAAAAAAGAAAGAAAGAAATCAAAAGTCTTAAAATAACAAAGGCAAATCCCAAATGCTGATTCACTGAGGGCTCAGTTACAGCACTGCTATAGAGCACAGCCAAATGTTAGGAAATATGTGTGAATTGTGTACAATAACATCATAGGGTGTTATCATCCAGCAGCCTGTGTAATGCATTATACCTCCCAAAGAATTTGTTCCCATGAAGATTTAGCTCCTCTTCTTGTTTTTTAATTCTTTTTCAGTATCACTAGTTATATCTGTGTTCATGAAACACTTCAGGGAAAAAATATCCAAAATCTCATTCTTATGTTATAGCTGGATCACCTCTATTCCCAAGTGAACATGGACTCTTAAAACACACACACACACACACACACACACACACACACACACACACACACACACTTTACTTGTGCTTCAAATTAAACATGAATCTAAATTTAGTTATCTGAACAAAGACAAGTTTAACTCAGTGAATTCCTTAGCCTGGTGAGATAATCAAGGTCATTTTCTCTCTAGGACAAAACTAAAAAGAGCTCTAGACTACCCAGAAGTTTCAGTTTGTTCATGGAAGGCCTTCAAATTTTTCTTAAAGTTTTGTATGGTCTTTATAAACACTGCCTAGAAAATAAGGTCCCCCCACTTGTCTGTCAGCTTGTTGTGCTATGGGGGTTTGTGTGTTGCTATGATGCCGAAAGCTTCTGATAAAATTCTACTCATAACTAATTTTCTAGGGTTGATGAAAAATCTGCTAGGTTCTTTTTAGAGGCTTTTAAGTCATTAGCTCTTACTCAGCAGTTCCTATTATTGCTATTTATTTTATTAAGCAAGAGAATAAATAATTTATTAAGAAACAAAAATTCAATGAAAGTGAACTTATGCTGAGCTAGTCCATGCCTCACACTTTCATTGTCCAAGAGCATAATCAGAACAGAACATATTTATGAGCTGTACTAACTGTACAAACTAATGGAATTCACTGTGATATTCCATATGTGCTTATATCCTGCACTGATCATGTCCCTCCACCTTTTTTCTACCGTCTCTCCCCATCCTCCCTCTTCCTCCTCCACCCAACTCTTTTGCCAGTCCCTAATAGTCCCTCATCTATTTTCAGGTAATCTTTTTTCTTTCTTTCTTCTCCTCTCTCTCTCTCTCTCTCTCTCTCTCTCTCTCTCTCTCTCTCTCTCTCTGTCTCTCTCTCTCCCTCCCTCCCTCCCTCCCTTCCTCTCTGCCCCCAACTTCACACATATGAGAGAAAACATGGTATTTGTGTTTGTGTTTTGGCCCATTCTGGTTAACTTGATGTTCTCCAGTTCCATCCACTTTCCTGAAAATGGAAAAAAAAAAAAAAAAGAAGGATTTTCTTCTTTATGGATGAATAAAACTCCACTGTGTGAATATATCATATTTTGTTATCCATTAATCTCTTGGCAGTCACCAAGATTGGTGACTGTCTTGAATAGTGCCACAATAAACATAGGTATGCAAGTATCTCTTTTGTATGCTGATTTCATTTCCTTCAGATATATATACCCAGGGATGGAATACCTAAATCATATGGTAGTTCTACTTCTAGTTTTTTAATGAACATCTACACTGATTTTCATAGTGGTTACACTAATTTACATTCCTACCAATAGTGTATAAGGGTTGTTTTTCTCTACATTCTTGCCAGCAATTTTTATTCCTTGGTTTTGTGTGTGGGTTTTTTGTTTTGTTTTGTTTTGTTCTGTTTTTGTTTTGATATCCATTCTAAATGGAATGAGACAGAATCTCATTGTAGTTTTGATTTGCATTTTCCTGATGGCTAAGAATATTGAGCATTTTTTCATATATTTGTGGGGCATTTATACTTCTTTTGAGAAGTGTCTACTCAAATCATTTCCTCATTTTTGAATTGGAGTATTTGTTTTATTATTAAGTTTTCTGAGTTTTATATATTGCCTAGAAATTAGTCATCTGTCAGATGAAATAGCCAGCAAAGATTTTGTCCTATTCTGTAGGTAGTCTCTTCACTCTGTTGATGGTTTCCATTGCTGTGCAGAAGCTTTTTGATTTATTCTAATGCCATTTGTAAATTCTTGCTTTTGTCACCTGTGCTTTTGGAGACCTGTCCAAGAAATTGTTGCCTATGCCAATATCTTGAAGTGTTTCCCTTATGTTTTCCTCTACTATTTTCATCTTCAAGTCTTACATTAAGATTTGATCTATTTTGAGTTGATTTTTGTACACAATGAGAGATAGGGGTAGAGTTTCAATCTTTTACATGTGGATATCCAGTTTTCCCAGCACCATTTGTTAAAGAGGCTACGCTTTCTCCAAATTGTATTTTTTGGCAACTTTGTAGAGAATCAGTTGAAGATGGGTGGATGTATTTGTGGGTTCTCTATTCTGTTCCATTGGCCTGCAAGTCTGTTTTTATGCAAATACCATCCTGTTTTTGTTACTATAGTTCTGTACCATATCTTGAAATCAGGTATTATGATGTCTCTAGCTTTGCTCTATTAGGTCAAGATTGCTTTGACTATTTGGGGTTTTTGCTTCCACAGGAATTTTAAGATTTTTTTTCTAGTTCTGTGAATAATGCCACTGGTATTTTGATAAGAATTGCACTGATTCTATAGATTTTTTAGGGTGGTGCAGACATTTAAACAATGTTAATTCTCCCAATATATGAACACATTTTAGTGTATTCTTCCATTTCTTTCTTTGTTGTTGTTGTTAGGTGCCGTCAAGTCGGTATCCGACTCATAGTGACCCTCATAGGGTTTTCAATGGCTGACAGTTTCAGGATTGCCTTGGGAGTGGATTGCCAGGTCCTTCTCCCATTTTTGTGGTGCTGGGAATTGAACTCGGGACCTCAGAGACTGCAGTGCAGCGCTCTACCAACTGAGCTAAATCCCAGCCCTTTTCTTTCTTTAGTATTTTGTAATTTTCATTGTAAAGATCTTTCACATTCTTCTTGTTGTTAGGTGCCCTAAAATCAATGTCAGACTCATAGCAACCCTACATACAACAGGTAAAACAATATTGTTAGTGTTTCATTGATATTCGTAGGGTTTTCAATGGCTTATTGTCTTTTGGAAGTGGGTTCCAGGTCCTTCTCCTAAGCCTACAGCACCTGGTGTTCCCAGGTGGTCTTCCATCCAAGTACTAACCAGGCCCGACCCTGCTTAGCTTCCAAGATCTGATAGGATTGGACGACACAGTGGTATGGCTGCAGGGCACATCCTTAGTTAGTTTTATTCCTAGGTTTTTTGTGAGTGTGTGTGTGCGACTATTGTGAATGAGATTACTTTTCTTATTTCTTCCTCAGTGAATTCACTGAATGTGTAGAAAAGCTATTAATCCTTGTGTACTGATTTTGTATACTGCTACTTTAATGAGTTCATTTTATCAGTTCTAATAGTCTTTTAGTGGAGTCTTTTAGTGGAGTCTTTTAGTGGAGTCTCTCCATGTAGAGAATTATACCTTCTGCAAACAGGGAAATTTGACTTCCTCTTTTCCTGTTTGCAAGTCTTTTATTTTTTCTCTTGCCTAATTGCTCTGGCCAAAGTTTCTAGTACAATATTAAATAAGAGCAGTGAGCATGGTTACCCTTGTCTTGTTCCTGATCTTCAAAGAAATGCTTTTCAGTTTTTCCCCATTCAGTATGATGTTGGCCAAGGGTGTGTCATATATGTTGTTGTTGTTGTTGTTGTTAGGTGCCATCGAGTCTGTGTCTGACTCATAGTGATCCTATGTATGACAGACAAAACACTATTGTCAGTACTTCTCTGCTGTTCATAGGGTTTTCAAAGGCTGATTGTTTTTTGGGAGCGGGTTGCCAGGTCCTTCTTCCAAGCCTATAGCACCTGATGTTTCCAGGAAATCTCCCATCCAAGTACCAACTGCCCAACTCTGCTTAGCTTCCAAGATCTGATGGGATCAGATGCCACAATGGTACAGCTGTAGGCAAATTGTCATATATAACCAGTATTATTTTTATGCCTAATTTATTCAGGGTTTTTATCATGAAGAGATGTTGAATTTTATCAAAGGTTTTTCTGCATCTATTGAGATGATTGTGTAATTTTTATCCTTGATTCTATTTATGTGTGCTGTATAACACTTATTGATTTGCATATGTTGAACCATCCTTGCATTCTTGGAATGAAACCAACTTGATCATGGTGTCCTTTAATCTTTGTAACATGCTATTGACTTTGATTTGGAAGTATTTTGTATAATATTTTGAGCAATAAAGTTCATCAGGGATATTGGTCTATACTGTTCTTGTTGAATCTTTATGAGACTTTGGTTGCAGAGTAATGTTGGCTTCATAAAATGAGTTTTGAAGGGTTCCCTATGTTTCAATTTTATGGAATAGCCTGAGAAGCACTGGTGTTAGTTACTCTTTAAAAGCTGGTAAGATTCATTTGGTGCTGTGGTACACAACACAACACTAAGCTATTCAGGAGGCAGAGGCAAGAGGCTTGCAAGTTGGAGTCCACAGGCAGCCTGAGCAACTTGGTGAGACTCTGTCTCAAAAAAATTAATTTAACTTATTTTAATTTAATTTAAAAGGGGGCTGGGGTGCAGCATAGTAACCAAGCACTTTCCTAGCATACAAAAGACCCTAGGGTTCAGCCCCCCAGTATTAAAAAAATAGTTAATAAAATTCAGCAGTGAAGCCTTTTCTTTGTTGAAAGAATTATTTGTTCAATCTCATTACTTGTTATTGATCCATTTAAGCTTTTTATATCTTCTTGATTCAGTTTTGGAAGGTTATACATGTACACAAATTTCTTCATTTCTTTAAGATTTTTCAATTTATTGGCATATTGTTTTGTTCAAAATGGGGCTGGAAATGTACCTTAATGATAAAGTGCTTACCAGGCATGCATGTGGCCCTGGGTCCCATCCTTAGCACCACACACGTGCACACACACACACACACACACACACACACACACACACACACTCCCTAATAATTCTTTGAATTTCTGTGGTACCAATTATAATCTCATATTTTTCATCTCTAATTTTACATATTTGGTCCCCCCCCCGTATGCTCGCTTGCATTCTCTCTCTCTCTCTCTCTCTCTCTCTCTCTCTGTATACATATATATACACACACACACATATTTGCATACACATATTTATTTATATATGTATATAAATATATACATATATGTACATATATACACAACATGTACATATATACAGACATATGTATGCACATATATGTACATATATACACATATACACACATAACATGTACATATATACATATGTATATATACACACACACATATATATATATTGTTGTTGTTGTTAGGTGCTGTCGAGTCGGTATCTGACTCATAGCGACCCTCATAGGGTTTTCAATGGCTGAGTGCTTCGGGATTGCCTTGGGAGTGGATTGCCAGGCCCTTCTCCCATTTTTGTGGTGCTGGGAATTGAACTCGGGGCCTCAGAGACTGCAGCGCAGCGCTCTACCCACTGAGCTAAATCCCAGCCCTACATATATATATACACACACATATATATTTAGCTAAAGCTCATTGATTTTGTTTATCTTTACAAAGAACCAATTCTTTATTTCACTGGTCCTTTCTGTTCTTCTTTAGTTTCTATTTCATTTCTTTCTCCTCTGGTCTTTATTATTCCTTTCCTTCTACTGATTTTGGATTTGATTATTCTAATTTTTGTAGGACCTTGAGATGCGTTATTAGGTTATTTATTTGAGACTCTCTGTTTTTTAGTAGGCACTCATTGTTATAACCTTCCCTCTTAGAATTACCTTTGCTGTATCCTACAGATTTTGCCCTATTGCATTTCCATTTTAATTTGATTCAAGGAATTTTTAATTCCCCACCCCTGGACTTCTTCAGTGACCCATTGTTCATACAAAAGGCTCAGAGCTGAGGCTCAGAGTTGACAAACTCCTCCTACATACTCAGAGCTTCAAATCAGCTTCTTAGATATGAATTTATAGTAACTGAAGTTATGTCTGAGTATAGATATACTTGTAATTTATGCTTGAATTAGTTAACCATTTAGAAAGTGTAATGTGGTTTAGTTCTTCTCAACTAAGATTATTTTATTCTTTACAAACCCTAAACTTAAAAAACCTCCTAAAGAACTGTGGGGAATTATCCAACCCTGATCTTGTCCCCCAAATGGTAATCAAAGATCTCCCCTTGATTGCCCAAGGAATGACATCGATTTCACTCTTTGAATGTCACTCCTAAATTGGTTGCACCTAGCCCCTTGCACCCCCACCTGAATGCCATCTTGAGGCAGTTAAGGCAGTTACCCAAGGACTATATAAACAAAGCTCACTTGGCATGTGAGGCTGCTGATGGTGATGCTGCAAGCTTCGGGCTGTTAGCTTCCTGTTGGGGGGTTGCTTCCTGCCAGTCTGCTCTGCCACTCCATCCACAGGCCACATATCTCCAGATCAAGAGAGGACACTGCCTGCCATGGCAGAGGCCGTGCCATTACCATCTGAGCCACGCCGTACCAACGCACAGACCTGCCACCCCATCACCATGGAGGTCGAGCTTGCTGGACTAAGAGAGGTCTGCCTGACATCACAGAGGCCACTGCAATGCCAGACCAAGATGGAGTTCATCGGAGACCAGCAGCGGAGAAGAAGCCAGCCTTCACAGGGGACATCTGGAGGGCCCCTGGCCCACCACTGAAGATGAAGAGCCTCTGGACCCAGCACCAGAGGTGGAGCTGCAATATTCAAGACCCATGACACTTCTGCTATCCCAAAGAGTGGGCCTGAGAGCTGAACTGTACAATAAAATCTGTACCAAAGGTATCCCAAAGCTGTCTGTCCTTGACTCTATGGGTCACATTCACCAGTCCCCTTGGTGTGGGGTCCTGATCTCGGTTGGAGGAGAATAGCTAGCCTGTGCATTGGCTGCAGGGGAGGGGTGACCCACAAAGAACATCATGTAAAGTTAAAAGTATCCCAAAAGAATTAAAAAGCAAAGAAGACCTGTTAACATGGTCCATAGGGAATTAGTTATTTGGGGTTTACATTAGTAAAGCCTGCAGTGGTAGCCCTGTGGCATCTGATCCCATCAGATCTCAGAAGCTAAGCAGGGTCAGGCCTGGTTAGTACCTGGATGGGAGACCACCTGGGAACACCAGAAGCTGTAGGCTTGGGAGAAGGACCTGGCAACCCCCTCCCAAAAATCAATCTGCCATTTAAAACCCTATGAACAGCAGAGAAGCACTGACAATAGTGTTTCCGCTGTTGTACAGAGGGTTGCTATGAGTCAGATACTGACTCGACGGCACCTAACAACAACAACAACATTAATAAAGTTTTAAATATTTTGTTCTTTCTCACTCAAAAATATATTTATTGTCTTACTAATAATCATAATCTTTTAAAAATCTTATGATATATGAACAAGACAAGTGAGTAAGCTAAGTTGGTCCTCTTGTGATACTTCTGAAGTTATAATCTTTAAGAGATGGGCATCTGACAACAATTGAAAATATGGAATTTTATTACCTTTCACATTGTTTACTAATTTCAATGTCAGCTTCAAATTAGAGGAGAAAAATATTGTCATTAGGCCATATCAATATGTAAGCTACATTTTGCATGTAAGAAAAATCCTTCTGGGAGAATCAATTTCAGAATAGAAAAATCCCTCAAAAGCCATCTATCAACTTCCTACGCTATAACAGTGGCCACTCCTTTTGGAGCTGTCCTTTGTCTTTCCCTCCCTTTTACTGACATTTTAAATTCTAGAGAAAGGCCTCACCTAAGCAGTTAAGGTTTTAACTGCTAAATATCTTTTTTTTCTCCCTTTATTGGTAAATGATCATGGGGTACAGAGTAATACAACATTGGCTTTTTCCATTATGCAACTATTATATCACTTTTGGTTACACTTTTATCAACTTACAAGATTTATGGAGACTTCTGACTAAAAGCAATAAAACTCAAACACATATTTGGGTTACATTCCCCTATTTTTCCTATGTACTTATGAAGTTGCATCATTTACGTTGAGATTATCCTCTTTCCTTTTATCCCTCTACACTGATTCTCTTCTCCATCCCACCTTCCACAATCTTCGCTTCCCTCTACTAGTTTCCTCCCTCCTCTTTCCTACTCTTTATACTGTCCCTTCTTCACTAAGTTTAATTGTGAATTTTTACATATCAGCTTATGTACAGGATTTTTTTCTTCCTATAAGTAAGATTCAGCTCCCACATATGAGGGAGAACATTTGGTATTTCTCTTTTTGTGCTTGTGTTCATTTGCTTAAGATGAGGTTCTCCAGTTCCATCCATTTTGCTACAAATGACATTATTTCATTTTTTATTGCTGAATAGTATTCTATTATGTATATGTAATTTTTTATTCATTCTTCTATTGATGGGCACCTTGGTTGGTTCTAAATCCTTGATATTATGAAAAGTGCTACATTGAATTTGGAGATGCAGGTGTCTCTGTGGTATGATGAGTCATCTCCCTTTGGGTATATTCCCACTAGTGGTACAGCTGGGTCATATGGTAGTTCTATTTTTAGTTTCCTGGGGTATCTCCATATTGATTTCCAAAGTGGTTGAATCAATTTAGTCCCACCAACAGTATAAAAAGTTTCCTTTTTCTTGGCCATTCTTACTGGAGTATGTGGAATCTCAGAGTTGTTTTGATTTGCATTTACCTAATGGCTAGGGATATTGAGCATTTTTTCATGTGCTTCATAGCCTTATGAACTTCTTCATTTGAGAACTGTTCCTTTGCCCAATTGTGTTGGATGTGTGGGATGTGAAGATTTTCTCCCATTTAGTGGGCTCTTCCTTAACTCTGTTGGTTGTTTCCTTTGCTGTACAGAAGCTTTTTAATTTCATGTAATTTCATTTGTCCATTCTTGGTACAACTTCCTGAGCAATTGGAGTCTTATTAAGGAAATGCTTTCCTGTGCCTATGTGTTAGAACATGTTTCCTATCTTTTCTTTTAGTTGTTCTAGGGTTTCTGGTTTTATGTTGAGGTCTTTTATCCATTTTGAGTTGACTATCATGCAAACTGGGCTGGGATTTGGCTCAGTTGGTAGAGCGCTGCACTGCAGTCTCTGAGGTCCCGAGTTCAATTCCCAGCACTGCAAAAATGGGAGAAGGACCTGGCAACCCACTCCCAAGACAATCCCGAAACAGTCAGCCTTTGAAAACCCTATGAGGGTCGCTATGAGTCAGATACCGACTCGATGGCACCTAACAACAACAACAACAACAATCATGCAAACTGAGAGGTTTGGGTCTATTTTCATTTATCAGCAGATAAAAATCCAAGTTTCCCAGCACCATTTGTTGAAGAGGCTATCTTTTCTCCAATTTGTATGCTTAGCTCCTTTGTCAAAGATCAGGTGGCTATAGATGTGAGGGTGTATCTCTGGCTCTTAAATTCTGTTCCACTGGTCTTCAAGCCTATTTTTGTGCCAGTACCAAGCCTTTTTTGTTACTTTACCTTTGTTTAGATTTACAGAACCCAAAACATCTAGTGACTTTCAGATAATATCCAAATATGTAAGCCCTTTCTTCATTTTTTATTCCTGTACATCTGCTAACACCAAAGCATGTGCAGTGCTGTAAGGTTTAACTTTCAGAGAAATAATATGTTTGTCTAAAGAATTACACAAATTTGCCCCAAGAGATCAAGGTCTGTTGTGATGTTCTTGCCAATGGGAAAAAAAGAGACATACGCCCTGGATGACAAAGACCCCAGCCAGCATATAGTCTTCCTGCTCATTGTCCCTGAACTTCCCTTCCCTATCTATTAAATGTCCTTTCATGGATCAGAGTTCCCTTATATGGTAGTTGGGGAGAGGCAATATTTCATCCTCCTTCCTTCCAAGGTACCATACCTTGAAGAAATCTAATTTTCCCCTAACTTTAGTCCCTGAGTATTGGCTTTCAAGCAGCAAGATGGCTTTGGATCCAGTAATAATCCAAGGATGGAATTACTGATTCTGGAGCATGTTCAAGGACATAGTGCTGGGAGATTTTTGTTGCTATTGTTGTTTATTATTTGTTTACTTTTCTTTTTAGTTTTTTTTTTGTTGTTGTTATTTTAAAGAAGATAGTTCAGTTGTGAATCACCTAAAAAAGTACTCAGATCTGCCTGTCATAACTTTAACCCATTTGTCTAGCCAATAAAGGGGGAAAATAGTTGTTTTTTTTCTCTAATCCATCAGTTTCAGTTCAAGAATTCTGGGGTTTTAATCCATGTAGTTTCATATCTTCCAAGATATTCCTGTACCCCAGCAAGACCAGGAAAAAATAACCTGAATGAACTTCCTAAGACATCATACAGAACATCTGTATCGCCAATAAGCTTTCCTTAACTTGTTATTACAACTTGTTGTTAGGTGCTGTCGAGTCAGGTCCGACTCTTAGTGACCCTCATAGGGTTTTCAATGGCTGATTGTTTCAAGATTGCTTCAGGAGTGGATTGCCATGTTCTTCTCCCATTTTTCCAGTGCTGGGGATCAAACCCAGGTCCTCAGAAAGTATGGAGCAACATCCTACCCACTGAACTAAACCACAGCCTAACTGTAACTTGGTTCCTTCAAATATATTCTAGTCATCTAGCCACTTAGCTGTTTCAAAAGGGATGGGCATCTTTATATAAGATTGTGTGTATGAACTAATTTTGATTTGTTACATCATCTAATCATCCCCCACTGCAGGCGTTCACCAGCATCATCCACTCCATGGGTACACAAGCCTCCACCTTCTCCAATATCTATCCACCAAGCTGTGATCCTCATCACTACTTCAAGACCATGAGAATAAAGGCACCGAGATCTCTTCCTCCCTATATACACCTACTTGAAGATATTTTTAAATTACAACACTTTATAAATAATATCCATGATTATAATTATAAGCTAAAGTCAAGTCACACCAACAGGGACTTCTAGGCAGGAAGAAAGGGGCCTCTGCAAACCATCTGCTTCCTAGGCACCTTTTTAGACATGAACATTGATGTGAGTTTCCTCTGAGACAAGGTGGTTAATACCCAATCTGGTGGTCAGTACTTCCCTGCTAGATAATATCTTCTATAAGTTACATGATTGCTGATAAATACCTTCTTACAAGTAGCCTCGTCATAGCCAATGAAGGAGGACAGAAATGCAGAAAAAAATTTAAAAGATATGGGAACAAAAAAGTCCCCTCATTCTATAATCTGGTTACTTCCCCAGCTAGCTGAGAATCAACACCTTTAACTCAAAGAATCTGCTTGCATCTCCCACTGGCTAAAAGTCAACAACTTTGACACAATTGACAAGATGGCCTAGATAGAAATAATGCTTATTTTCCTAAGAAATTTCAAACAAGGTTGTTAACTGGCTATGCTTACATGGGGCCAGAATGGTTGGGACCTTTGAGTTAACCCTATTAGCACTGCTTTCCCATTCTAAAGCCTAAACAGTATATCTTATAAAACTTAAACTCCTTAAGATTAAAAAATAACAATAATAAGTAAACCAGCTCATTTTTTAACTTAATTTTTAAACTTAATTTAAAACTTTGTGTGATCTTTAAACATGGCCATAGATCACATTCTTGGAGCAATGTAACTTCAAAAGCCACCAAAACATATGTATGTTGTTAAAGACACTCAGGTGCAATTCTCCTGAGAAGGCTATGTCTGTGTTAGATGCATACTATTACTCTTAAGCGTCTCTTTCTCTCTGAATGTCTGAATGTTACCTTAAAGCATGCGCTATTTCGTATCTCTACTTAATAAACCCACTTTATTTTACTCTGACCTGTCCTGAGACTCTTTTCTGTGACATAGCCAGGGTCTGGGCTAAACCTGAGTGGAGGTTGCTAGAAGGAAGACTTCCTCAGGCTACAAGCAGCAGCTTTGGGATGTTATCTCACTGACGTCCTTAAAGTTCCTTTCCGTGTCCATTTTTAAATTCTTTTATTAAGGAGGCCAAGGACTCAAATAGGCACTCTGCTGCCTGGTAACAACACTAAATTTATTTGTATCCTTAGAAAAAAAACCTCTGCAGCAGATACTCTATTTCTCATTCTTACATTTAGAGAGGCTCCTTATCCACCCAGTCAAAATTAAGAGCTTCTTATAGTTGAAAACATCACCAAGAAGTATCCTGTCTGTTACAGGGCTAAACACTGAAAACTTTTTAGTACAAATATTGTTGCTAATCTGAGACCTATTTCTGTTCTTTAATCATTTTTAAGTGCCTAGGCCCAATTTAAATCAATCATTTCAAAGTTTAACTTGCAAATGATACAATGGCTACTTTTACAAGATAATGCAACATTTGAAGACTCATTAAAATTTTTATGGTATCCTTCAGTAGACTTTTGTTCTTTCTCCCGCTTCTGTTCATTTCCACTTGTATAATCCTGGCTCCTCACCAACCACTTTGGAGAAGATCCTGCTCAGCCACCCACTACTACCCATAAGGGATCCCTGGCATGCCAAACAGTAATTTTTACTCATGCTATGGCAGCTTTGGGCTGGAGTGTAGTTCAGTGGGTACAGTGTTGCTCTGTACTAAGAACTCAGGTTTGATCCCAAGAATAGCAAAAATGGGAGGACATGATAATCCATTTTGGAAGCAATCTCAAAACTATTAGCCATTGAAAACCTGATGAGGGTCATTATTGGACCACCTGTGAGGGTCACTATGATTCGACTCCAGGACACCTAACAACAATGGAAGCTCCTCCATTATAGTTTTAGGTAGTTACAAGGCCAATAATTAGTGCAGATAATAAGACTATTCTTAGACAGACAGACAGACACACACACACACACACACACACACACACACACACACACACACACACACAGTCCCCTCCAAAAGAGCCTAATCTTTTGGTACTTTTCTGCACAATTGCTGTTCTTGTTGTTGTTAGGTGCCCTCAAGTCGGTATCCGACTCATAGTGACCCTACATACAACAGATGAAACACTATTGTCAGTGCTTCTCTGCTCTTCATGGGGTTTTCAATGGTGAATTGATTTTTGGAGTGGGTTGCTGGGTCCTTCTCCCAAGCCTACAGCACCTGGTATTCCCAGGTGGTCTCCTATCCAAGTACTAACCAAGCCTGACCCTGCTTAGCTTCTGAGATCTGACAGGATCAGATGCCAAAGGGCTACAGCTGCAGGCTTTCTGCACAATATCCAGTAGTAAATACCTCCTAAAATTCAGCTAGGAAGTTACTGTGGGGCATGTGGATTTCTGGCACCTCAGCTCCTAACTGGCCTTAAAACCAAATGCTTTGCCTAGCTTCAGTCTACCCACCTTTTCCTACAGTTTGATATCTCCCAACACAATCCTTGGGGATTTTGTTTGCTGTGTGTCTGTGTGTGTGTGTGTGTGTGTGTGTGTCTGTGTGTGTGTGTGTGTGTGTGTGTGTGTGTGTTTGAAGGTTGGCAATGAGAGAGAAGCTCTCTGCCATTGTTCTGAAGTAGCCTAGTACCATTTGGTACAAAACCTTTAAATCTAAAAATATAGGTTTCCATAAAACCACTAAAAACTGGAATGAGAATGACAGAGAGATCAGAAAGGGGAACAAAGGAAAAAGCAGAAAACAGAGAATCTCCAACCTCCCCACCAGGGATTCATTTTGAGTTTTAGGCACTCTGCAAACATGCCAGCACTTCCGTTCAGGTCAGCCTCCCTGAGTGCCTCCTGACACCTGGCCAGGTGGACTCAGCCCCTGAATTCCTCATCATTGCTCCATGAAGGCTGAGGCTCTTTTCTCTGCCCATGCGGGACTCACCGCAGACATAGCTGAGCTGCAGAGCTGACGCTGCCCAGGCCTGAGAACAGTGGGGACCAAATGGTTTGTCTAATTCTCTGAACATAAACTTGGCAGGAAGTTCCTTACGTTACCAAGCAACTGAACATATGACATGAAGCCTTCCAGCAACCTTTTCCATAGATTACTAAAAGTTCCCAGAACAAATTCATGCCTGGTCCAGTGAAGGAAAAAAGAAGGAACCAGAGGTAGCCAAGAAGGGGGCAGGGAGAAGAATGCCAAGAGTGTGAAAGGACCCAGCATGTCCTTGGACATGTGGAAGTAGGAAAAAGAGGAAGGCACACAAATGGAAGCACTTCAATCAATGATCCAAGGATGGCATTTGCCACCAGCTCTAAGACTTTAAGGGTTTCATTTGTAATACAGAATTATGAATTCTATTTTCACTTTGTTATAACCATTCCCATTCAGGCAGTCACCTCAAGTACATGGCTGTTACAAAACCTGTAAGTATAGGAGGCTAACTAGCTTGACAATTTCATAAAGACAGGCAGGGAGTGACCTGGAAAATTCTCAACTCATAACTTATAACACCCTGGGTAAGATGCCCTCCTGCTGCCCCTCCCAATTCACTGTCTACTTTCATTCCCCAGCTCCATGCCCCTGGTGCAGACAGTGAGAAGGTGAATTTTGTGGGAAGTTGTAAAATAATAGTAAATTAACTAAAATTCACCCTGCTTGTTATTAACACCCTGGCTAAAAATCTAAAGCCAAGAATTGCTATAGTGTTAGTAATATATACATAGGCTCCAGATTCATTCCTTTCACTCGCTCTTGCTCTCCTTAAACTTAGTTTTAAAAAACATTGCATTCTATATGTGGAAGTTAAGTCAGACAGCTTCTAGTCACACTGTCTGTGCTGACACACAGACACTCAGGGACAAGCTCTTCTCTCCAGTTTACAGTTCCAGGGTCAGAACCATTAGAGCTTGTTGCAGACACCCTTCTGCCTTTGGTCCCTACAGCATTTCACAGTCCGCACTTACACAGTAGCTTAGAAGCAGTGACTATCAAGAAGAAGGACCAAAACATGAGTTCTATCAGTTATGTCATCCTGTGTGGCTACATGGAATTTTAAATCCATATTTAAAATTTAAAAGAGGGAACAGAATGTAAACTGCAACAAACTGTAAACTGTAATATTTTTGTTTGGTACGTGCAAGCTTTAGATCATACATGAAATATTTCACTGAATTTAAATAATTTTAACATTGTAATTTAGTTGTTTTAAATTGTTAATTCTATTTGCTGTAAAATCTAAGGATGAAACAAAACAATTCTTATGACTGGCTATTCACATGATTATCATGGAAAATAATTTTGTCCTGTATGAGCAGAGGGAAGGGCATTCACAACGATCTCTCCTGGGTGTCAGGAACGGCAGGCACAGCACCGCTGGGCTGGAGCCTGCTCTGCTCCCTGGCTTCTGGCTGGATCAGAGGGAACATGGGCCAGAGATCAAGAAAAGAGCACAAGGAGGTTGAGGCATTTATCCTTCACATCTCTGCAGGCTTGCTCTGGTTTGGCAACACACATAGATTTTGATCAGAGGTCACAGCTCCTGACAGAGGCTCCCTGCACACAGTTGTTCTCAACATTCTCTCTTTCCCTCTCTTTTCTGGACCATGGTAATTGATTGCCCCTCTTGCCAGTTCAGACCCAGAGGTGTGGAGATACTGCCCTTACCCGTTACTAGTCTAAGGATACTGGACCGCCCCTTGTGATTTCCCTATGCCCTGCCCATATCCTCAAACATTTAGTTTAACTCTGAAAATTACCCAATTTGTATGTATCTATTATTTTCTGCTGAGTCCTCGTCTAATAAATATCTACATTCCTCGTAAGCCCAATTTCCATCACAACTCTTAAATTATCCCAGATCTCTAATGGAAAATGATCTCTTCTTCATTAAATAGGTACATTTAAGTCCAAGAGTTCTTACAATCATGGAAATGGAACAGTTGATATTAGTTGTTTAATTATAATTTTACTGTTCAAAAAAAGTGTAGAGAAATATCACAGGATATGCATTTAGATAAGGAATCTACTGCAACACAGCCTCCAAAATGCATCCTTTCTTCTCAAATACCTTCCTCTCTACTCATAAAAATAAAATAAACCCTCCCTGGACAAAAATCACTTTGGCTTTTTTTTTCTTCTCTCAAAAGTAGGCACTAAGCACACACCAGCCATATCATCTCCACAAATTACACTTAGACACTCTGGGATTAATCAAAACCTTTGATCATCTTTAAAAGGGCTAATCTTAAAGCTAATGGAAAGACTTCCAGTTCTGACTTCAATCTGTTTAAATCCCCTGTGTTTCATTTCATCCTTTTCCAAGTTAACTATAACTTCAATGATGACTAGAAGACTCTACTGAAAGGGTTTTTTTTTTTTTTAGAAAAAAGAATATTTCTGTTGGTAATATTTTTAAATATATATTTTAGTAGAAAAAAGACACAATCATTGAAATTCAAAGAATCTTGATTCTCTGACCTTATATTTAAAATGACTTAAATGCAAGCCAGGCGAGGTGGCACATGCCTATAATCCCAGTGACTCAGGAGGCTGAGGCAGGAGGGCACAAGTGTGAGGCTAGAGGCAGTCTGTGTAATTTAGCAAAACCTTGTCTCAAAATTAAAAATAAATAATGGCTGGTAGTGCAGCTCAGTGGTAGAGGGCTTGCAAAAGCATGTATGAGGTCTTGGGTTCAACTCCCTAGAACTACACAAACACAAAATAAACAAACAAATAAATAGATAACTTAAATATGTTTAAATAGTATAAGAATTTGACCTCAGTATGCCAAGCAAACTCAAGCAAAAAAATAAAATTACACCTACCAAGTACTGAAATCATATTTTCTTTATATCAAGCACTGAGGGGTTGAACTCAGAGCCCTGCACATGCCAGGCAAGTGTTCCACCACTAAGCCACACTCCAGTCCCTTTTTTGTTTTTTATTTGGGGACAGGGTCTCACTAAATTGTGTAGATCACTTACAGCCTTGAACTCACAATTCTCTTGCCTCAGCCTCCCAAGGCAGGCAACAGGGCGCCTAGCTTAAAATCAACAAAATAATTTATCAATCTGACTTTATCCCAATTCCACAAAAGAGAATTCAGTGGTAAAAAGAGCAGCAAAAGAGAAAAATTACCATATCTCATTAATATTGATGAAGATGAGAGCTAGAGTTTAGCAACCATAAAAGCAATAGCAACAATCACTAACACATCACACTTATAACGTGCACACGTTAGAGGGTGGGAGGCAGGAAGAAAGAGAATAAAAGGACCTTTGCAGCCATCTGACTCCCAGCCACCTTTTGAGACATAAATATCGTTGTGAGTTCCGTCTGACACAAAATGGTCAGTACTTCACTGATAGACAATATCCTTTGTAACAGCACAGTTGCTAGGCAGTATTACCTTCTTTCAGATGACCTGGCCTGTAACTTGTAGCACCTTCACCTGTAACTAGTAACTCATTTTACATGGCAGATCACAGGTGCCTCCATGTTCAGACTAGCAAAGGGATGCTCATTTGAGGTAGGACCCCTTCTGCAATAAACAGAGACACCTTCTTAACAGCTCAGGAAGGCCAGCCTAAGCCAAGGGGCGAGAGGAATTTGAAACACCTGAAAACAGGATCAAAAAGAAAGGAGGAATATCTTTCCCCTTAATTAGATGTTGTTGTTGTTAGGTGCCGTTGAGTCCATGTCCAACTCATAGTGACCATACGTACAACAGGTAAAACACCATTGTCAGTGGTTCTCTGGTATTCATAGGGTTTTCACTAATGGGTTGATTTTTGGGAGGGGGTTGCCAGGTCCTTCTCCAAAGCCTATAGTATCTGGTGTTTCCAGGTGGTCTCCTATCCAAGTACTAACCAGGCTCCACCCTGCTTAGCTTCTGAGATCTGATGGGATTGGATGACACAGTGCTACGGCTGCAGGCCCCTTACTTAGATAGGGACTAAAAAACCCCAAAAGTCTGACCCCTTGATGCAGAGTCCAGATGTCCACAGAAATCCTTAATGTCCACAGTTTGCAGTGTCTAGTCTGCAATATCCAGAGATATTTGCAGTGTCCAGTAGCCTGCAATTCTCATAATAGCTATAGTTCTCAGCAATGTCCAGAGCAGCCCATGGAAGTCAGCCATTATCCAGCCATTATTCTACATAGCTGTTCAGAGACAACTGCATCCTCATTGGAGACCTATATACTTCCTGACCTCCAACTTAGAAGCATAAAGGCTGCATTCATGTATCTTCACTGGGCCTGCACACTTTCTGATTTTATTTATTTATTTATTGTTTTTTTGAGACAAGGTCTCACTGTGTTGCCCAGCCTGTCTTAGAACTCACTATGTAGACCGGGCTGGCCTCAGCCTCCTGAGTGATGGAATTATAGATGTTAGCCACCATGCCCGGCTACTTTCTGTTTTCTGTATCAGAAAGCATCTCTCTCTCTCTCTCTCTCTCTCTCTCTCTCTCTCTCTCTCTCTCTCTCTCTCTCTTCCTATCCTCCTCCCTGCTCTCCTCATGCTGGCCTAAATCCCCTGCCCATTTTCCCCAAACCTGTCTGCCCTGGCTCCCACTCTCTTCCTTTCAATTCTAAATAAATTATCTTCTAAGTTCTCTTCTGGGTGTGTTTGTAAATTTTTATAAATGTAACCAAGGACTGAGGTTTGGCACCTACTTCCCAGACTCCTCTGCTGGTGCTACAGGAACTCTGGACCCTGGACTCTCCCCTTATTTCCTGCTGACACAAGGCACTGATTAAATGTTTTTCCTATACTGACTCATTTAATCCTCAGGACGATACCAGGAGTTACATCACTATTACTATGCCCATTTTACAAGTGAAAAAACTGGGACTCAGAGAGTGTAAGTAATTTTCCCAAGGTCACACAGCTAGTGACAGAGCTGGGATACAAGCATAGGCCATCTGACTCTGAGCCCACCACCACCATCTAACCACCACAACATACTACCTCTGTCAGAACTTGGGAACACAGTACTTTTAATGGTATGTAATTAAAAATATATAATTAGCTCAATCTCTGCACATGAATTCTATTTAATCATTGTATTTATTTCAGGAAAAGTTAAATGTAAACACTGAGGCATTCCCAAGAGAAATCTTACTGTCATAATGTGAGGTTGTGACAGCAGCATCAACACCTTGGAATCTTGTATTGTCAGGAAGAAGAGACAATAAACTAGTCCATAATTCTCACAATTGGGAGGAAATCAAGCATGTCTTTGTGATTCTGTTGACAGCTGGGATCCCTCTCCCCAGAAAATGTCTACTTTGCATTCAATTTCATGGAGATTACAAAAGCCTGATGCCCACACTATATGATAAATTGGGTAATTTTCAAAGTTAAACTACATGTATAAAGATATGTGCAGGGTAGAGGAAAAGTACAAGGGGTGGTGTAATATTCTTAGGCTAGTGTTATGTACTTCATAGGAAAAAAGAACCAATCAACCAACTAATATTATTAAACATGTTGTTGTTGTTGTTGTTGTAGTTAGGTGCCATTGGGTCGGGGGTTTGACTCATAGCAACCTTATATACAACAGAACAAAACACCCTCTAACACTGTGCCATGTCTAGCGTTATGCCAGTGCTTCTCTGCTATTCGTAGGGTTTTCAATGGCTGATTATTTCAGGATTGCTTTGGGAGTGGGCTGCCAGGTCCTTCTCTCGTTTTGCAGTGCTGGGCATTGAACCCAGGGCCTCAGAGTGGGCAGATCAAGTACTCTACCAACTGAGCTAAACCCCATCCCCTATTAAACATATACTATGTAGAAAACACTGCTGAATCCTATGTGGAGAATTGAAGAAAAAGATATTATGCATCTTTATATATTAGTCCAATCCTTCAAAGAGCTGTACAATGAAGTTTGCAAAATTATTAAGATATGAGTAGAGACAATTAACTTCTTTGAGTACTCCGAAGAAAGAACTTATCCCTTCTAGTGTGGGTTGTCAGGCAAATCTTCAAAAGAGGACTTGAAATATGAACTGGTCTAGAGAATTTATTAGGATCGAAGAGAAAGTAGGAAAAAGTAGTTTATTTCAGGTAAAGTACAATTAACACTTATTCTGAGTTTGTGGGCAGAAAATTTTAGTTTTACAAAAATGGTATATGTTAGCTATAATTCTTAAGAACTTGGACAGACATTCGAGTAATGGTGACAGATAAATAGAAATGCTTAGGAATCAAACACCAGGCAAAAACCTTTTAAAAATTGTTATCAGATTTTTAAGAAACACATCTGCAGGACCCTGTCTATCTTGACTCTGGTAGAACTCAGCTAAAGGAATTTAAGAGTTGTGTTCTAGTATTTTCCACGGCTTAAGATGAGAGTCTGAAACCCTGGTGATTAAGTTCTATTCTGAATCATAGCTCCAACTACTTCAGGATAGAAGGAAAAGAGATAATCTATTTCCACAATGGTAGATCTTTGGTTGTACAGGTTTCCCAATGAGTTGATTATGATGACTATATTGTAGGGACTTATCATAGTATGGCTGTTTCCCCATCTACTCATGTTACAAGATCAACAGTCAGGTTAAACGGGTTGGATGAATTTCTCTGTGGTAGAACCTTAAGGAATCCTAGCATTGCTCACCTGGAAGAAACTCTTCTCTTTTTCAAGTATGATCAAGACCACCAAAGAAGAGACCAGAGTCTATATAAATTCTGAGAGAAAATAATAATGGAAGACCCACTGATTTAAAACAGCAAAGTACTTGAAAATCATAGGTAAGTCCTAGCAAAAGAGGACCTTCATCTTCAGAAAACAATAATATAGAAAGGCAGACTACAGAAAATTGTGAGAGAAGGAAAACAGAATCTGTATCACTAGTTTTTTTAAACCATCAAGCATTGTCTTAGATCTGAAGCACCAAATAGTTCAGAAGATTCACCTATAAAATCAGACAAGGAGTCAGTAGAACAGGTAAGTACAGTAGCAGACAATGATGCAATTTTTCAAGGGACTAAACAAGCTTGTTGATGTCTTATACTGGATGATTATGAGAAAAGGGAAATTTAAAAGGTGAATGTCAGCAAGGAAGGGCCACTTTATTCTGCAGTAATTGAAGAAATCACAGGCTATTTGGATGTCAATAGTGTTGATGACAGTAATTCAGCTGTTATAAACTGTGGTGACTATCAGCCTGATGGGAACACTAAACAAAATAGCACTGGTTCCTCTGTGTTCCAGGAAAAATCAGTAGCTGGAAATGGAGATTCAGAAACCCAAACTTCAATATTCCTTGACAGTAAGAAGGAAGACCATAATGACATTATATAGACCATAATGTGTCTTGCACAAATTCAGAAGTGGAGGTCAAGTTCGAGGACCACAACATAGTAACAGCCTGCCTGCCTGTGGAACATGTTAATCAGTTGACTACTGAGCCAGCTTCAGGTCCCATTTCTAAAATTCAGTCATCTTTAAGAGATTCTGAGGAGGAAGCAGATGTGGTAGGAGATAGGCATATCTCAAAAGAGCAGTGTACTAAAAACCCCAGTACCATCCTGGACACAGATACTGAGAATTTGCCTGTCTCTGCAGAATGAGAACCATCATCTGTCCTAGACTGTTTCAGCTCAAATGATGTGTTTATCAGAACCTCAAGAATATCTCTATACCCTGAGAACTTCACCACAAAGGGCAGCCCCATCAGAGGTAGTCCCACGAAAAACAGTTCTCCCTGCAGAGAAAATGAACAATTTGAAGAGAATAATTTTGACCCCAATGAAACAAATATAACTGTTAGTAATAATGATAGTGAGTCTCTCACAAATCTTGATGAAATTTCTCAAAATGAAAAGGTTATACATTATGATTCTCAAAACTATGGAAGTGAAGGACTACGTAAGGCATCCTCTGAGGTAAAACTCAATATTGGGCATTTGCATCTGCCAAAGAGAATTCCAGTCAGCACATTGCAGAAGAGGAAGATGATGATCCTAATGTTTATTACTTTGAATCAGATCATGTGTCACCAAAACACAACAAAGGATTACCATAGACTCCTATAGAGGATTGCCAAACTTAAGGCCCGACATTCTTAAGCAGTCCAAGACCTGATAAGTTTAGGCAAACACCAGAGAGAAGCACTAGAAAATCCCAATGGATTTGTAGAAAAACTCCAGAAGGCTGATATGTTGAGTTGTTGTTAGGTGCGGTCAAGTCGTGTCCACCTCATAGTGACCCTGATAGGGTTTTCAATGGCTGATTGTTTCAGGATTGCCTTAGCGGTGGATTGCCACGTCCTTTTCCCACTTTTGCAGTGCTGGGAATCAAACTCAGGACCTCAGAGACTGCAGAGCAGTGCTCTACTAACTGAGCTAAATCCCAGCCCAGAAGGCTGATATAGGGTTTCCATATCCACAGAAAGTTGTTCAGTTGCCCAAGATTTTACAGGACCCATATACCAATAATAGCCCTGGGTACTTTGAAAGAGAATTTTAAAATCATAAAAGACATAGTAGGAGAGTTAAGTTAGTTTTTGATAAAGTAGGTTTACCTACCAGGCCAAAAAGCCCTTTAGATGCTAAGAAGGATGGGCAGTCCCCTTTTAAACTCAATGTTGCCTTTAAGCAATGATCCAGAAGCCTCACCCATCCTCAGATGATGAGAGGACATCTGTGAGATGATACCAAACCCCTGAAACATTTAACTAGCTGTGGACTGTTGGAGAACAGAAAAAACTTGAACAGCTACTCCTGAAATACCCTCCTGAAAATGCAGACTCTCAACAGTGGCAGAAGATTGCTGATGAATTGGGCACCAGGACAGAAAAACAGGTTGCCAGTTGAGTTCCGAGGGATTTCACAAAGCTAACCAAAGTTCCAGGCAGAACATCAAATTTATGTATATACTCCAAAAAGTCTTCAACACACACATGACAACACTGCCTTAATAAGCATTTCTTTAAACCTTCCACTTTCATGACTTCACATGAACCTCCAGAATATATGGATGAAGAAGGTGACCAATCGATCATGTTTTCACAGCCACATGAACATTGCTGCTAAACAAACTTCAGATGAAGAAGGTATTGCTATCATGTATGGGAACTTACCCAAATACAAAGAACTACTACAACTTAAAAAGTGAAAGAAGGAGAAACTTCAGCAAATACATGCTGAAGGTGGATTTGTGCAACATGTGGGCTTCAAGTGTGATAATTCTGGCATAGAACGTATCCAGCATGTTCAACAACACTGCCAAGATGGCTCAGAAATGTCTTTGAATTTCTGTGATCCTTATTCAGACTGCTTACATGAAACAGATATTCATAAGGAAGATCACCAATTAGAAGCTATTTATAGGTCAGAGACATTCTTAGATAGAGACTGCTGTATGTCCAAGGGCACCAGTTATAATTGCCTTGACCCAAATACTACCCAGCAAACAGATGACATGGGAGAGGAAATCGATTACTAGTCTTCTTTGATACACTGCAGTGGTTTCATTGTTAATTATATGCACAGTTTGGAAAGAGCCTCTGCTTTCCCTGAAAGGGCACTCACAGCCTAAGAGCTTCCTGAGTGTTCTTGTCAAGTACAGCTCTGCACTGTTGTGGCTCTAAATCATTGTTCAGTCAAACACAGGGTTTCCTTGGTGAATTTTTTACCTCTGCCGTAAAGCGTTTAAGGTGGTGATCTTCAGTGGGTGGTGAGATGGAAAGGTGAGCACATGTTACAGTAAGAGTGATTCCAAAGGTGTCAAAGACCTTGGACAGAAATATAATAATGAAAAGGAAAGGTATTTATATTAAAAGTTTAGTAGCTTCCCGATTTGTGAAAATAACTTTCAGCCCAGAAACTGACTTTTTTAGACAAAGTTTTAGCCAATGACGGTGTTTGCTTCTAGGATACATGATCTAAAAAGAACTCATGTCCCAATGGTGGTCACTGATGGTCTTTAATAAATTGGAGCTGCTTAATCATACTGATGTCTACCTTCTTTTAACCATGAACTGTCCTTATTACCAACAATGAATCACTATAGGAGGCAAGTGTGACATTGCTTCCTTAACCAGCTCTTGGTGTATGAATGCTATAAAATTGTTACTCAGATATATTTTTTAAGTGTAATGTTATATAAGATGATCATGTGATGTGTACAAACTATGCTGCAAAGTGCCCGTGGTAGTAACTGTGTAAAGTCTCTAATTCAAAACATTAATTCCTTTAAAGTACACAGCCTTTTGCCTCTGTTTTGGGAGTTGTCAATACAACTCATCCAAGAAAACTGCCTAATATAAAAATCATATATATCGTAATAATTTCTCTTTTTTATACTATGCACAAAATCCATAAAAGAGTGTATTTTATTACTATTTAAACAAGTGATTAAATTCAGTCTGTGCAGGAGCAAGAGTTCACATGCTTTCTTTTATACTGCTGGTTTTGTTGTAAATCATTTAAAACAGTTTGCATGTTTCTTACTTGTGTAGACAGTATGTTCCTTAATAATGTTCATTATTCAGGAAAACTGTGAAAAATAAACTATGTAGATACTATCTGTTTACATTTTTAAAAAGCAACTTTGTTTTCCTATCAGATAGCATGCTTCATGCCACCTCAGTGTCAATTTGCTCACTCAGCCCAGCAATCTCAGGGGAGATATCACATGATAAGAAACACTTGGCCATCCCTCTCTGAAGCCAAATAGAATATGCATTGCACTGTTAACTATGATAAGGATACTTGTCAATAGAAATTGGCTTGAGGCTCATAACCCATCTCCCCATGACCAGGGGAGTCAACAGATAGAAATTTATTTTGTATCTCATTAGCAATCCCATGAGCTTCCACCTCTTTCATTCAACTGTCAACTGTCAAGATGTTCTGAATAAAAAAGCTGTCTAAACTGGGATTAAAGAGAAGAGGGGGGAAAAATCACTGTTCCCTTTCTCAGACTCCATGTGGCAGAGCTGAGCTGGTTCAATTCCCTAGAGAGAACCCTTTTTATTTCCTTTCAACCCTAGTCACGATTCAGGATTCAGGCATTTGCATCATGTTGTCTTGATTTCTGCTGCAATTCTCTCCAGAGAAAAATACAGCACAGAAAGATAGGGCATGTTTGAAATTCTGATAAAATCAATGTTGACTTGATAGGGAAATTCTAAAAATCAGCATTTTAACTCCAAAGGAAGACAGATTAAGTTACTAATTAGCTAGAGTTGCCAGAAAACAGCAATGTATAAAAATGGAACATGAGGAAGAAGACATCCAGTAAGACTGTCATCATGTATTTGCCTAGAAATCGATCCTGCAGTCTCACATGTGCAAATGAGATGCAAGTTTGGAGCAGTTGCCTCCTTCTTTCAAGGGATTCACAATTTTGAAGGGTTACAGCAGAATCCCAAAGGACTGGGTGAGATCAGGAAGTGGGGTGTAAAGTGGAGAAGAAAATGTCACAGAAAATTAGAAGTTAAAAAAAAAACAGAAAAGAAATGGAAGCATACTTTGAAAGGGACTCAAATATTTTGGTATCCTATAGCTAGGGTGCGATATGGAATAAGACTCAGTGATAGTTGCATCACTTAGAATATTTTGAACTGCAAATAACAAGAAAACCTTGAATCAACTTGTATTTAAATTCAAAAACAAATATTTTTTCTATTTATACACTGATAGGAAGAAAGGGAATAAAGGGGCCCTCTACAACCATCTGCTTCCCAGGCACCTTTGGGACATGAAGAACAGTATGAGCTTCCTCTGAGACAAATGGCTGGATCTAGTGGTCAGTACTTCCTTGGTAAATAATGTCCTTTGCAAACAGCAAGATCACTGGTAGATAACACCCATAAGGGGTCTGAGTAGTAGCCATTAACACCCTTTATATATGAAGAAAACAGATACCTCCAAAGTCTGAATCATGCAGTGGAGACCTCCTTTGAGGCAAGCTCCCTCCTGTGATAAAAAGGAAAACTCCTTTTATAACCTAGGAAGGCCAACCTAACCCAAAAGTTGGAAATATGATAAACCTAAAGATAAGATCTGTGGAAAAATATGATGGAAAAGCTCCATATCAAATGTCAGAACAAGATCAGCCCTAATCATGGATCATATCCAATTTAAACTGAAATTGAAGAAAATTAGAGCAAGTATACAAGAGCCACGGTATGACCTTGAGTATATCCCATCTGAGTTCAGAGACCACCTCAAGAACAGGTTTAATGCATTAGACAAAAATGATAGAACACCAGACGAGTTGTGGCATGACACCAAAGATATCATTCATGAGGAAGGCAAAAGGTTATTAAAAAGAAAGGAAAGAAAGAAAATACCAAATGTCAAAAGAGACTCTGAAACTTGCTCTTGAACATCAAGAACCTAAAGTAAAAGGAGGACATGATGAAGTCAAGGAACTACACAGAAGATTTCAAAAGACAGCTCAAGAAGATAAAATCAAATATTTTAATGATGTGTGCAAAGAGCTGGAGACAGGAAACCAAAAGGGAAGAACACATCTGTTTTTCTCAAGCTTAAGGAATTGAAGAACAAATTCAAGCCTCAAGTGGCAATAGTGAAAGATTCTACAGGGAACATATTAAACAATACAGGAAACATCAAAAGAAGATGGAAGGTGTACACAGAGTCATTATACAAGAAAGAACTGGTGGATGATCAACCATTTCAAAGGGTTGCATATGATGAAGAGGGTTCAGTACCAATGGTACTGAAGGATGAAGTAGAAGCTGCCTTGAAGGAATTGGTGAAATACAAGGCTCCAGGAGTTGATGGAATACCAATAGAGATGTGTTTCAACAAACAGATGCAGCATTGGAGGTGCTAACTCATTTATGCCAAAAGATTTGGAAAATACTACCTGGCCAACTGACTGGAAGAGATCCATATTTGTGCCTATTCCCAAGACAGGGGATCCAACTGAATGTGGAAACTACCCGATGATATCATTAATATCACATGCAAGCAAAATTTTACTAAAAATCATCCAAAAGCGACTATAGCAGTATATAGATAGAGAGCTGCCAGAAAATCAAGCAGGATTCAGAAGAGGGCAGAGAACAAGGGACATCATTGCTGATGTCAGATGGATCTTAGCTGAAAGCAGAGAATATCATAAAGATATCTATCTATGTTTTATTAGCTATGCAAAGGCATTTGACTGTGTGAATTATAACAAATTATGGATAACCCTGTAAGGAATGGGAATACCAGAGCACCTAATTGTACTCATGAAGAATCTATACATGGATCAGGAGGCAATCGTTCAAACAGAACAAGGAAACACTGCTTGGTTTAAAATCAAGAAAGGTGTGCATCAGGACTGTATGCTTTCACCATACCTCTTCAATTTCTATGCTGAGCAAATAATCCAAGAAGCTGGACTTTATGAAGAAAAATGCGGCATCAAGATTGGAGGAAGACTCATTAACAACCTGCATTATGCAGATGACACAACTCTGCTTGCTGAAAGTAAAGAAGATTTGAAACATTTACTAATGAAGATCAAAGAACACAGCCTTAAGTATGGATTGGAATTCAACATCAACAAAACAAAAATCCTTACAACTGTGTCAGTATGTGACTTCACAATGCATGGAGAAAAGATTGAGGTTGTCCAAGATTTTGTTTTACTTGGTTCTACAATCAACACTCATAGACGCTGCAGTCAAGAAATCAAAAGACATATTGCTTTGGGAAAAGCTGTGGCAAAAGATCTCTTTAAAGTATTGAAAAGTAAAGATGTCATATTGAAGACGAAGGTACGCCTGACTAATGCCATGGTATTTTCAGTTGTATCATATGGTTGTGAAAGCTGGACATTGAACAAGGGAGACAGGAGAAGAATTGATGCTTTTGAATAATGGTGCTAGAGATAAATATTGAATATACCATAGACTGCCAAAAGAACCAACAGGTCTGTCATAGGAGAAGTCCAACCAGAGTGCTCCTCAGAAGCAAAGATGGTTAGACTGCAACTTATGTATTTTGGACATGATGTCAGGAGGGACCAATTCCTAGGGAAGGATATCATGTTTGAGGGAGTGGAAAGTCAATGAAAAAAAGGAAAACCCTCCACTGGATGGATTGACACAGTGTCTACAACAATGGGCTTAAACATAAATAAGGTCACATGCCTGGCATCGAATCAGGGAGTGTTTTGTTCTACTGTACATAGGGTCGCTATGAATCGGATTTGACTCAATGGCACCTAACAACAGGCACAAAGATAAGATGACAGATATGGGAGGAATATCTGTCCTCTTAATGAGATATGGACTTAAAATCCCCAACAGCAAGCTGGGCACAGTGGCTCACACCTGTAATCCCAGTGACTCAAGAGCCGAAGCAGGATTACAAATTTGAGATCAGAGGCAGTCTGCGTAATTTAGCAAGACCTTATCTCAAAATAACAAGTAAAAAAATGTGCTGGGGGTACAGTTCAGTGGTATAGCACTTGCAAATCATGCAAGCATGAGGCCTTGGGTTCAACACCCCCAGTATAAAAAAAAAAAATCCCCCAAAGCCCCACCCCCCTGTGCAGATGTTTGCTGTTGTCCATGGACCTTTATGGCTGGACTTTCCTGCTCTCTGATTTCTATCTCAGAATGTGTATCTCCTTTTGTCCTTCCATCTCCCCTATCCCCACACTGGCCTAAATCCCAAGCCTGCTCACCCTGGTACTCAGGGCACTCTCCCCTTCTCTAACTCTAAGTAAACTATCCTTGAAGTTCCTTTCTGGGTCTGTGTGCCAAAGGGGCACACAGCTGCTCAGTAATAGCATCTTGCATAATGAAACAAGATAGGGCAGAGCCTAGCCACGGAAGAGGTTATCAAGACCCCAGCTCTGCTGCCCTCAGATTTCCTTGGCTTTATCCTTGTCTCTAGACTGGCTTCATTCTCAATATGAAGGCAAAACGCTTGTGACTGCTCTAGGCAACCTGTGCTGCCATAACAATGTCCAGAGGAAAAACAGAAAACCAAAACCACTTTGTCCTCTGTTTCTTTCTCAGAATTGAGGTAATCTTTCCTGGAATCCCCAAACAGACTTCCCTTTACTTCTCCTCTGGCAGATTTAGATCACAGGCCCAGTTGTAAACTAATCACAGTGGGAAGAACCAGGCCTGATTCTCAAAGTGTGGTCCCCAGACCATCAGCAGCACTAGAGAACAATGTGAACTGTCAGCGCCACTCCAGACTTACTGAATGAGAAGCTCCAGAGTTGGGGCACAGCAGTCTGTGTTTTAACAAGAAGTCCAGGCTATTGAGATGCACTTAAGTTTGTGAACCACTGGTTTAGAGTAGAGTGGGATGGAAGTTAGATTCTCAACCACAATGACCAGGAGGCCGGTTAAGGAATCAGCTACCAAGAGAGACCATAACCACTAGAATGACCAGAATCACCACATTCAACTAGCACTTCTGAATGCTTACTGCTCTCTCTCCCTCCCTCTCTCTCTCTCTCTCTCTCTCTCTCTCTCTCTCTCTCTCTCTCCCTCTCTCTCTCCCCTGGCCTGGCAGAAAGTGGGTTATACATCCTGAAGTACTCCTCCTATGAAATACCTGAAAATGCTGCATAAAATATAACCAACATTCTTTGTAAATGTGTAACCAAACTCTCAGGAATAAAACCCCAAAAGGCTCAAAACAAAGAGAAATCTTAAAAATACTACTTAAGTTTCTATTAATCTCCAAGTTATTGCCAGGCTCAGTGACAAAGGGTCTTATGTATAAATGTCACATAGTGTTGCCACAAGGTAGGGTGATAGAACTGGGATTCTTATGTTGAGCTAGGATGCTTGAGGATCCTAAAAGCAGACTGACTGGGGATAAAATCCACTCACAGAAGAAAGCAACAAAGAATTTTAATCACAGGCTCTGAGTGAGGAGGAAAAAATCTCCCCTTAGAATTTGTAACCACAAGCCTACCTTCATGTGTGTTTGAGCCACGATTTATACCCCCTACAAGGGTAGGTAAACCCAGAACAGAGAAATTAACATCAAAATTATTCTCAGATGTCACTGCTGATATCCTAGCTCAAGAAAATGGGAAGCGTCTTGGTAAGGACATAAACTCAACTCAGGTCATACAGGAGTCTCACAGAACATGAGAGCATGTGACTCTAAATCACAAAACACTCAAGGAAAGGTGCATCACCTTACTCAAAAGTCACCAAGTCAACAAAGGTGAACTTCACCTTTGCTCACCTAAGACAGGCCTATAAAGACAGGCTAGCTTTGAGGTACTTTTCAGAATAAAAGAAGCAATTAAAAATAGTAAAAAGGAACAAGATATTATTTTTTTAAAAGAACCAGATTTGAAAAAGAGATGAAATAGGGAAATGTCCAGGTTCTATCATCCCCAACTAGAAATGTATGACTTCAGTGAGAAACCAGCCTCAGTTAGAACAGAAGTTGCTAGAGAAGCTTGAGGCTAGCTACTCCTATTAGTCAGGAGAATGTTCCATAATCTTGGTATTTAGGTGAGGTGTGTCGAAAATATCTTGTCTTAGATAGAATCTGATGCCTACCCTACCATGACATGAAGAAATTTATCCCCGTCCCTACTATAACACGGCAAGACACTGAACAACTGCTAACTGGTGATATTTTTGGAAGGATGGGAGGAACATCTGATGAAAAGCTTTGTGAAATCTCTTGCTCTGCAGAACCTCCTTACATGTTTTAACCTTCCAATGACCAAGTCCAGCATTTCAGAAAGCGCCATATCAAACTCAAACTTCTGCTTATCTGAATCAATCTTCTCTATTAAAGTTATAGTTTTTACTATGATTCTCTGTAAGTAAATTGAGTTTCCTTTAAACTTTATTTCTAATAACTTATAGAAATAGAAGGAGAAAATTGAGTCTGAAAAGAGTACCATCAATTTTTACCAAATAAACTTCAGTTCCAGTGATGAAGAAATGCTTCTGTCAAGGCTGACAAACCTCCCCCTCCCTTCTTGTGACTAGACCCAGAAGAAGCCTGAAATCTTGACAGAGGCCTGAGTGTATGGTTGGGGTGACTGGAAGGCACAAGGATGTGTCAACTCATGCCCAACAATTTTGATGTATCTATCTCAGTCCATTCCTGGCTAAAGAAAATGCTACTCCTTCAGGTTCCCCTAGGCATTTCCAGTATGTGTGAATCACTTGGTAAAACCTAATGCCAAAATAAATGCAAAGAGTGATTTAGAGCCAAGAAGCCACTGCTGGCCCTGCCTCAGGATAAACAAACATCTGGTTTAAACAGAGGCTTGAGGATGCAGATTGTATTAGGTTTTCATCACTGTGACAAGATATCTGCAAAAAAAAACAACTTACAGAAGGAAAATTTTAATTTGTCTCATGGCTTCAGAGATTTTAGTCAATGGTTGGAGAGCTCCATTGTATTTTAGGCCTGTGGCATGGCAGAAGGGCAAGGTGGGGAAAGCTGCTTACTTCACAGCAGCCAGGAAGCAGAGAGAACAAGAGGAAGGGGCCAGGGACAAAACATGCCTTTCAAAGGCACAACCCCAGTAACCTACTTCCTCCAGCTAGGCTGTAACTCCTAATAGCCCGTTCAGATAAGAACTCATCAATGGAGTTCAGTAAATCAATGGAGTTAGAGCCCTCATGATTCAAACACCTCTCAAGAGCCACACCAGCTGTTGACCAAACCTTCAATGCAAGAGCCTTTTCAGGGACATGTCATATCCAAACCATAACACAGACCTTGTACCAGGTTGAAGCCCTCACATTTGCTAATTTCCTTCATTACAAGTTAGAGGCAGAGGCTCACTCTATTTGGGACCACTATTTGCCACTTGGGAAGAAAGCATGGAAGTACTCCTGGCCCCACATAAATAATAATTACGTTTCTTGTTTAAGAAAGAGTTATTTGTCTGAATGTAAACTATATAAAGGGGGGGTTCTCTTCCCTTAAAAAGTGACAGCTTATTATTTATATAAAACACAAGAGGTCTCTCTTGATTATAAACACTGAGCTACACCGTCAGCCCATTTTCTTACTTTTTATTTTGAAACAATGTCTTACTAAGTTATACAGGCTGCTTCTCCTCTTGAAATTGCGATCTTCCTGCCTCCACCTCCCTAGTCGCTGGGATTTACATGTGTGAACCACTGCGCCTTGCTAACAGATGATTCTAAACTGAATTACTACAATTCAGTGGGTCCTAACTCTGATTTGTTGTTAATATATAATTTAAGCATCCCTAGAAAACAATGAAAAATAGCCAAAAGAACCAATAGGGCTGGAGAGAAAACAAAAACTTTAATAGGCTAGAAAGTGAAAGAAAGGTTATGAATAACAATGTAACTTCCATACAGTCAGCTTTTCTCTAGGAGATTGCCTAGGAATACCAGGTGCTATAGACTTGGGAGAAGGACCCCACAGCCCATTCCCAAAATAATCAGTCATCGAAAACTCTATGAACAGCAGAAAAGCACTGACAGTGCTGGGCACGGCATAGTGTCAGGGAGTGTTTCATTCTGTTGTACATAGGGTCACTCTGAGTGGGACCTGACTTAACGGCACCTACCAACAACAATAGGTATGTTATCTTATTATTATACAGGCTGTGTATCTCTTATTTGAAATGCTTTAGACAAGAAATGTTTTGAATTTTGGATTTTTTTACTTTTGATTATTTGTATACACATCATGGGATATCTTGGAAATGGGATCCACATCTAAATAGGAAGCTCATTTGTTTAATATATACCTTATGCACATAGCTTGAAGGTAATTTTATATGATATTTTTAATGCACCTGCATTTTGACTGCAACTTGTTACATAAGTCAGGTGTGGAATTTTCTACTTGTGACAAAGTGTTGGCATTCAAAAAGTTTAAGAATTTGGAGTATTCTGGATTTCAGATTTCAAGTTAGGGATACTCAGCCTGTATTTATTTCTATTTCCTTGGTGATATAATATGAAGTGTCTTTTCACATGATTATATGCCATCTATATTCTTTGGTGGGTTGTCTACCCAGGTCATCTGCCAATTTTTAAAATCAAGATGTTTATTTTCTTGTTATTGAGTTTTAAGCGTTCTTTGTTGATTTGTATACAAATCCTTTTAAACATAGGACTTTTGCAAATATTTCTCCCAGTTTGTGGCTTATCTTCTCATTCCCTTGACAATGCCTTTTCCATAACAGAAAATTATAATTTTAATGAAGTCCAGTTTATCAGCTCTTTGAGGAATTATGCCTTTGTTGTTGCATCTAAAAAATCATTACCATACCCAAAGTTATCTAGGTTTTGTACTAAGTTGTTTTTTAGAAGTTTGTAGTTTTGTGCTTCTCATTTAAGTTTGTAATCCATTTTGAGTTAATATGGATAAAGGGTATAAGGTCTGTGTCTACACTCATTTTTTTGTATGCAGATGTCCAGTTGTTCCAGGACCATTTGTTGAAAAAAGTCTTTTCATATATATTTCTATTGTATGCCTGTGCTCCTTTGTCAAAGATCAGTTCTGATCTCTCTATTCTGTTTCATTGATCTCTAATTGTCTTTTCTTTCACCAATACCACACTGACTTGATTCTTAGAGTTTTATGAGAATATTTAGCTTGGGTAGTGTTAGTCCTACAGTTTTATTCATCTCCTTCAACATCATGTTGTCTATTCTGGATTTTTGTCTTTCTATAAACTTTAGAATCAGTTTGTTGATAACTACAAAATAACTTGCTGGGATTTTGAACAAGAATGAATTGAATTCATACATCAAGCTGGAAAGAACTGGGATTTTGACAATATTGGGTCTTCCTGTACATGAACACTGGATGTTCTCTTAGTTTTTTTATTTCTTTCATCAAAGTTTCATATGTTTTTCTTATTATAAATCTTAAATGTACTTGGTAGATTTATATCTATTTCTCTTCTTTTGATACTAATTAAATAGCATTTGATTTTCATTTCAAACTCTAGTCATTTATTGTTCATATATAGAAAGGTAACTGACTTTTGTATATTACCCTTTATCTTAAAACTTTGCTATAATTGTTTTATCAATTCCAGTAGTTTCAGATTTTCTACATAGACAATCATGCCACCTGAAAACACAGTTAGTTTTATTTCTTCCTGCCCAATGAGTATACTTTTATCTCCTTTTCTTATTGCATTGTACTAGCTGAGATTCTAGTACAATGTTGAAAAGCAATGATGAGGATAGACATACTTCCCTTGCTCCTGATCTTAGCAGGAATCTTCAAGTGTTAGCTCTAGGTTTTTTGTAGTTATTCTTTATCCAGTTTAGGAAAGTACTCTCTGTTTCTAGTTTGCTGAGAGTTTTTGCCATGAATTGGTGTTAGATTTTGTCAAACACTTTTTCTGTATCTATTGATCTGACCGCGTAATTTTTCTTCTTTTATGTTGTGATGGAGTACATTAATTGATTTAATAATATTAAAATAGCCTTGTATACTTGAGATAAATCTCAATTGTCATGATGAATAACTCTTTTTAGACACTAGATTCAATTTGCTAATATTTTGTTGTTATACTGAATTTTGATATATATATGTACTTTTTTACTCTAAAATTGTGATAACTACATTGAAAATAAGTGAAGAAAATAGGAAAGAAAGAAACACCATCCAAAGTCCTATCTTCTAAGAAAATCAAAGTTATCATTTTCTTGTATATCCTTCTGGTATTTTTTGTTTGTTTTATATAATTTCTAATAACAATGATAAAACTACTATATTTGATCCTGAAACTAAAAAATAGAATAAGAGCTATGAATGATGGTTAAAAAAGAACAATATTTAGGTAGCTAAAAGTATTGTCAACTAGGCACCATGGTGCATATCTGGAAGCCTAGCAACTTAAAAGGCTGAGGAAGGAGGATGGCAGGTCTTGAGGCCAGAGACAGGTTATGCAACTTAACACAGCCCAGCGTCAAAAATGAAAAATAAAAAAAGGTCTAGGAGTGCGGCACAGCACTTACCTAGCATGCACAAGGCCCTGGGATCAACCCTCCAGTACAGCAAAACAACAACAACAATAAAAACTCTTAGTAGGAAAACTAACAATGCTTTTTATTTGGGTTTATTGTTAGATCCAAAAGGGGATAATATGTTAGACAGTCTACTTTCCATTTATTATTTGTTTTAAATACTAGGTAGATCTTATATTTTGATTTCACTTTTATCTCTGTTTAGAATTTTTAAAATAGGAAATAGCTGAATTATATCCCAAAGAGCAATTTTCATGGAGCTGTGGAGGAAAACTATGATTTTGATTCATTGTTAAAATTACCCTAGGTTCTAGAATGTAACACTGCACACTGCCAGTGTGATTGGTCTTATTTCTAGGCCACTATTCTGTATTAACAAACAAATCCAAGTAACAAATCAAGAAATGTACAAGGAAACCATATGCTATTCTTATTTCGTGGTTAACATACTCAATACAAAGAACATTTCTAAATGAAATATTTTTATGTATACTTATGTTTTATTTGCAGCCATACATTAAAGTCTGAGAAGAGTAGCCTTTTAAGAAATTAGTTTCATACAATTTGTCGATTCCATCCATATAATGAAACATGAGGCAATCATTTTAAAGTATGGTAATTATCTAAATTCTCTGATGTGGAAGGATATTTATGACATATTGTTAAGTTACATATTCAGATAACAGAGAACTTCCACTTCTGATAATAAGGGATTAGCAGGGTCCAGAATTCCCCTGTCACTATAAATAACAACAACAACAAAATAGATAAAATATATGAACAACTGTTTTCAGCAGGGCTGGGACCAGGGTGAGGTAAGAAAGGCACTAAAGTGCAAAATCTAAGGAAGCACTCTGTTTAAGAACAACCTTGCATTTGCATGACATTGAGAATGAGTCTTTTCTTAGATTTTGTACACCTGGTGCCTCTCCTTATCCTAGTCTCAGCTATGTTTTTTAGCTGTGGGCTATAGACAGCATGACTGTGATTTCTAGAAAGAAAAAAATAAATTATATCAACCCTATGGTAAATAAGCCTCACTTTCTCCTAGGATGCAAATTCCAGACCATAGTGTAGGGAGGGGATGTCCAAAGAGAGGTGGCAGTCTTCCTTAACTGAGGAGAAAGAAACTGGAGTCTAACATATTTGGAGTCCCAGAAAAGGAGAAGTGTCACAGAAAACATTTGAAAAAATAATGAAAAGTTTTCTCTCTCTAATGGAAAATATAAACCCACAAATTCAAGATATTCAACGAACTCCAAGCAAGATAAACAAGAAAATCACACAAAGGCATATAATCAGATTGCTGAAAATTCATGTTAGAGAATAAGTTTAAAAGCAGTCAGAGGAAAATAAAGATAACTTTATGTAACAAGAAACAAAATATAATCACAAGTTTCTTGTCAGGAACAATGCAAGGCAAAAAGTAACAAAATGGCACTTTTATTACACTGAAAGAAAAATACCATCAATTTAGAATTTTACATCTAGTGAAAATATTTTTCAAAAAAAATTCTTTTTTAGGCAAAGAAAAGCTAAGAAATTTCATTGCCAGCAACCTTGTACTATAAGAAATGTTAAAGAATGCTCTTTAAACAAAAGGTAAATAATATACAATAAAAATGTAGATCTACACAAAGACACGAAGAGCATTAAAAATGGCAACTATGTGGATATATAGTTGTCCCTCAGTATCCATGAGGGGTTGGTTCCAGGACCTCCCACCACACACAGATACCACATGCCACAGATGCACAAATCCTGTATATAAAATAGTATAGTATTTCCATACAGTTTACTCCTCACATCCTTCTGTATACTTTAAATCATCTCTAGATTACTTATAATATCTAGTACAAAATAAATCCTATATAAGTAGTTATCACGGGAGAAGGACCTGGCAACCCACTCCCAAAAATCAATCTGCCATTGAAAACTCTACGAATATCAGAGAAGCACTGACAATAGCATTCGCCTGTTGTACACAGGGTCACTATGAGTCAGACACCCACTCGACGGTGCCTAACAACAATGAGAACAAGTAGTTATCATGCTATATTGTTTAGTGAATAATGACAAGAAAAAAGTCTGCACATGTTAAGTATAGATATAATTTTTCTCAAATATTTTGAGTCTGTACTTGGTTGAATCTGTGCATACTAAACACATCAACACAGATGGTTTACTGTATATAAATATATGACACTTTTCCCATTAAAATGTCTTTAAGAGAAAAGTATTTAAAGCAAAATATTAACAATGACTGAGATTTACAACACATATAGAAATAAAATATATGACAATAGTACAAAGGCTGGGAGGGTAGAAATTGAAGGCTGTTAGATTATTATATTATATATGAAGTGGCATAACATTCAATAAATTGTGGTAAGTTGAAGATATGTTTTGTAAACCTTAGATCAATAAAGTATTACCATGAACATAGAGGAGACAGAGCAAATAACATAAAAAGTACTCAACACTAAGTAATAATACTAAATATTCAACCCAAAAAAGTCAGGAAAATAAGAGAAAAGAATAAAGAATAGAATAAACAGAAACCAAATAGCAAAGCACCAGGTTGAAATCTGACCATATTAATAATTACAATAAATGTAAAATTTCTAAACATGCCAATTAAAAGGCAGAGATTACCAGGATTAGAAAACAAGACCCAACAAATTAATTGAACAGATAGTTCTTAAAAGAAGTACAAATGGGCACTAAATACATAAAAAAAAGTTCAACATCCTTAGACATGAGGCAAAAGTAAATCAAAACTATAAGGAGATTCCATCTCACCCCAGCAGAATAGTTATTATCAAGAAAACAAACAACAACAAATGCTGACAAGGATGCGATGGGGGCCAGGGGACAGAGGAACCCTTATACAGTTTATGGGAATGTGAATTAGTATAGCCACTATTGAAATCAGTATGGAGGTTCCTAAAAAAACAAAAGTAGAACTACCATATGATCCAGCTATACTACTCCTGGGTATACACCAAAGGAATCTAAGTCAGTATACAACAGAGATGCTATTGTGGAACTACTCACAATAGCAAGTTATGGAATTAGCCTAGATCTCTATCAAGAGATGAAGGGATAAATAAAATGTATATATACACTATGGAGCATTATTCAGTCATAAGGAAGAATTAAATTATGGCATATGCAGGGAAATGGATGGAACTAGAGATCATCATACCAAGCAATATTAGTCAAACTCAGGATGGCACATATCACATACTTTATCTCATATGTTAAATCTAGATTTGAAAAAAGAAAAAGAAAGACATGAAAGTAGAAGGGGGGGTTGAGGGAAATATAAAAGGACTCATGTGGGGTGGGGGGAAGGATAACAGAGATGAATATGATCAAAATACATTATGTACCTGTATGAATGTCATAATGAAACCCATCATTTTATACAATTAACATACACCAATAAAAAAAGAAAACAAGACCAAATGCTGCCTACAAGAAACCCAATTTAAATACAAAGACTTAGGCATGCTAAAAGTAAAAGAATGGAAAAAGACATACCATAAGAAATCTAGAGAGTCTACAATAGTATTAAATAAATGGACTTTAGAACAAAGAATAACATCATACTATACCTCATAAATATTTAAAATCATTTTTACACGCTAATCAAAATATTTTGTAAAATGTTTAAGGAGATGAAGTATCAACAATCCTGATTTGATATTTGCACACTGTATGTATGAACAGAATTATAACTCTGTGAAGCCATACCACAGTGGCATCCAATCCCATCAGATCTCAGAATCTAAGCAGAGTTAGGCCTAGTTAGTACTTGGATGAGACACCACCTGAGAACAACAGGTGCTATGGGCTTAGGAGAAGGACATGGCAGCCCATTCCCCCAAAAACAATCAGCCATTGAAAATCCTATGAATAGCAGAGAAGCACTAACAATGGTGTCAGGCGTGGCATAGTGTTGGGTAGTGTTTCATCTGCTGTACATAAAGTCTCTATGAGTCAGACCCCACTCCACGGCACCCAACAACAACCACAACCCCATCAATATGTACAATTAAAATATTACTTTAAAAAAGAAAAGAAAAGAAAAGAAAAACAGAGAGCAAAAGCATATGATAACAATAAGAATCAATTCATCAAGAGGATATAATACTCAAATAGGGTTTCAAACTCTTACCAGAGTTTTAAAAATAAGAAACAAAAACTGATGGAACCAAATGTAGAAATATCTTCTTTTATAAATCATCTTTTAAAATCTTTTGCTCATTTTCATTTGGTTGTTTGTTTTTATAACAGTGAATTATGAGAGTTCTTTATGTTTTTCAAGATTCATTGAACCATACATTTTTAAATGAATCTAGCTTATTAGTGTAAATTATACTTGAATTAAGTGATTGGTAAAAGTAATGCTTTAAGAGAGAGGGTGAAAGATTAAGTTGTCACCTGTCAGTTTCTTGGATTTAATAGAAGTGATTTAAATTTTAAACACAGGAGACTATAACAAAATGTATAGAATGACCATATTTGTATAACAATAATGCTTGTGGCTGGGTGCTATGGCACACATCTGTAATCCTAGCAACTCAGAAGGCTGAGTCGGGAGGATTGCTAGTTGGAAGCCAGAGGTAGCCTACAGAACTTAGCAAGACCTAGTCTCAAAAGTTTAAAACAGAGGGGTGGTGGGCATGCAGCTCAGTGGTGGAGTGCTTGCCTGGCATGTGTGAAGCCATGGATTCAACACTCAATACTGAAAAAAGAAAAAGTTTGGATATTCCAGGAAGGAAGTTCCTGAAATATTTATGTGGGTTGATATCAAGTCTGAAATGTGGGTAAGTTTTTCCTTGTGAATCACACTTTTGTTTGTGTCAATCAATAACATCTCTTAAAAAGCTCTTTGTGTGTAAGGTGCTGCCTTACAAATAGACTTGAACACCTTCTACTTATCTGCATATACCTGGCAGGCAAAAGACAACTACTAGGTAAGTCTATACAGAGTCATTATGACAAATCTCAGGCATCTCCAACATTTCCTTTCTCTGTAGCTCTTTCTCAACCACCTCCCACAATATGCCTTATGCTCTACAGATTTCTAATTCCCTTCCCTGCCAGATAAGTCAAGTTATGAATGCTATCAGCCTCATCCGCTTACCATTCCTTTAGTCAAAAGAGATGATATGCATTCTCTCTCCCATCCTGGTCAGTGGCCAATACCTAAAAGATTATTCTTCTAGGGCTAAGACCCCGCCCTGTTCTTCACTTCACAGCCTTTCTAGAGGAGCCACTACCTTCAAAATCTCCTTTACTTCAAGCTTATTCCTACTGCAAAACATATCAGCTTCTCCTTCCTTCCCCTCAAACTCAATTACAACTAAATGGTTTTTTTTCTGGAATCATTCAGGTATTGTCAGTTTTCTGGCACATTTGATGTAGACATGTGTCTAGGGTACAAGTTAGAAGAATTTTATCTAGTCCTTGATCTGCCTCTGACTGTCTGGTAACCTCTGGCAAAGTCACTTAACACAACTCTACTTCAGTTTATACTTCTGGGAAAAGAAAAACTAAACTGAAGTCTTTTCCAGTTCTCAGGCTAGAATTCCAGATAGTTTCAGCCCTTTAATAATACTCTGGAATACAGCCAGATTTCTCCTGTGGTATATCTGAAAGCCTAACATATATATTTCTATCTTTAAAAATATAGGTGAAATGCATTGTCTTCATTTTCAGGGACATTGTTGAATGATGGGATCAGTTCCCAGATCACAGATTAACATAATCCAGTGGAAGTTAAAGTATCCTTTTAAGTATTTTTATTACTCTAAAACATATTATCTCCCCCCACTCCCCACGCCCTTCTCCCTCTCTCTCTCTTCTCCAATCCCTGCCCCTCATCCTGCCCTCACTTCACACTGCTGCTTCTTTCTGTGTCTCCCTCCATCCCACTCTCCCTACTCATTCACAAATGGCCTGAGGAAAGCAGCACAGCTGATCCACAGAAAGCTAGAAAAACTGCTGAGCTATGTTTGGAAATAAGATTCATGACAAAGTCATGTGCACACAGAAACCAATTTATTCTGATTTGTCATTGTTGTTGTTAGGTGCTGTGAAGTTGGGCCCAACTCATAGCAACCTTATGTACAACAAAACAAAATACTACCTGACACTGTGCCATGCCCAGCACTATGTCAGTTCTTTTCTGGTATTCATAGGGTTTTCAGTGGCTGATTGTTTTAGGAGTGGACTGCCAGGTCCTTCTCCTAGGTCTACAGCACCTAATATTGCCAGGCAGTTTCTCAACCAAATACTAACCAGGCCCGACACTGCTTAGTTTCCAAGATCAGATGGGAGCAAATGCCAGGGTGATATGGGTATAGACTATTCCGAGTTAGCTCACCCAAAAAAATGGGTTGAGAAGCTATATTCAACCTCGGGTGACTCCAATCAGGTCAGCGTGGATACTTGCTGGTTGTAATCCTGGAGTGTTATACATAGATTCAGTGATTTCTGTGAGAAGGAAGTGGTTTTAGACCACAGTCCACTGAGAAGTTGCTTTCTTCCCAACCAGAGTCCAGGTAGGCCTCCCAGTTGCTCTCCCCAGTGCCCCATGGCCAGGTTCCAAAGAACATGTTCTGGAGGAAAGCAAACATTCCACATATTTGTGAAGAGGCACATACGAACAGAGATAATTAAAGGAAAAAGATTATGAACTTCCAGCTACTGCAGCTGAAGATATTGCAAGTTTTTCCTAGTTGGTGATAAAAGCCTAGTAAAGGAGAAATAAACTCTTCAATGCAGAAAAGAAAAGCTGAAGCCCCAAGACCAGGACATTAGAAACATGAATAAAACAAGAGCAGGAATACTGCAGCCAGCTCTGGCCACTTCCTAATCAGAAGGCTCTAGAGACTGAATATGAGAATGGTGTTGCATGTTATTTGCCTGCTGCTTTAAGTTAACATTTAGCAATCAGAGGCCCTTCACACTTAATTCCTCAGCTGTTTTAACAAAGTTCACAGTGATGTACCTGGTCATGTGTCACTGAGTAGAGACCACTGTGTCCTAGGGAACAATTGTAAATCTTGTAGCTATAGTACAGAGAAACAGCCATTTATACATTGCTGCCTAAAATTTATTCCCTCTGGGTGTGGCATATGTTACATTAGTAGCAAATGCAGCATTTAAAAAACAAAGGCCCTTTCATAGAAGTTGAGAGTGAAACAGTGGTTCCCAAAGGCTACTAACAGTAGAAGGGAGGGAGAAGGTTGATCATCAGGTTCTGAATTATAGATAGATAGGAGTTCTGGTGTCCTATTGCCCGGTTGTTGTTGTTGTTGTTGTTGTTGTTAGGTGCTGTCAAGTTGGGTTGACTCATAGCGACCCTCAATAAAGTTTTCATTGGCTGAATGTTCCAGGATTGTTCTGGGAATGGATTACCAAGTCCTTCTCCCATTTTTGTGGTGCTAGGGATCAAACCTGGGTCCTCAGAGAATGTGGAGCAGCACTCTTACCAACTGAGCTAAACCCTAACCCTTTATACAATGTATACATGTAGTAAAACCATGTTCCCTCATAAATAAAATATCACATTACCTCATAAATATGTATACCTTCTATGTTTCAATTAAAATAAGTGATTTCTTAAAAACACAGGCCACTAGTTGCAAGTAAAACATAAATAATCTTAGTAAAACAGAACCTCCATTCAAACCTATGCTATCAAAAGATAGGGGGGAAGAATACCTCTCCTTTTATGCCCACGTGACCGGAACTTGGCTTCAAAGCTTGAATCAGAGTAAACATTTAAATAAATGTTTTCAATCTGCATAATGGCTGTGGCCTTTACGCCTCAGAAAGTGTTTCTTAGGCCCACCCTTCTCTGCAGGTGTCATGAGGCTACAGGGAGTTTCTTACTGAAAGTGAACTCTGAGCGAGACCGGTGATCACATCATGAAGCTAAGGCACAGAGGAAGAAGGCTAGCGCTATTGATCATTTCAAATTTGCTGTTTGCAGATTTCCCTAATGCCAATCAGATCAAAGAACGGGATATTCATCACCCTCCAATAATTCCATAAACATTCATTACCATAAGTGGAATCAATTTTTGCGATTGTACACTTCATTATAAGCATCATCTATAGTCCTTCACCCATTCTAACCCACCTCGTTTTAATCCTCATTCCTGCACGTACAAACAAAATGTTTTGAGGATTTATCCTCACTTGGCACTTTGGCAGTGAGGATCATACTCCCTAAAACCAAAACAAGTAACAATAATGTGGACTTTGTTCTCCCCTTTTAGGGAGCTCAGTGAAGGGTGGGGCTGTACTGTCACAAAACAGGCAAAACCAGTTTCTATTGATTCAGTTCATCAGAGACACTGCAACAGCACAAGGAGCACCAGCCTGCAGCCAGGAAACTGTGGTTCTTTGCCACATATTTTCATCTTAAACCAATCATTTCACATATTTAAAACTCAATGGTGGATTGAGGTCTTATCCTCCACTACCAAAATTCTATGATTTTATTTTTTATTTTTTTTGTAATTTTTTTGCCACGTTACAGACTGATGCTTGGCCTCCCAATAATACTTTTTTCCTATAGGGTTGGGATAGACAGTGACTCTTTCTTGGATTAACTAATAAACTAAAATGGTGGCTTGCACTCAGGGTCATGTTTAAACACCAGCATCACCCTCTGCTCTGGGAGATGCTCCTACAATAAGAGGCCTAAGGGAGCTACATGAACCAAGAAAAAGCAAAGGCATGCATACCTCCAGTCCCCAGGAAGCTGCTGGGACAGGTCTAGGCTTATTGAGCAAATCTACATGCAGAATTACTCACAGTATTTTAATTTGTTTCCAAACGCTCCTGTTGAACTTGTGTATGTTAAATAGTAAATGATGCAACTCTATCATAATGTCACCAGGAAAGCAAAATGGATTTTCTGGGACTGGCCAAATTTAGATATTCTGTCTCAGCCTCAGACTGTGGGATAAATTAAGTTTCAGAAACTATAGTCATTCTAGAAAATAGTAGAATCTCTTGATAAATAATGAAACTACAGTCATGCCAGAAAGTAAATCATTCCCTTAAAAAATAATTCATCTACCTTTTCAGACTAGAAAATCACACACACACACACACACACACACACACACACGGAATTCAGTCTTCTTGCCTATTAAAGAACACTAATCTATTCCTGTGGCAAGTTTATCATATGCTATTTTTGACAAATAAATAATAGATATGCCTTTAAAGTTGTTTTAAGACAACTCTTTTTTTGCACACCTAAACACGTTGCTGATGCCTGAAAGTAGTTTTATCTTCAGCCTCTATTTTTCACTGGAAAAAACAAAACAAAACAAAACAAACAAACAAAAAAGGCCCTTAAATCTGTCCTTACTAGAATCTCAGAATTCCACCTCTAATTCTAGAATGAAGCGTGACCTTTCTAAAGAACAGAGGTGTAGGCCTTTGGTGCTCCTAAAGAGCTTCTGGGCTGGTGTGGAGAGGCTGAGGCCAGGGAAGATACCAGAAATGTGCAGGTGGTGGCAGCAGCACCCTTTCTCACCCACTGCCCTCAGCCCAGGCAACCAGATCCCTGCCTCCCTCCCTTGTACCTGGAGTTTCCCCCCACTCGCTTCTCTCCCATGACAAAGAAAGCCTCCACACTCTTCTACACTCCTCCACCACTGGCAGTGACACCCAGGGAGCATCTGCCAAAGGTCTGCTCCAGACGTGCCACTGTGACGAGCACTCGAGTCCTGCCAAACTTTCCTTCTCATATGAGAAAACAGAGCTGGGATATTGAGGACACAGTGACATCGGACACTCAATGCTTTTTATAAATTGATGTATTTAATAACATTTGTTGAGCATTTACAACATGCTGGTTATTATGCTAAATTTTTCATGACATAGCTCATTGAAGCCTCATGGTAAGCTGATGTAGTAATAATTATTATTAGGAAATTAGGCCACAAAGAGAGTATGCAGTCTGCCCAAAGCTCACACAACAAGTATGTGGTAGGACCAAGATCTGAACCTGTGACATTTGAGTCTAAGTCTGGTTCAGAGATGTCCTCATCTCAGAGCCTTCCTCTGAAACCCTGCTCTCAGATGCAGTGGCCAATTCCAGGCAGAATTCCACAGGCAAGTTCCCAGCAGATGGCTTAATGAGAGGAATAAAGAGCACAAGTGTTGGCAGAGGAGTGAAGAAAGAGGAATAGCAACAAAAAGCAAAGGGAGAAAGGGAGATGAACGTTTTCGGAGGAACTACTGAATGGCTCACTATTTTAGAAGGTACGTATTACTACTCTTTTCACAGGTAAGGGTACTGAAGCCCAGAAGGTTAAATTACACACCAAATATAAGTTAAGGACTCCACGGAGCTAAAGATGAGCAGGTAGAAATTACCATTCATCTTGGCAAAAGAGGAAAGAGTCAAGATCACACAGTGATTGGGACCCTGGACCTGTGGCAGAAGCTGGGAGAAAAGCAAATGAGAAACTGAGGACAAAATCTGAGGTGCCTTGGATAGAAATGCCATTGGAGGATGGGTCGGGCCAGATGAGGTAAGTTAGAAGAGAGACAATGAAACAGAGACCTCATATGGGAGGCTTAAGGAGCAAAGGGAGAATAACCAAAGAAGCAAAAGATATTGGTCTCTGGGGCTTGCTCTTCCCTCCCAGCCTTGCCCTCTAATGCAAGCTTTGTTCCATCTCCCAGATCTCCCACTACTCCACCTCCAGATTTTAGTCTTTTTTTCCCCTCTCCTTTAATTGTCCAAACAATGGAACCAAAGTGCACTTTTATTTTATATACTTATTGAATAAAGTCAGATGCTCTCACTTAATTTTTAAATTGCCTAAACAGGTAATTTTCTATCACTAAAACTGTCCCCAAACATCACTAAAATTAGAACCCAGTCTCTTTTCATAAAGAAAAATATCTTATTAATATTTCCTATATTCCTTAAAAAGTTCCACATCCCTACCATAGATGGGGTCATGAGTTGATGTTTCTCCCATTGAATTATCATTTTTAAAAATAAGACTTAGGAAATTTGTTTGATTAAGCCCTATTAAATAATTTAATAGGGCTTATAAGCCCTATTAAAAACTCAAAGGAAAAGCCCTCTTTTGTCTTACAAAAGGGTCTTAACTGAAATCTTGTGAGAAATCTTGAGAAGTGGGACCTCTGAAGCAGACAGCTGCTCTCCATGCCTCATTATAAGTGGTTTTAATAATAGGGAACTGCTTTTTTCATGTAACAAGGACTCTGTTGTTGCTGGTGAATCCGTGTCTGACTCATAGCAACCCTATGTACAACAGGTAAAACACTTTTCTCAGTGCTTCTCTGTTATTCATAGGGTTTTCAATGGCTTTTTTTTTTTTTTTTTTTTTTTTTTTTTTTTTTTTTTTTTTTTTTTTTTTTTTTTTTTGAATGGGCTGCCAGGTCCTTCTGCCAAGCCTACAGCACCTGGTGTTCCCAGGTGGTCTCCCATCCAAGTACTAACCAGGCCCAACCCTGCTTAGCTTCCAAGACCTGACTGGAGATGACCACAGTGGTACTGCTGCAGGCAACAAGGACTCTAGCAGCAGATAATTCTAGAGGTGGTACAGGAATTTAGAGATACCACAAAGGACCAGCATTTCTTATCCCTCTGCTGAGTGTGTCTGTTTTCCCTTATGAGAGGCGAAAATTTAGTATCTTTTCTATTTTACATATGCTTACAAATTTTTATTAATGTCTGTACCAGCTACTTTAGTAACATAAAACACAACTTACAGCCCAAATGTAAGCAAAAATGGCCTTTCAAAAGCATCATTCACTCATTCATCCACCAAACATTGATTGATTTGTCCTCAGTCTAAGGTGGGCATTGGGAAGGAGACTGAGAAAGAAAATAACGTTAACATGCCAATCTCTCTGAGCTTTAACTCCAGTGCAGGACATATAAAAACTGATCATTGCAGGTCACCAGGCCAAGTGCTATTTATGAGGAAAGAGCAGAGGGTGAGGAGGCCAGAGGAGGATCCAGTGACTACCTAAAGACATTAGGAAAGGCTTCATAGGAGAGACAGTCCTCCCAGTCTTGAAGAATACACACTTAACATTTGTCAAGGACATTTTCAAGGATAAGATCAAAAGCTCATGGGATGAAAAGAGAGCTAGAGAGTCAGATCCCAGATTATAAAGGGCTTCAAATGCTCAGCTGATACAAGCGGAGGCAGGGGCTTAAGTTGGAGAATGATATGGTCAGCTTCAAATTTTAGGAGGAAAACTTAAAACAGAGTAAAGACAAGTTTGTAGAAAGAAGCAACCACAAGGGCGGCAGCCATAGTATCGCCAAGATGTGATAAGGGATGGGATGAGACAGCAGCAGAGAGGAGCAGAAGAGATAGGCAGCCTACAAATTTCTAACATGGATGTGACTGGGTTTAATGGATGATGAAAGGTGGAGTGATAGGGAAGAGCCATCAAGGGCAACTCACAGATTTTCAGACTAGAAGAAAGCTAGGTAGAAGGTGAGGCTACTCATAGAGATTAAAAACAAAGTTCTTGGCTGGAGCTGCTCAGCTCAGTGGGGTCCAAGTCAAGATCCAACAGGCTTGTGCTCTGCCTGGAACCAATGTTTAGGAGCCAAACATTAGTGGAGGCATTCTCTACTCATAGGAGGAACAGATTAGAGGGGAAGGGAAAGAAGCAGGAGTTCCAAGGAGAGGAAGGACAGGAAGTGAGGAATCCGAGGAGATGAAGGGAGAGAAAAAAGAAAGGAGACAAGGAATCATTTTGTACTTTGCCCTGAAGGAAGGGTATAAATAACTCCCCCTCAGACCTCCTGGGCCTTTCTTCAGGCAACTCTGGAAAAGCAGAGAGCAAAGCAGAAACAAAGAACCTGTATTATAGAGGACAGTAGCAAAAAAAGACGCAAGAAAAATGCAAAACAATTAACTACCTACCTTGTTCCAAAGTATTCGATATGATTTAAAAAAAAAGCTGAATCATTTGAAGTAATTTCAAACAGAAGAATTATTAGTTTCAGTTATCTGGACAATTCATTTAGGTGAAAAGTGAGAGTGTCGAGATAATAGAATTGTTTCCACTTATAAGTATCCTTGCCCCACAACCATGCGAAGAAACAAAAATTTAAAAATCTAAAAATAAACTATCCTAAAAAGAAGTTACAGGCTTTGGTCACTTTAAAAGCTCTATAATACTAAGAAACAAATTACACCAGTTGGAAAGTGACTTTGGTGTAGAGCCTAATAGATCATGCATATGAGGACAATCAATAAATATTATTTTCTGGTGATGATTAGGTCAGTTTCTCTTCCCCAGCAGGCACCCAATTCTCCTCCACTTTCCTCTCTTTCAGGCACGAGCTCCCACTGACTTCAAAGAAAGCTTTAAAAATGGATTCAAGCAAAGATCATATATTGACTTCAAAGGAAGTTCGGAACACAGAAGATATTTCATGGGGGAGGGGATGGAGAAGGAAATTTTGTTCCTCTTATTATTTCCTGCTTAATGAATACCATCGGCACTCCCTGTGCATTCAGCCAAAAGTATATTTTCTTCCCCTTTGCAACACTTTCCATCACCATGACATCATAACAGTTGTTCATTCTAGAAAAAAGTCTTACATTTGCTCTAAATATTTCAGTATTACAGTGATATTAAGTGTTAGTTTTCTCCCTATATGACAGTAAAATTTTGTCAGACTTTAAATATTGCCATTTTAAATGCATACCATCATGTCACTATGGAAAATGATGAGAATTATTCTTGATAGTATAATGTTCTTTTATTGTACCCAGCCAGATCATATTCTCAGGACTCTCTCTCAGCCAAATGAAAATAATTTAATATAATAAATTTAGAACTTTCAGTATAAATGTCTGTTATGCCTATCGTCTCTCTGCGTAGTCATTATCAATATACTACCACCACCACTTCAATATATGCAAATTCAAAAAACTTATTATTCATGACATTGAAGAGTCTCTAAAAATCAGAAAATATACTCTTAAGTGGAGTTTGCCTTCTCCATAAAAAACCTCAGATTCATTCTAAAACAATAATTATGATTAATCACGGGAAGTTAAACAAGTTGACAAAAACTCGTATAGAGCCCTCTAAACTCATAAGGATTCTGACATTTTACTCCAGAAGTAGGACGTCCAGCAAACATACAAAACTAGAATAAAAGGCAAGGTTGATGTCTATGTAGAAGGAAATCAGCTTTTTTTTTAAACAAAAGCTCAGGCCTTTCCTAGGGATCACCATGCTCTTGTGACTGTTTGGATGTGCAATTGGTCTATCTCCCTCAACATGACTCACGCTAGTTGCACTCGCTCTCTCTCGCTCTCTCTCTCTCTCTCCCCACCTCATACACACATACACACACACACACACACACACACACACACACACACACACACACACACTTCTAGGTGACTTAACCACACTTGGAGATGTGAGTCACATGATGCAGAAAACTGGGAAGAAGTCAAAGAAGGCTCTCCTCTATCCCCATGGGGAAGCAGTAGGCACAGCTGAATGTGTTACACAGTTCAAAGGAGAGAAAGATCAGACACATCACATATGATTAAATTCCATATAGACTCTATTCACAAAGAACTTAAGAAACCAGTGGAACTGTGGCCAATATTAAGCCAAAATAAACAAGAGAAATAATTGCATCAAAGCAGTAAAAAAAAAAGTTCAAAGCATATAGACATGCATGAAATCCAAGTCTAACTTTAAATTATAAGACAAGATCAGAACCATTCAGGAAAAATGTTTCCAAGACCTAGTGCTATATGCAGTCAGGACAGAAAAAACTAAAGTGTTGCCTTCCTGAGTTTACTCCTCAACTGATCCCAAAAGCAAACAATTCAAATGAAGACAAAAACTGAAAACATACAGTCTCTTTATTTTCAAGTAACCTCCTGTTTTGAGTATAAATTTGCATCCATATTTTGAACCAGATACATTCTTTTAATAGATCTTAGTTTTATTTAAAAGTACTAATTTCCTTTGCGCTTGGTGCTTTGTATTCATTCATTCAGTAGACATTGACCAAATAATTACTATTTGAAAGGCATTGCATTAGTCCTGGGTAAGAACCCCAAATGAAACAGATACCAACTCCATTTTCTAAGAGCCAAAGGAGGGCTACAGAACACAAATGATGATATCATAGAAAAAAAGTGTGTTCTATGGCCATCAGTAACAAGATGTAGATAAAGCTTGCATATTTCACTTAAAACCAGCTAAAGAAAAATAAAGGCCAGTTTCTCTTGGAATGTTTCAGGATGGTAGCCTTGGGTGAAGTTTATAGATTTTTCTAGAGAAAGGATGGGGCAGAGGAGGGCAAGGTTAAATAAGTTCAAATGAGTTTTGGAAACACTTGTTAGACAAAGTTAAAAGAAGTTCTTTATTGTGGGGCTTCCCAACTCTTTTGATGAGCCAAAGTAAGCTGCAAATTCCAAAAGAAGAACAGAGTTGGCAACATTTCTCCCACTCACTTTCTTTCACAGAATGACTTATGGAACCAATGATCCACAAAATACTTTGGTAAACTCTAGTAGGGCTTCAGCTGTGTAGAAGATATGAGGCATTGCAAATTAATCAGGCTTGAGTAAGTGAAGAAGAAGATAAGGTTGGAAAGATAGTTTAGGGTCAGATCATGGAGGGCTGTGGCCTGCTAACTCTTCTCTCTGGGGAACTCCTTTCCTTTGCCACCATGAAAAGGTAAGTCTGAATAACTGGCTTTGCCACTTACTAATTTCAAGACTTTCATCAAATTACTTGACTTTTCTTTCTTGGAATTTCCTTTCTTCCCATCTGTAAAACACTGTTGTTACAAGGATTCGATGAGTTCATAAATTGTTAGGTGCCGTCGAGTCAGTATCCGACTAATAGCGACCCTCACAGGGTTTTCAATGGCTGACTATTTCGGGATTGCCTTGGGAGTGGATTGCCAGGTCTTTCTCCCATTTTTGCGGTGCTGGGAATTGAACTCGGGACCTCAGAGACTGCAGCGCAGCGCTCTACCCACTGAGCCAAATCCCAGCCCAAGTTCATAAATATGAACGTATAAATATGATGACAGACAATATCTGTTTGAGACATGGTTTCTTCTCTAGCCTTCTGAATATTCTTTTCTGCCCCTTTATTGGCTCAACATTTTCTTCAGGTTCCTTAAATATTGGCTTTCCTTAGAATTGTTCCTTTAGCCTTTTTACTCCTGCTTACTCCAAATGATCTCCTTCAGAGAGAGCAACTCAACTTCCTTGGCCTGATGTACCCCACATAGACTAACCCAGCCCTGATGTTTCTCCAGAATTCCAGAGAGCATTTCCAGATGCCATCTGAATATCCCCCTGAAATGTCCTACAGGCTTTGAACTCAACATTTTCCAAACTGTATTTAGTGTCTTCTGTTTGATTTTCAAACTTCTTTTCCCTCTACCATTACATAGCTCATCATCAAACACCCAGTTGGGCAGGCCACAAAACCTTGAATTGGTTTTCACTTTTAAAACTCTCTCCAGCTCTGACTTTGCCCCTGACTATTGTTCTACTTATTCAGCTGGTCAACTGATCCATTGATTCCACTTCTGGATTATCTCATGAATTAATTAGTACCTCTTTGTTCCTATTATAGGCTCTCACCACATTCTTATCACTCTCATTTAGATTTACAAAGTAGGTTTCTAATGTATTTCCTTCTTCCAGTCGATCTATCACACTGTGATATGTTTTTTAAACTGTTACTTGATACATAAGAGTTGAACTTATTTATGGGGGGTCGTGATGTTTTGAACATACATACATTATGTAATGTTCAATCAAGGTAAATATGTCTATCTCCTCAAACATTTTTCATTTCTTTATGGTAAAAATATTCAAGCCCTTTCTTCTGGCTTTAAAGTACATATATACAGTACATTAACAGGACATCAGAACTTCTTTCTTCTATCTAACTCTATCTTAGTACCCACTAATCATCCTTTCCCCCGCCTCACTCCCTTCTATTCTCTCCAGCCTCTGATAACCACCATTCTACTCTGAACTTCTGAGATCAACTTTTTTAGAATTCACACGAGTGCAATCATAAAGTACTTATCTTTCTGTGTTTGACTTATTTCATTTAACCTAGTAACCTCCAGTTCCATCCATAGTCCATCCAATCTTGTCCCAAATGACAAGATTTCATCTTTTTATGCCTGAACAATATTCAAGTGTTTATATATACATCACTTTTCTTTATCCTTTCAGTAGTTAATAGACATGTTGTTTCTATGTCTTTGCTGCAGTAAACATGGGAGTGCAGATGTCTCTTCAACAAACTGAATTCATTTCCTTTGGCTATATACCCAGTAGTGGAATTGCTGAATCATATGGTAGTTTTATTTTAAATTTTTTGAGGAATCTCCACACAATTTTCCATAATGGCTGTGCTAATTTGCATTCCTACCAACAATGTACAAGGATTCCCTTTTCTCCATATCCTTGCCAGCATTTGTTATCCTTTGTATTTTTAAAAAATTATTTTATTATTAACATGTATTAATTTTACATATTAATAGGATTCAGTGTGATATTTTAATACACATAATGTGATGTGCACTGATCCAATCCAGCCTCCCTTTATCTACCTTCTTCCACCTTCTTTTGTCTTTTTTGTAATAGCCATTCTCACTAGAAGTAAATACTATCCAATTGTGGTTTTGATTTGCATTTTCCCAATGATTAAGGATACTGAACATTTTTCATATACATGTCGGCCATTTGCATGTCTTCTTTGAGACATGTCTATTTAGATCCATTGCCCATTTTAAAATCAGATTATTTGGGTTTTTTGCTATTGAGTTCCTTATATATTCTACATATTAACCCCATGTCAGATGTAGAATTCATAAGTGTTTTCTCCCATACCATAGGTTGTCTCTCCACTGTTGTTTCTTTTGCTGTGCAGAAGCTTTTAGATTTTATGCAATCCCATTTGGGTTTTTTTGCTCTTATTTTCTGTGCTTTGAGGATGTTATCCTCTAAATCTTTGGCCCATTCCAATGTCCTAAAGCTACACTATGATATTCTTAAATATAAAATTATCTTATACTTTAAAACTTATGATTATAATTTTACATCAAACACCTTAAGTAAACAATGGAATTCTAATTCATGATACTTATGCTGAAATACTTAGGAATGTACTAAGGCCTATAATTTGTTTTGAAATATATAAATAATAAAATAGCTTCATGGATAACAGAGGGATGGATAACTAGATGATTAATCAAGTATAGCAAAATATTAATCATACAATCCAGAGGGTGGTTATACAAGTGCTCATTATATTAGTTTTGGAATAAAATGTTATAAGAACTACAACTATCAAACTCTGAAACATTAAAAAGTCTCTTAGGATTTGTACCAAAGTATGCTTTTAACCTCGTCTTTCCCTAAAACTTAACAGGCAACAATTAGCACTAACATATCAACCTTACATTTTCACTTCCATGTTACCATTTTCAATATCTGCCTAAGAAACAGCCTCCAAAACTATCCCAGATCCAGCAGCCCTTGGTGGCTCTGCTCGCTCTTGTGCGTTCATGTTTTCCCCTCTCCCCGACCACATGCACTCAGAAACACACACAAACACAGCACAGAAAGATGTAGAGGTGAAAATTGTCCAACTGTAACGATATTTTGCTGCTTTTAGAAAAACTCTTAATATGATACTTGAGTCATAAAACCTGAGTCTTTACTTTGTCTTTAGTTTTCAAAAACCCAAAATATGACTTTTAACAATTGCATTATTATAAAGAAGTTTTCCTCCAGTGGAAAAAAATAATAACCTGTCAGGGTTCACTGCTATGGCATTGGATTTGAATGACCAATGCTTCTTATCCATCACAAACACAAACACTACACGTATAATCCACTCAATTTTATATTAGTACAGGTTTCACTAAAGCATCCCCACCTCTGCCTACTAACAGTGTATTCTTTACAGAAATCTTAATGATTCAAAACTCCTCTAGTCACACAAACTCAAAAAGGACCTACCAAATGTAAACAAAAATTGTTAAATTAATAAATATTTTTTACAAAGTGGTTACAATTTTGATTTACATAACAAACTTTCCCTGACACTCAGCCTATCAGCCACTCCTTCCTCAAGCTAGCCACCTCAAGACCACATGCATCTTTCTGCATGGCAATTTATTAGTTCATCTTTTCTACAAGGGTATGGGGTAGAGGGCCTGTAGCCGTAGCCCTGTGGCATCCGATCCCTTCAGATCTCGGAAGCTAAGCAGGGTCAGGCCTTGTTAGTACTTGGATGGGAGACCTCCTGGGAACACCAGCTGCCGTAGGTTTGGGAAACAGACCTGGCAACCCACTCCCAAAAATCAATCTGCCATTGAAAACCCTATGAACAGCAGAGAAGCACTGACAGTAGTGTTTCGCCTGTTGTACGTAGGGTCGCTATGAGTCGGATACCGACTCATGGGCACCTAAAGACAACAACATGGGTAGAGGATTCTATATCACAGGGCCAGGAATATGTAGAAAGTCAGTAAACATTTATGGACAGGAAAAGAAAGGAAAGGGGAAAGGAAAGAAGTGGAAGGGGGAAGAGAAAAGGACATGGAAAAATACAGAGGTAAAAAGAAAAAAGTGAAAAGAGGAATAATCTGCATATCTTGCAGATAAGGAAATTGCTCTTCAAATCAGGTCAGTAATTTGTCCAAGGAACCTTCCCACAATACTCAAAGTGAGGTATTTGACTCCAACCTGTACCTTATCTATTCTTCACATTGGAAGTATCCTCCTGCCTCTTTCTGACTTGTTCTTATCAGCTTATCCTTCAGAAAAACAACCATATAAAAGGTCCTACCCTCTTCACAAAGCTTTCCTCGTAATTTTTCCTCTACTCAAGGCCAATGCCACAAATGTTTACACAAACATTTTAATATTTAAATAAACACAAATAGTATTCTTCATTTGTACATTTTATTCATCTATCACTTTTCAGTAAAGATTTTAAGGTGAATTTTTATACATGCATGTTATATCTCTTTAAAACCCATAAAAATTCATTAGGGGTAGGGGTTATGGCTCATATGACTTGTTTACATGTCTTTTAGGTCATAGTGATAGGGGATACTAGGCAGGAAGAAAGGAACGAAGCAGTTGTCTACTTCCTGTCCACCTTTTGAGACATGAATATCAATGTGAGCTCCCTCTGAGACAAATGGGTTGATCTAGTGGTCAGTATGGGAGAAGGGCCTGGCAATCCACTCCCAAGGCAATCCCGAAACAGCCATTGAAAACCCTATGAGGGTCACTATGAGTCGGATACCGACTCGACAGCACCTAACAACAACAACAACAAGTGGTCAGTACCATAGATAATACCTTCTTACAAATGGCCAGGCCTGTAACCAGTAACTCTCTTTACATATGAAAGCTACAGGTGCCTCCATGTCTGGGTTAGGAAAAGGGGATCCTCATTTGAGGCAGGTCCCTCCTGTGATAAAGAAGCAAACCTGTTTCACAGCCTAGGAAGCTCAGCCCAAGCCAATGGTGAGAGAAATAGGAAGTATCTGAAGAGAAGATCAAAATGAGGGGAGGAACACCTGTCCCCTTGATGAGACAGGAACTTAAAAATCCCCCAGACCCTTCCCCTCCACAGTGTCCACAGTCTGCAGTGTCTGTAGATGCTTTCAGTGCCCACAGTTCACCCCTTCACAGAGCTTTGCAGATGTTTGCAGTGCCCAAAGATGTTTGCAGCTGTCCTCAGCAATACCTGCTGAGTCCAGACACCTGCAGCATCCAGAAGTCTGCAGATGTCCAGAGTAGTTTGAGGATGTCCACAAGTACTCAAAGATGCTCAGTTGTTTGCAGATGTTTGAAGGTGCCTGCAGGCTCATTGCTGGACCTCCACACTTCCTGACTTTGAACTCAGAAGTGTAAATGCAGTTGTGTGCAGATCTTTACTGCTGTACCTGCCCGATTTCTGATTTCTATCTCAGAAAGTGTAACTTTTCTCCCTTTGTCTTTCCATCTCTCTTCTCACAACAGCCTAAATCCCCAGCCTGCTTGCCCCAGCAGTCAGGGTACTCTCCTCTTTTCCAAATCTAAGTAAACTATCCTCAAAGTTCACTTCTGGGTCTGTTTTTAAGTTCTTCTATAAATGTGACAAGGACAGAGGTGATGCTGCCAGTTCGCCAATAACAGCTGGATCCATCCCTCAGTAACAAAAGAAAAAGAAGACAAGAACTTATTTTTAGTGTTTAGTTCATATACATGTTTCTGGAGTCCTTTTGCCATAATCTAATACATATCCTTCTACTTCTTCATATTATTGTTTAAACTATCAAATGCCTTCCCTGAGAAGAAATCAAGCGGAAGGAGTTTAAACAAGTTGGTTCATTGACTTAGTTTTGCACCTCCAGGAATCTACTGAAACTATAGCCAGGAGTCATGATGAGTCTCTCTTCCTCTTGAGGCAGGACGGAAAGACAGGAAAAATTTGGGGGACATAGGATGGAAAGGGCTTTTCACCCTGGGACTTGGTCAGAGTTTCATCTGCAGAGAATTCCAGCACAATCAAAAGAACAGAAGCGGCCGTGAGAACAGCCTGCATGGAAACCAGTCTTCCCTAAAAATCTCACCAAACCAGGTTATGGACTATAACTAAAGTTAACAGACGTGGAAAGGACAAAAGACAGAAAATTTGGGGGACACGTGAAAGGAAAGAAGCCCCTCACTCTGGAATCTGATGACATCTCCTACAGACTGAAAACCAACAGCTTTAACTCAAGGAATCTGCTCACAACCCTCAGCAGTTGAGCATCAATAGAACCTAACTAAGAAGATCAGTAAAGACTGCCTAAGTGGAGACAATTCCTAGGGGCTCTCAAACAAGAGTGTCAGAAACAACAAACAGACTATGCTTACTCAGGCCCTCAATGTTTATGACTTTTGAGTTTAACATTACTACCATCCCTCTCCCATCCCCAAGTCTAAACACTGCAGCCCATAAAATCACCTTACAGTTTAACTCACACAAGGAAATTCTATTGGTTAAGAGGAATAGGTAAACTAGCTCATGTTGCCTTGTTTAAACTTGTTTAAACTGTAAATTTTTGACTCTACTAAATTTTTAAACCTTGTTTAATCCTTAACCCTAGTTAAGAAAAGACACAAAATCATATCTATATCCATTGTAAAGAAACCCAGGCATGCCTTTCTCTCTTGAGACACCAGTGCTTCACTCTGAAAGTGTGTACTATCTTTCATCCTTTATCTAATAAACATCTAACTGCTTCACTCTCTTACTGACTCATCATAAAATTAATTTTTGTGATCAAGCCAAGGACTCAGCTTTCACCTTAGTGGAGGTCCCCTCAAAAGAGAACTCTTCAGGTTAAGGTAGTAGGAGAGCTGGACTGCAGCCCTCAATTGCCAGTGACACTCTTACACAAGGAAAGAGGATGCAGTTATGAAAAGAACACACAAAGAATGAGGCAGGTCCTGCCAGTACTAAAATCTAGCCTTTGCATATCAGCACATCTAGAAAACACAAACCCCAAGCAGATCTCTAACTGCTTACTCATTTGATTTCACTTTGATAGGCTTCATAAGAGTAACATGTTTTAGCTGTCAGAGAACCATTCACCCCTCCCTTGCTTATAGTGAAGTAAAAGATATATTTTATGCAAGTTAATAGGTCCTTCTTCAATTTCACCAGCATTACCAGAGCCACTGGTTTCTTCCCCAATCAATCAATAAGTTATTTATAGCTTAGAAAAACACTAAAGAGCTCTGCTAATGGTCCCACTTTGAAAACACAGTTCTACTTAGTAGGAAATCAAACTCAGTCATTATTTGGATGCACATCTAGTAATTAAGCACTGATGTTGTTGTTAGGTGCCGTCAAGTAGGTATCCGACTCATAGCAACCCTCATAGGGTTTTCAATGGCTGACTGTTTCGGGATTGCCTTGGGAGTGGATTGCCAGGTGCTTCTCCCATTTAAGCACTGATACTTATTATTTATTTATTTATTTGTTTATTTATTTATTTATTTATTTTTGCAGTACTTGGGGATTGAACCCAGGGCCTTATCTACCACTGGACTGCAACCCCAGCCCACTTTTTATTTTTTATTTGAGTTAGGTTCTCACTAAGTTCTGAAGGCTGCCTCTGGCCTTGAACTCAAGTTCCTCCTGTCCCATTCTGTGTTGCTAGGATGACAGGCATGCACCACCATACCCAGCATAATTAAGCATTTAAATAGTGCTTCACATATTTAGCACTCAGCAACCAGTTTTATAAACATTCTTCATAAGAACCTAGATCCTCGGATCAATAGTACCATCTTTATAAGATGCAAACTGATAGTGGGCACAAATCAAGAAAATCTCTCTCCTCTGTGTGCCACTCCCCTGAGGGAAAGAGCACCAAGTTGTGACTTGCACTGCTTTGTCCACAGTCTGTCAGGACTACGAGATCTCCTCCTGACAGACAGCAGATGTTTCAGAAACCCTGACCCTGTTCAAGTGCCACATATCACATGCTCTGTGGCCAATGTTGAACAAAACATACTGGCTTAGAAATAATGGTCATATAATGGCCCACGTTGAGCTGCTGTATGGGGTTATGATTTAAAGAGAATTTACAGTGTTGTTTTGGCTTTTTAAACCAGAGAGCAATATAAACAATTGTATTCATATTTAGAACAAGACAATCATGAAATGAATAAGCTCAATGCTTAAAATGGATTGTTCTATGCCTCACCAATCTAAAGAAAAGATTCTTTAACTCAAGTTAATAAACATATGCATTAAAAATAAGGCAGCACTTGAAGGGAAAAGAAACAGTAATCCCAGGATCAAGAGGCTGGCGACTGTGAATAAGTCAAGTCAGGCTAAACACCCTTTATTTCTTTGTTTTTAACCAGGATTACTGGACATTAGTTCAGAAAATACAATTGATGTGTACATCTACCTAGATTCTATCAAGAATTCTGACTAAGTCAATTGTGATATATGCAAAATTAAAGGACAGTAGGAAATCAGTAACAGATCTAATGACATGTCACTGGTTTCTGTGTACTCATCAGTCTGAAAAGAGGTTTTCAGTGCCGTAATGAACTAATGGTCCCTTGCCTATTTTGGACCACAGGTGTCTCCTGGTAAGTGTTTCTCAGACCTAGCCACTCCCTCTATCTCACTGCACACCTTGACACGACTCCTACCTACCTTGGCTCTTTCACCCAGGCCCTGTAATGGCCAGTCTCTGCCTCTAGCCATGCTTCTCCCTGCCCTTTCCCCAAATTTTAAAAGAGTCTCCATCCTTTCAGCTTTGCCCAGAATAATTATTAATAAAGCCCCTTTTATTCTCAAAAATGCCCTGAGTAGGAGAAATTATATATAGTTATTCTATCCACATCATTCCCCTACTTAATCCTTTAAGTGACCTCCACCTGCCCTTAAAGCCCAAATTTCTTTGGCATGGCATTTGAACTTCAGTATCCACTACAGTGTAAGTCCCATGAGGGCAGCATTTTTTATGACTTTGTTTGTTTGGGTCTGTTTTGTTAACTGCCCCTAACCCCAGTGCCCAGAACTGTTCCTAGCATGTAGTAGGTACTCAAATAAGCATTGGATCATAAGCACTTAGGACACTGCCTGCCTCTCCAACTTCACCTCTGCTTTCTCCAATTCACAGTCTTCTCTTCAGATTTCATTCCAGTCAGTTTCTTTCTTACATTTAGGCCTCTACATATACCCTTCCTTCTCCCTGGTATACTTTCCTCCTTCTTCTCCATCCCTTCTACCTTTCTTATCCCCCTAATTTCCTGCCTAATTCCTTTAGGGTCCAGCATTAAAATCACTTTCTCTGGGAGGCCTTCCCCAACCCTTTAGCTAGGAAATGTCCTCCTACCACATATGCTCACAGCACCCTGTGCTTCTCCTAGGCTAATTAATACTCATCATCCTTCACAGTTAACGATTTTTGTCTCACTTTTTCTCTGCTAGTTTATTTGCTCTGTGATGGCATTTATACACACTCTCAGCACCCAGTCACCTAGTACAATATCTATCACCTGGAAGGCAATAAGAAACTGTTGAATTGAAAATAAACTAGCATGATCTCAAAAGTAGAATATAAACATGCAATATAATGATAGCCCTACCTTACTCTGCAATGGATTATCTCCATCTCTGGGTACCAAATGCTAATGGGAACATAGCCCCTTCATCCTCAGAGAAGAGCAATCAGTGGGTTAAAAGACTACAAAACAAAAGCAAAGGTATTTCAGCCTAGGAAAGTGGGATTACTGGGAGCAAGGAATGAAAGATATGAGAACTGCCTTCAAATATCTAGTACAAAGATTAAATGTGTTTTGTACGATATTGATGGAACCAATGAAAGGAAATTAGAGGACAACAAGTTTGGGCTTTTTAGCAGTCAAAGGTATCTGCTTGGTAGGAGTATAAGGTTGGATTTGAGTATTTTTAGCGGTAAGTAACAGAGAAGAAAAAAATGAATATGGATTAAAGTAGTTAAGCAGTTTGGTCAGATTACAAAGGAAATTGAAAAAGGTCCCAGTGCATACCTAACTGAGCTATTTAGTGCTTGATCAATTAATAATTTAAAAAACAAACAAGCAAAGGAAGAGTATTGACAAATAGTTTCATGAGCATAAACACTTGTGACACCTTCATACTGTTAACCCACACTTCAAGTGACTGGTGTGGAAATTCATATTTTATTGGGCCTGTGGTAAGATTCCAGATAAGAAACCGATGATACTGATCTGTGCTCTATAGGCTTTGTTGTTTTGTTGATTTAGTGGGACAGGAAAGAAATTCTCAGCTGCCAAGTCTGATCTGAAGAAGTGGATAGGCATCTTTCACTGCGGGGAGCCTTTCCCAGGGGAAAGACCACTGTTCCCAGAAGGACTTCTAAAAGACCTTCTGAATAATTCATGGTTTGAGTTGGAGCAGCCCACTGCAATTTTATCATGCCTGTATGCTTGACTACCAGGCAAGCCCCTTTCAAGAGCCCATTCTGGAGCTTCATGAAGAGGGAGGTAGGCTGGTTTATAAAGCATCCTGGAGTATGCCCTGGAACTTCAGCCTTCTCTGAGCTGTGCTATGACCTTGCACAAATCTTTCTTCCTCCTAAGGCACAAGCCTGAGATTGGAACACCTCAATTTTCATAATTAACATTTTGACTAAATAGACAAAACATAAATAAAAATGTTCTTTTTATAGCTTTAATGATCATACCACTTTCTACCACTACCCCCACACACAAACACACACAGAGCATTTTCAAATCCAAATGTAAAGACAGAATGATTTCACTCTCTAGTTAGAAAAGAGACACAGCAAGAGATAAAATATGCAATGCCAGTTAAAGTCAACATTCTAAAATTTAGAGGGCTTGGCTTTCAGAACAGATTGTTTTGCCTTCACAATGGTTTTCTAAAGACCTTGGACTGAAGTCAGATAGTATCTGCCAAGGATCACAGCTATACCCACCCCTAGACACACACACAGAGATCCACAGAGTCACTATCAGTCCCTAGGAATTACAGCAGATAAACTATGATGCACAGTCTGACAATTCACTTGGAGAAGACTTTGACCCCAGAAGGGACTACCCCACAAAGAATCAACTCCTGGAGTTCCATACCATCAAGTTTAATTCAAGGGCCACATTCTAAATGAAGGGGGACTTGCTAGCTATTAAAACAATAAAGTCTGGCAATCAGGCATCAGACCATTTCAAATGGACAGGAGCAGGTTAGGCGGTGTTGTCGTGGAGCCTAAGCAGAGGTAGCTCTCCATGCAGGGGGCACAAACAATGACAGGCAGGAGAGAGGGGAATGATGGTGGAAGAAAGCCACAATCAATGGAGTGCTGTTTGCTGTGTGTGGCTTGGCTTCTATGTCTGTTTCGATAAGAGAGGTTTTGAGAGTGTTTATATCACAATGCGAAGGGTCAATGAAGAGAAAGAGGAGTTTGAAGATCCAGGGAGTAGAGAAGGGTTTGAACAGTAGCCAAGAAGCCCAGGAAGTGGGACAGGGTGGATTAATTGAAGACAGGACAGCCTCCCACTTCTTGAGGGAGGAGGAAACAGTAAGTGCAAATGGCGGTAAGCAGGCTTCAGGTGGAGAGGAAGTTGAGGATTCTCACCTTATGATCAATAGTTTTTTGGAGAAGTAAGAGAACTGGCCTTCCCCTGCAAAGGGGGAAATAAGGCAGTAGGGAGGAGCTTGAAGTAAAAGAGTGGACTAGCAGTTGAAAGGGCAGGAGAAAGGCTGAAGGGGGACTGGATACAAGTACCCCAAGAGTAGTAACCACAGGGAACAGCAGGGTCCCTGAGGGCCAGGGGAGCTGGAGAAAGCTGTCCAGTGGTAGACAAGGACTGGGATTGGTAGTCAAGAGGGTTACTGAACATACAAGTCACATATTGTATGACCAATTCCAAAAGAAGCCTTGATGGGTACCAGGGTCACCCATTAACTCCCAATATCAGGATATCCTTGATGACAGGTTCCCCCATACATGGTCCATAAAAGGAAGAGACCTTGGCCCCAGCATGAAGAAGTTGGTTAGAAATGCCTTCTGGGCTGCAAAAAACTCCTGTCTAGAGAAGCTCTCTCCCTGCTCTCCTAAGACTTAACCATTACATAAGAAAACTTACTGTCCAGAGACAGTTTGCTGGAGCCAGTTACTACCAGTCTGTATCTTACAAAATCCAGGGAGCAATAGGAGAAATTCCAGAAGCAATCAGGGCATGTGGTACTATGTCCACATCTGTACCTGTACCAAGCAGTGAGGAAGTCCAGGTGGGGACAAAGGGTGAACCTACCTTGGCCTGATAAGCTAACTTGGGCATGTGGGTTGGACTCTTTGAGTGTTAGCTTCCTCATGTGGAAAGAGGTTAGTCTAGAATCGAAATAATTTCTAAGCTGTTCCCTGATTACATTACTCTTTTTAATCCCATTATTAACTCTGTTTATAAATTAAAGCCTGATTCCAGAGTCAAAGCATCTCTGGCAACCTAAATCCACCAGTTAGCAACAAATAGAATCACAGTTTTCTGACCAGGACCCTGATGTGGCTGTCATGAATTGCTGTTCAGGTTGTCAGTTATCATCTAGAGAAGTAGTCTCCCCATCAATTGTGGGAAATGATTAAGAAAGCCCCTTCCTCACTTTTTCTTTGGACTGAAATTTTTATCCCATTTCCCTTGAAACAGCTGTACTTCATAGGGGTTGGGGAGAGAAGCCAGATAGGAAATGTGTAGCATTGGAGTGAAGAGGGAGGATATATGATCTACGTGAATGTTTTTCAAAAGCTTGGAAAATACCTTTAGTGTGAAAGAGTGAAAGAAATTATGGCTATTTACCTTAGACAAAGAGATAGTCACTTAATCCCACTCCCTCTTCAACAGGTGGGGCCAAAGAGCTGGGAGGGGTTGTGTTGTTGCAGCTACAGAGGTGCCTGTAGGTGGGAGTCCATTCTGTCCTTGCCTACCAGGCAGCAACCACAGTTTCCAAAGCTATCAGATTTCCAAGGCCCCTGGTTGTGGTAAAATGTGAGTGGATGTTACAATGGAAATTCTATATCAAAATCTAGAAGAATCCCAGAGGACACTGAACTGGCCTGGTCCAAATATCCACATCAAAACATTTTTCCTGGAACGTGGCACCTTCTTTCTTACACTTTCCTCTTTCTGCTCAGCTTTCACAAAGAACAATCCAGATTTATTGTCTCTACCTACTCCACGCAGTATAAGGTAGCTTCCTCCTGCTTCTCCTCTTTTCTTTCCTACCACTGGAGACACAATGCTGAGCAACAGAGACCTGGCCCTCCCCTCACCCTGCTTACCATCTAATGCTTACCATCTAATGGGTCCTGCCTATGCTAATGTTACCCTCCCTCCATGGAATGCCCACAGCCTTCTTGTCTCCCTGGCAACCATCTGATTGACTTTTTCACTCAAAGCTCAGTGGCGCCTCCTCTGAGAAAACCTCCCTCTACTCCCCCAGGTGGACTTAAATGCTTGGTTTCCCCGTGTACCCTCAGCACTTAGTACATAATCAACCTTTTAGTGGTAGAGGTCTAATGTGTTGGTTGGTTGGTTGGTTTTTGTGCTCTGTCTACTAACTAGGGCAGTAAATTTTATAATGGAAGAAAAGCTGTGATTTTGTTTATTTCTGTGGCTCCAGTGCCCAGAAAAACATTGCATCAACCCAAAAGCTCAGGTAATACTCTAGCATCAACCCAAAAGCTCAGATAATACTCCATCCTTTCATCTGATCAAACTACAAACATGAAGGCCATCCTATTCTCTCTCCCCCTATCCCATCAAAGTCTTGACATAGGCCTCTGAAATATTGACTTTCTCTTGTGCTCCTCAACCCCACAGTCACACCCACACACCAGCCCTTATCTTTTCTCTCTCCCCCTTTAACAAATAACATGATCACCCTTTTCAGCCCTCCCACTGCTGATTGCTCTTTCAAGTTGTAGGAAAAATGAATCTCCAAAACCCAGTTCTAATCATATTCCCTAGGATAAACTACTAACTTCTTAACATGGCTTCACTCCCATGTCCTACTTTCACTGTATGACTTGTCTGACCCTACCAGCCATTTATTCATCTTATATCTGAGTCATATTAACTGGCTGAGGCCACATTTGTTCATGTCCATGCCTTTTCACATGCTATTCACCCGACCTGCTGCACCATCACCACTAATCTGTTCCCTCTCCTCCCCAAACACATACATGTGCACACATCACACACACACACACACACACACACACACACACACACACACACACCCTTGCCCAGCAAATTCTTATTGGGATAGGAGCCTAGCTCAAATGTTAACTTCTCTCTGAAGCTTTTCCTGAGTCTGGCAGAGTTCATTTGTTTCTTTCACACTATATCTCTATTGCTTTGTTTTGTTTTGTTTTCTGGCACTGGAGGTTGAACCCAGGGGCTGGCGCTTGCATGCTCTGCGAGTGCTGGACCACTGAGCTGCACCCCCAGCCCATTTGTTTTTTTACTTTTTTGGAGACAGGGTCTCGCTAAATTACCCAGATTGCCTCTGGTCTCAAACTTGCGATCCTCCTGCCTCCGCCTCCTGAGCTGCTGGGATTACAGGTGCGTGCAACCGTGCCCAGCCCTATTGCTTTGTTTTAATACACTGAATTTTGATCATGTATTCACACTGGTACCCATGACATATCTTATTCATCTTAGTGATACACACAAGTCATATAGTACTGACAGATAGGAGAGTCTTACTAAATATTTTCACCACTGCTGAAGGTTACTGTGGAGTCTGCATAGCTGGATATATTCAAAAGAGAAAATAGAAAACATTTTAGCCCCATGCTGTGGGCACTTGGTGGTCTAGGCAGGCAGATAGACTGGGTCCCCTTGAGGGATCTCAGGGACTCTCTCATTGAAATTCTTGTAGCATATACTGAGTGCCTATTATCGATCAAGCAACATGTGAGGGTGATTTTTTTAAGTCAATCATTTTATTCATTTATTCACACCATCCTTGTGATATAGGCAAATTATTTCCATTGCAGTGTTGAAGGAAGAAAAGCTCAGAGAAAAGACTTGCCAAAGTTCCTGCACTAAGGCAGCAGAAGAGCTCCCTACTGACACACAACTCAACAATAAACCCACACAACAGGAAGCACATCCTTTAATCACTGAAGCACACCACCACTTCACTGCCCCTCGATGAATGGGAAAGAGCAATAGTAAGTGAATGTACAGGAACAAATGATTTTCTCTGTAGGCTAAGTGAGCTCCGGTCTCTGTTGAGACTTAGCCTTATAAAGTATAAAGCACCTTTAATAAAAACTAGTAAGAATTTGATCCTTCCCACAACTGTACTTGGAAATATCCCCTGCAGGAGAGAGAACGACTTCAGAAGCAATAAGAAAAATTCTAATTAGTCTCTCACATCACATTTTATTCAACAGAATCCAAAACAAAATCTAGATGGCCTTCCTTTAATGGTCCAGTGATTCATTAGTTACTATGCTTTGAAATAGCTGCCAACTTTGCTGTTTTCTGTCTCCTCTTCAGTGCTGGCCTCCCTGACCTCCTGGCCTGTGCTGGTCCCCTTCCCCCTCATCTCCTTCATCTTTCGCCATTTACAGCAGATTCTCTGATCTGCTAGGCTCCTGTCCTGCCAGATCATCACTCAGCCTAAAACACTCTTCCCCGTTTCTCAAAAATATATATGCAGTAGTCAAAACTAGAACAATTTGAGTAATGTAATAAATAAACATCCTGAAACAATCAGCCATTGAAAACGCTATGAATAGCAGAGAAGCACTAACATAGTGCCAGGCATGGTGCAGTGTCGGGGAGTGTTTCGTCTATTGTACATAAGGTAGCTATGATCGGACCCCACTCAATAGCACCTAACAACCATAAATAAACATAGTGTTAGATGCTATTCCAAAAAAATAAAATAAATGTCCATGAGTCTATATTGATATAATGATTGAATAATACTAAACAAATAAATAAATACAAGTAAAGTGGCAGATATTCCTTACAGAAAAAATGAAATTAATAAATGTAAAGGAATGAGGGAAATTAGAAACCACCATTATAACACCACAGTAATAATTGCTACAAGCAAGATCCATTGACCCTAAACAAAGTGTCTTGGGGCTCTGTTTCAATTCCATAGGAGACAAGAGTCTGCTGCTAGCCCATATGGCACCTTGATGGAAATTGCTGTTGTAAGGTGCTATCAAGACTCATAGGGACCCTTACAGGGTTTTCAATGGCTGATTGTTTTGAGATTGCCTAGGGAGTGGATTGCCATGTCCTCCCATTTTTGTGGGGCTGGGAATTGAACTTGGGACCTCAAGAGACTGCAGAGCGGTACTCCACCAACTGAACTAAAGAGATTTAAGAAAAAGAAGATATATGCATAGCCTCAAATATGTGCCCTCTAGATTTACCAGTGACCGTGGTACTTGTAACATATGCCCATGCTGGAGCTGGAGCTCAGTGGTAGACTGCTCGCCTAGCATATTGGAGGCGCTAGGTTTGATTCCAAGTATCACAAAGAGAAAGAAGTGGGGAGGGAGGGAGAGAGAGAATGAGAATTCAATTTAACATACATCCAAAGATTCTTTGATAGACCTTCTCCTAAGAGATGGAAATCAATTTTTCTCCCAACAAGTGTGGCTAAACTCAGGAATGGAGCATGGAAAAGGAAAGGGAAAAACAGTAACTTTATTGGCAATCTGAGCCATATGAACAAAGTTAAATCACCAGTGATCAGTTGTGTGGATATAAGGAGCTTTCTAATATGATGAAATGAGAAAAGGACAGTGCTTCTGTGGCATTTTCCTCCAAGTCCATCACCTCCCTTGATTCATGAGAAAACACCAGACAGACTCAAGTTCAGGAACATTTTACAAAATACCTGGCCACTAGTCTTCAAAAGTATCAAGGTTGTAAAGAAGCAGGAAAGACAGAGAATTTGACATAAACTGGAGGAAACCAAGAACATATGAAAACTAAAGGTAATGTATGAATGTGGTTTACGTTGGATACTGGAACAGAAAAGGGTATTAGTGGCAAACCTAGGAAAATCTGAAATGTCTATAGTTAATAGTAACATGCCTTTATTAATTTCTTAGTTTTGATAAATATAGTATGGTTATGTCAGAATTTAACATTAGAGGAAGCTGGGTGAAGATATATATGGGAATATTCTATATTTGCAACTCTTGGAAATCCAAAAATTATTTCAAAATAAAAAGAGTTTTAAAGTATATCTTTTCTTTTCTACTTCTTATATGTATTCTGTATTTGTTTTTCTAAAATGAGTATGTTTCCTTGAAAAACCTGGAAGAAACATTTTTAAAGACCGATTTTTGGGGGAAGACTCTCAAGGAAATAAGTTGCTCCTTACATTGAACCACTTCAGGATTTCACCTGTTCAGAAACTCCACTGAAGCAGTCAGTTCATCCTACTTTATTTTATACGTGGTATGTGTCTTTGTTTTTGGCAGCTCTGCAGAGGCAAGGGCCCTTTAAATCCCACCCAGCTCTTAGAATCCAGTGAGTGCCAGCTGAGTTATTGTTATAGAAGGAAGTCCCCATCCATCTAAGACTGGTCCCCTAGCCAACCCTAATGTGGGGTCCAGCCTACCAGCTGCTGTTTCTCCAGATCTCCTCTGCACCTGGGATGTCAGCAGGCGTCTGCTCGTCTACAACCTTAGCAGACCTCTGAGGCCTATCTATCCCTGAATGATTTATTCTAATCTTTACCATCCCTGGTCACTATTGAAAATACGGCCTGTATGATCATGGACTCCTATTCAGGGAACTTTTCATGCTAGCCCAGGCATCTTTTCATCTGCCTCACATCCCATAGTTTTCCTCCCTTTCCTCACTATCCTCTGGGGAGTCCCACCCAACACCCAGGCCCCAAAATAAACAGGCCTACCTGCAGCCTGTGGTGGTGTTCCATCCACCTCCCAGCTTCACTGAAATCATGGCTCTCCTGTGAAGACAATCCTCTTGAGAGGTTGAAACCCAGAATATACCTGGAGTAAATTGCTCTGGCCCACTGCATTCTTAGTCCTTACCCAATACTCAGTTGCACACAAAGCCACAAGGGAAAAAAAAAAAAAACAAGAGAAACAAAGTATAACCAAATTCTTTTTGGCCCCAAACTTCATCCTTTGTGACAAAATAAGCAAAGGTTCATTTTTAACCAAGGGACAATACTTCCTGACATTATATATTTAAAATCAATCTCAGGAATTGCAAAAGAACAGGGATTCCAAACTCTGGACCAAGGAAGTATAAGAAATGGCAAAGAAAAATTCAGGCTACACTTTCTGGTGCTTTACTATAGTCCTAAAATTTGTACTTGGAAATCTGTCTTAGAACAGGAAGTTGAGAGCTAAAGATAAACTGTTGTGGAGCCATGGCTAATGCATTGGATGTTTCAGAATTTTTGAGGCTATACTACTTTTTAAACTAGGTAAGCAGCAACCCATACACAGTGTTTTTAGTGTTGTTTCAATTCCTTAGGAGACAATAGTCTGGCTGTAGCTTCAGAGTCACTTGGATGTGCTAAAAGTCAACTTCTTCTGCCCTCTAGTCAAATGAAACCGATATTTAAAAAAAAAAATTATATCCCTTTTATTTATAAATGTTGGTGGGTTACAGAGTAATAAGGCTTTTTCTATTTGATATATTTTGTTTTTTATCTGCAAACCCTTACAGTCTTTTGAACAATAAGTAAATGTCAGCAAAGCCACATATAAAGAGAGAATGCTACATAGAATTCCATGGCTAAAGCTACCAAATATGCCACAATGCAGGCTACACATTACACACAGTAAGAACTCATAAATATTTCTGAATTTTTAAATTATTTCTCTAAGTGTTTCTACATGCAGTAAATCTAACCTCACCTGAGATAAACATTTAAGCAGATGGGAGAAAAGAACAATATCATATGAAATAATAATGTTTCTAGCTAAAGCAGTACCTTAAAACAGGCATTGTTGGGTGAGCCTTTATATTTGGAAATGCACACCAGTTTTAAAATGTCTACAGTTTCGATTTTCCTGCACTACAATGGTTCCTTGACCTAGTTTTTTCAGTAGAGAAGCGCAATTATGTTACATAGCAAGGTTAAAATTTTGTCCTAAATTTGTAATGGAGGAGATTCATTAATTTGCTCTAATCATCTAAAATAAATTTACTCTCTGCATGAGTCACATAATAGTGATTTTTTTAGTAACACTAAATATATCAATAAATATTTGTTTGGAACAATGACTATGTGATCAGGTTAGGATCTAGAAATAAACAAATAAAATACAGTCCTTTTCATCAAGAATTTTATACTTTAGTAGAAAAGAGAAAATATGAATACACAATGATAATTCAATGTAATATGAATCTAGAAAGCAGGAGGGAGCTGTCAACTATATTTGAAGCATTAAAGAAGCTTTCCAAGGAGAAGGCACCTGGGCCCAGTCTTCATGGACAAGTAAGAAATAGCAGGTGGGCAAGGCTAGGGCAGAAACCGCTTGGGTAGAGCACTTTTGATGAAAAATGAAAGGACATTCGGGAAGTTCCAAATATGTGTATTTGGGTAAAGCAAATTGTGCTAGCAAAAAGAAGAGAGTAAATGGGGGATAGAGAGAGGAATATAGGAAGAGATGGAAACCTTGACCTTGCCCATGGAGGGCTTTTCATAACATGCAAAGAACTTTAAATTTCAACCTGTAGGCAAGGGGGAGTCGTTGAAAGATCTTATGCAAGGAAGCAATATGCTGAGATTTTAGAGCATATCAGCTTTAAAGAAAGATCATTGCGGTAGCTTTGTAGAGGGTGTATTGAAGAGAATGGGAGGTAACCATGGAGCAGATGAGAGATAAGAAACTCTTGGGAGGAATAAGAAGATTTAGGTGTAGACATGTTGAGAGGGTGCAGCCTACGGGGCACACAGGGAAGATCTCTGGATATAGAAATCCAGACTGAGGGTAAGTATGAGGCCTAGTGATTTGGATATGAGTAGTAAGCATTGGCATAGACGGGAGCCCCTAGACCAAGGGCTGAGGCAGAGATTCTTCAGCTGAGTCCTGGAACTTCTAATAGATCCATAGGTAGCAATCAGGGAGCATGAGAACTTAAATGAGAGAAAATTACAATCTTGTTTTCACTAACTGAAATTTCCATCAATTACCTTCAATTATAAATATGGCAACAAATATTCCCAGTATTTGTGATAAAATCACAATACCCGCGATCACCAATAGAAATCCAAGATATTTTCAAATCATATTACAGTTATTGAAGATATCTTGAAAGAGCCCTTACACTCATTACTGCTTCAATACTATGGTAGTCATTAAGCCATTAGATCTTACTATTTAGTGTATTAGCTCAGTTGGTAGAGTGCTGCACTGCAGTCTCTGAGGTCCCGAGTTCAATACCCAGCACCACAAAAATGGAAGAAGGACGTGGCAATCCACTCCCAAGGCAATCCCCAAACAGTCAGCCATTGAAAACCCTATGAGGGTCGCTATGAGGTGCATACCGACTCCATGGCACCTAACAACAACAACAACAACATTTAGTATATTGTAATTCTATATATTTTATTCAATGCATTTAGAAACATCTCCCAGAAAAGGAATCAATAGGCTTCCCCCCTCCTGCCAGATCTGTGGCACCATTCATAAACCCCTGGGCTAGTGTGAGTACAAAACCAAGAGAAGAAACCTAAGAAACAAACATTAGTTTTAATAGTGAGGCTTGGGTCAGGGTGGAACCAAGAATAATTATAGTGCAAGAGAAGAACCACGGCAGCACATCATTGTAGATTTTATAAGAACAGAAAGTTACAAGGACCATGATCAACAACGTTCAAAAATTAATTATATGAGAACTGAAATGTTTCCCTTTAATTCACCAATTAATACTTGCATCAGAGTTCTTTTGCTATAAGCAATAGAATTAAGAAAAGCAAAAAAATAAAAAATAAAAAATGTACTGAAAAAATATGAGGGAGATTGCAGATGCCAAAGAAAAAGTGAGGAATTAGTCTGTAGAAAAGAGAATGTTGGGGCAGGGGAGTGGTTAGGATAGCAAGAAGGAAGTTCCCTGCTTTGGGTAGTAGGCCTGATGTGGGGTCCTATGTCTATTTCTGGGCTGGGAAAGCGCAGAGTACCTGAACTGGCAGTTACATCAAGATCCACAGAGGAAAGCAGCTCCCTGACATGACACACAGTTGCCAAGAAGAGAAAGGATGCTGGTAAGTAAAAGCACAAGTGCTCTCATGGAGTCTCACTGGTGAACTCAGCGAGAGCAGTGTCAGAGTACCGAGCCCAGAATCCAGATCCCTGTTGTCTAGGAGCTGCTTAGAATGCAGCCTTGTGTCCTACTCTGCCAAAAGGCTGGACTGTGAGAAAAGAGAACTAGAATATCAATAAGAAAGGCAGAATCGAGGGAGTGTTTTGGTTCTGTTTGTTTCTAATCCAGAAGAGCTTTGAGCATACTCATAGACAGAGGAAGGAGTCAAAGCAACAGAAGTTTAAGATCTAGGTGAGCCCTGGAAGATGGGTTGAATCTGAGCAGAAAAAAGTTACTACTCCCACTTACCATGCCAACAATTCATTGTGCCAGACATCATGCTCAACAGACATCACCTGCATTGTCTTTTAATACCGGTGAGTATTAAAATAGAATGCTTAACCAGAACCGGTGCCCAGAAGGTCAGCATAGGAAAGAGGCAGTGGTAACATGGGTCTACCAGCTGTTACTGGGGAGCAACTGCAGTGCACATGACCCCTGTCTGGGGCAGTGGTGAGAAGCAGATGGCAGTTTGCAGGGACACCATGGAGTGTGGCAGGGGAAGTGGCAACAAAGCCATGGGTATGGGGGATGGGTGGGAGGTAGAGCTTGCCAGCTTTTTAGGAGCCAGAGGAGCAGGTTACTCACACTTGGATTTGGCCAGTGCCCTGCTGACTAGTATGGACCCTCTGTCTCCTTATTTAAATATGGACCCATGATATTTTGTGCAGGATACAGACTAGTTTATTTTATTGCCTGGAGCTAATAAAACCTGAGGCGGATTTGAACTAGCCTTGTTTACCACTGGAGGATGTTACATGACAGGGGCTGTGTTTTGGGTGCAGGGTCTTTGGCTAGGATTGAAGGATTGAAGGAAACCCAGAACATGGCCAGGTCCAAACCAAGAAACATTCATCTTTTGAATATGGTCACTAGGCAAGGGGCACTTTGGGCTAATACTCTAGGTTCTTTGGCTTTGCTGTATAGTGCATTTCGTGTTATCATTGAGAAAACTTGAGGTGCAGACAGTGACTCAACACAGTAGCAGCTAGAATCCTGACAGGCATGTCATATAAATGTACAGGTGGTCTTCCGGGGTAGCAGGAAGTGGTTTGGCAGGACTAACACATACCAGCCTCTATGCACTGTATAACAATTGGGAGCACACGAAAGGCTCCTTGCTCCAACAGTTCTGCTGAAGACTTTGCTAACTTATGAATGGAGGAAACTTCAGTAGTCATCCAGATAAATTAGTAAATCAGTCTGGGGTTACTTTCTGTCTTCACCGACAATTACTTTAAAAAAATTTGCCATGATGAAGATCATGGATGCTTAACCAGGACCAGCACTCCTTCTTGCCCTTAGTGAGTTAAACCCAAAATCTCTTGGTGGCTCATTGAGTAATGTGGTTCTCTGTACCACCGCCCTGAACTGGAAAACCACTTACTCTCAGAATGCAGGTCACATTTACTGTCAATACTTTATCAGCAGGCTTGTTCATTTAATGATCTGTGACTGTAATGCTGTCCTTTATTCCAAATAAAGTGTGAAAACAGAACAAAGGTCATAACTCCAAAAATAAAATACAATAAATTATTCCCATTTCACAGAATGAGGAAATAAAAATTAGCAAGTTTTAAGTAAATTGCCCGAGATCCCAAAGTGAAAGTAGCAGAGAGCAGATATATTCCTTTCTGACTCCCAAAATATTCTGACAATATCTTGCCTCTTTCCATAAAACCCAGAGTTAGAGAAGGGCCTTCTAGCTTATTAATTTGAATCAGAGAGGCAGGACATGGAAGAGATTTCTATCACGTAGCTTTACTTTTCTTTGCAGGGAAGAGCCAGCCATTGGTGGAGAAATGGTTTTCAAATTTTTAAGTTTAAATGAAACATTTTGAAGGGTATTAAAAAGATAAGCACTCCCACATACAAGTCAAATTCACTTAAGATCTACAGAGTGCAGTTTTGAATTCCTGCCCAAAATAGCTGTTGTTTTGAAATATTGCAAAGTCATCTCTTTGGAAATGGGTATTGTCCTACTGATATATTTAAAAAAAAAAAAAAAAAAAAAAACAACTTTGAATAAGTCCTGTTGTGCCAAACACCAATGTCATAGCTCTTACCATGCAGCAGGTCCCTTTTATGAATCAGAAACCAACAGCAAGGGTCCTAAGGGAGTGACATAAAGGTAAACTCCACCCTCGGCTGGGTATTGTGGCTGCCCGGAACCCTCTGAAATAAGAATCAGATGGGAGTCCTGGAGGATGGGTGAGGACACGCTGGGACCAATGAGCAAGCCTCAGGAAATGGGACGAGGACTGATGTAAAAGATGTAGGGCCACTTACACCTTTCAGGGGTTATCTGGGCTCAGCAGAGTTATGGGGTGGGGAGCACTGAAGAATTCACCCTGGTTTGGGTCATGGCTCTCAGGGGCCATGCAGCTTCACATAAACGTCCTTCAGCCCCTAGAAATTTTATCTCAATTTCCTTGACAGAAAAAATATAAGAATCAAAGCAAACAAAGCCATCTTTTGGGAATTTAAGCAAAGCCTCATAATTCTGGGAGGGATTGCCCTTACTTTTCTAAGGAAGAGGTCGTGGAGGGAGCAATCAATAGAAGAGGCAAATTACTTGCTTTTAATATTGGAATATTATAATTAACTAAACTTTAGTCTTCATTAGAAAGTCATCAAAAGGGCAAGGCAATTCAGTCCCAGGAGCCCAGTCCTACAAATAGGCATGCAGTCAAATGCATTGGTATTACAAAGACAGTATGAGATTGAGAGTCATTTATGCCTGGGTTAAGTTTCTTATCCACCTCTCACCAGGAGAAAGACTGTGGGAAAAATCATAAATCACAAGTTTCTGTGTCTATAAAGTAGTAACCCCATGTTATAAGATCTATAATTTACCTGAAAATACTTTGATATAATTAGTGTACTAGGTATGCCAATTAATTTAAGTTTCATTTCTACACCAAGTCAGCCAAAATGAAACCAGGAATGTACAGTCTAGAAGGGGGGAGTATGTGCTAAGCAGCATTGTATTTTGTGCCTGCTTTGCTAATGAATGCTAGCCTACTAAATATATCTATGTGTGGCAGATTTTGGTCTGAGGCTTGCATTCATTAAATTTGGTATCAAGGTTGTGGCAGAGTAAATATTATTACCTCAAACTTCTTGGGTGGCTACTACCATTTCCAGAAAGAACCTGAAAATTGTATGTGATCAAACAGGCTTAAGGAAATTCCCAACTTCCATCCTGTAAACACACAGAGTTAAGAAGCCCTCAGGCAATTTTGTGCCCTGAGAGTGGACATATGTATTCAATATCTGTGGGGGAAATGTGAAGTAACTGCATAAATCATTTTAATACTTGGCTGTACAAAACACTGTATGCACTGAATATGTGAAAATGCACATTTTAAAATGAAATTCCCTTTGGTAATATTGAGTTTTAATTGTTATTTTTATTATTCATTGGGCCCAATGATTTTTTTCTATGGAAACATTTACCCCAACTTGGAAAGGAAACACAAATAAAAATAAAATTTGACATATGAATATTCTTTTAACACAGCCATTTTGTGAAAAACCTTTCAATATCCTATCCAAGTCTCTGTTTTTAGCCTCATTTCAAATACTCTCTATACTATCATTCTCCTTGTATATATTTATAATTTGCTTGCATAACATGGTGGGCACCCATACTCAGAAATACTCTATATTTAACTAAATGGGATCCATAGTAATTTCTTAAGGCTCAGGTCAAATTATACCTCCTGCTTAGACCCTGAACCTTTACTGAATTAATTGCACCCTCATCTACTGCCCCATAGCATTTTGTACTTAGTGGAACTAATTAGATAGTTTTATAATTTCTTCAACTCCCCTACCATCTTACTCAACTGTTTGTCCTGCACAACCAAGTTACTGTGTAGGTGTTTGATCAATGTGTGTTGAATTTGACTAGCCTTATATGCAGGACACTGCACAGAATCCCTTGGTCCTAAAATTTTCCACATGTGTATGCAGCTCCTGAAATACTACATTCAGAATGATGACAACAGTGTACAGATGGACAATAGGACATTGCATTGGGAAGGCAGACCTGATGATAGGCTTTAGGAAAGCTTGTAAGCATCCATGAGCAGGAGAAGGGAGAGCAGAACACAGGCAGAAGAGGTCAAATTGTGCATGTCCCCAGTTTTGCACAAGGCCAGGTGTGAGTGCCACTGTGCCAGACTACTTGGAGAATACAGGAAATGCCAGAGTTGCTGCTGCCTGCAGAGCTTCCTATGTATTAGAGGGAGATAACACATGTGACACAACTTCAGAGTGCAAATAAGTAGCAAATCACAATGAAAAGTGTTAGTGCTTTAGAGACTCAGAAAAGGTTACAGCTACAGGGAGTTGGAGGAATGAGCAAAAACTTTAGGAAAGGAGCTGAGGCTGGAGGAGGGTGTGAAGCAGGGGCTGAGTTCACAAATAGAACTCCCACTAGTCTCCCCAATTCTTTATTGTGCAAAGTTGGTCATTTAATGGGGCTGTTCCTGTCCAATTTAGGGGGAAGCAGGTGGGTGGACTAGATGCTGGTATAAACCTTATTTGATACTGATATCCTACAGGTCTGGAATTAGAACAGAAGTTCTTCTAAAATGAGGGCCAGGAGCCGGGTGCAGTAACACATACCTGTAACCCCAGTAACTCAGGAGACTGAGGCAGGAGGATCAAAGGTTTGCAGCCAGAGGCAGCCTATGCAATTTAGGAAGACCTTGTCTCAAAAAATTTTAAAGTGTGCAGCTCAATGGTAGAGCACTTAAATAGTGCAAGGCCCTGGGATCAATCCCTTGTACCACAAAAATAAATAAACAAATAAATAAACACACACACACACACACACACACACACACACACACACACACATACAACAAAATAAGGCCAGCTACAGAAGCAGGCCCCTCCTGTAAAGAGCCCAATCTTCACTGACTACTCCTGAGCATTTCCTGTATCCCAGGTAGTGTGCCAGGTGTTTCACACACATTGTTTCTAAGCTTCACAATATTCAACAAGACACTTACTATAAAGAAAAGCAGGGCCCAGAAAGGTTAAGCAACTATCTAAGTGTACAAATCTAGCAAGTGGTGGGACTAACATTTGAACTCAGAAGATCTAATTCATTGTAAGCCTAACCTCACCAACATCCCATCTGCCTTCATCATGGGCAACAGTCCTCTGAATCCTCAGGGGAGAGAATGGTTGCTGCTTTTCTATATTTTAAACATTTCTATGAATAATAATGCCAGTGTTGTGGGCCATAGAATTAGAACTGGCTCCGGTCCACTGGAATTAATTCAGAAAACAAGTGACAATCATGTCCACAAAAAAGAAACACATTCTGGTGCTGAAATTGGCAGTATATAATCTCTGAGTCAGGAGGTAGTAACTCGTTAACTTTGGGAACTCTATGATCAGATAAACTTTTATTTCAAATGTAAAAAGTAACAAACCCTTTCTACCTAGGACAACCCATCTCTTGTTTAGCAGAATGCCAATTCAAGTCCTCACACACACTTCCTCCAACTCTTCACCACAGTGTATTAGTCACACTACATACTGAGGCTGTCCTGGACATAGGCTTTAACTAAGCTTGAAAAGGTTCAAAGGGCAGCCACAAAGATCATGCAGATATGAGGAATTCCAGGAGAGGCTGTCTAATCAAATCAGATCCATGGTTTAGAAAAAGGGAAGCCAGGAGTTAGGGGAACATGACCTAATCTAAAACACAATAAAAATTTATATGAAATGACCATTAGCTTATTTTCATTAAATGCCAATGATGTAGAAACACGACAGGACTTGGTGACTCAACAGGGCTTGCATGAGGGGAGAGATGGAACAGAGTGCTGAGGATGACTTCCAGTCTGTGGGACTCACCCTGTGGGATAGGACTGAAGATAATTCCAGTCAGGAAGTTCAAAAAGAAGAATAAATTTGGAATGGGAAAAAGGATGAGCTCATTTGAGGTCTACAGAGGTGTCTGTGGAAGATTCAGGAGGAGACACCAGAAAGCAGGAGAAATGTATGTAAGTCTAACTCTCCGAAACAATAACTAGAGGCTAGAAATATGAATTTGTGAGTCATCAACATTCTCCTTCACTACAGGAGAAGCCACTGACAAACACCAATCGTGCAGAGAAAAGGAGGAGTCTTAAAGATTGGTCTCTTCCAGTCTAGGACTAGACTCGTGGTTCCATGAAAATCATTGTAGAGTACATAAGACATAAACTTGTTTACCTAGTAGACACTGAACAGAATGCTTATGAGCATTTGCCCTCAATGACCTTTTTTTTTTTTTTTTTTTGGTGCTGGGGACTGAACCTGGGGTCTTATGCAGGCTAGGCAAGTGTTGTACCACTGAACAGCCCCTTCAATGACACTTCTTAGCTCATTTACAGAACAAAATTCAAAATCTATTGTTATAAATACACAAAATTTGATACTCTGCACTTTACTTAACAGAAGTTTATTATTATTTCCACCCAAAAAATAAAATATAAAAAGAGGAAGAAAAGAAGTAATTTTTCAGATGCCAGGTGAATTATGAAATTATCACTCCAGAAATAGTTACTTGATAATGACATGAAAGATAATCTTCCTTTTCTTAAAAATGTCCTTTGGAATCCTTGTAAAGAGTATACGTTGTTTGCCTGGATATGAGGCCAAGTCATGCTTCCCATAACTATCCTTCTTCTAATCTATTCCAGCCTACTTGTTTTCTTTTTCTTTTCTTTTCTTTTTTTTTGCAAGTGCTCTACCAGCCCGTTTTTATTTTTTCTTCCAACACAGGGTCTCACTAAGCTACACAAGCTGCCTCTGCCCTCAAACCCATGATCCTCCTGCCTCCACCTCCCAAGTTCCTAGAATTATAGGCATGAGCCACGGAACTCTGCCTCTTGTTTGTTTTCATAGCTGAACATTTATATACTTATGATTGAGGAATATGATAGTTACTAGTAACAGTATCACCACCATTAACTGAGTTCCACTCTGGGAGCCATGGGCATTCTCAGCAAGCTTCCTAGGCATAAATTATCATCTTAGTTTTACAAATGAGGACACTGAAGCTCAGCAAAGTTGAGCAACCTGCCCAAGGTCACCATGTTGATCACAGAAAAACAGAAATCAATCCCAGATCTGTCTTTTGCCAAGGTCCTTGAGTACTTGCACTTCACTTTATTATTTAAGACTGACTTTCATCACTGAGTTATAAAAATAGTAAAGACTAACATTGTAACCTGCGTTATGCAGATGACACAACTTTACAACTTTGCTTGCTGAAAGTGAAGAGGATTTGAAACATTTACTGATAAAGATCAAAGAGTAGGATTGCATCTCAACATCAAAAAACAAAATAAATCCTTATAACTAGGTCAGTAAGCAACTTCATGAAAAACAGAAAAAAAGATTGAGGTTGTCCAAGATTTTGATTTACTAGGTTCTACAATCAACACCCACAGAAGCAGTAGTCAAGAAATCAACAGACACACTGCATTGAGAAAAGTGATTGCAAAGACCTTTTTAAACTGTTGAAAAGTAAAGATGTCACACTGAAGACAAAGGTGCCCCTGACTTATGCCATGGTATTTCCAGTCACATCATATGCTTGTGGAAACTAGACAGCAAATAAGGGAGACAGGAGAAGAATTAGTGCTTTTGAATTACGGTGCTGGAGATAAAAACTGAATACAGCATGGACTGCCAAAAGAACCAATAGATCTGTCCTCGAAGAAGTGCAACCAGAATGCCCCTTGGAAGCAAGGACGGCTAGACTGCATCTTGCGTATTTTAACATGTTGTCAGGAGGGACCAATTCTTGAAGAAGCACATCATGTTTGGGAGAGGGAGGGATTAATGAAAAATTAATGAATTACTAAAATGGGATTAATGAAAAAAGGGGATGAAAAAAAGGAAGACCCTCAACTAAATGGATTGACACAGTGTCTGCAACAATGGACTTAAACAAAATCGTGTGCATGGCACAGTGTCAAGGAGTGTTTCATTCTGTTGTACATAGGGTCACTTTGAGTCAGACCCAAATGAATGGCACTTAACAACAAGAACAACATTGTTATGATAATAAATAAGTTATTTGGTTGAACCACATGAACTGCTAATATTTGGCCATTTTGGTCCACAATAAAAGAGAATTTCATGTGGTTCAATATAGTAAAGCACATACACTCATGTTTTATATAAATGAGTAATTGAATCTCTAGAGATTCCACACCCAATAGGAAGTTAGAAGAGAACCAAATAGTTTACCCAGATAACTGAAGATATATGTTGTAGCTAAAAAGAGAAAGAAAAAAATAGAAAATGCATGTACTAGAGATCCATGTTGAGGCTATAAAGAGAACAAATAGAAAATGAATTTGCAAGATAAGAAAACTAAAAAAAAAGTCTTGTGAAAGACAATAAATAACTTGTTAGTTTAAGTGAAATCTTATGTGTTGACTATAGAGTGACCACCAAGAATATTGAGAAATACAACCTAAAGTAACAGGCAAGTGTGAAATATAAATGATATATGAATACTATTATCTGAACATTTATTCCTAGAATTCTTATGTTGACATCCTAATCCCCAAGTGACAATATCAGGAGGCAGGGCCTTTGTGAGGTAATTAGGTCCTATGAATGTAACTGTGATGAATGGGATTAGTGCCCACATAAGGGCAGCCCAAGAACTCTTGTCTCTTCTACCTTATGAAGACAGAGCTAGAAGGCGCCATCTGTAAACCAAAACATGGACACTCACCTGATACTGAATCTGTAGCACCTTGACCTTAGACCTCCTAACCTCCAGAACTCTGAGGAATAAATTTGTTATTTATAAGCTATCTAGTTTATAGTATTATAACAACCTGAAGGGACTAAGATAATAAATCAAAATGTTTTCATCTATATGAGGTCTCTAAGAAAATTTAAAATATTTTAGAACTTTTTTATAGTAAGATTAAACAATTAAAAGCTATGGAGAACCCTGTATGTGCGGCATAAAATATTAGAGTTAGTAAAAAACAAGGATCACTTAAATTTAATCCTGTTATTTTACTGTGGAAGAAACCAAGGTTCAGAAAGATTACGTCAACAAGTACTAAAATTTGGGTTCCTTACCCCCAGCTGAGGGTTCTCTGAACTAGATTAGAGTAATATGCCATTTGAACACAATGATGTCCTTGTATATGGCAACTGGCCATGACAGGTATTGCAGATGTAAGAAAATTCTCATGAGGCATAATTTTTATCTTGTAGCATGATGTGGTTGATGAAAGTAAGTATATTAAATGTTTTAGGATCATAAAAAACACTGAATGTTACATCTTCTTATTCAGCCTATTATTGTAGTAAAACCAGAAGACTACCTTCTCTCAAGACGTTTTTCTAATTGCTTTTGGATATTGTTTGCCTTTTCAAAGAGAAAAGCATTCTAAAAATAGCATGCTGTCAAAATGGTTTGAATTTCAAGAAAAAAAAATCCTCACACCTGCTCCCTTAGAAATAAATACTCAGTTCAAAAGTATGACATTTAAAATATGCCTTTAGTATAAAATTTAGCTCTAGATATCCACTGTTAAAAGACAGTTTCCTACTAATTCAAAATAAAGAGCAGAAATCAGCTATCCTCATTATTTTCCTCATTTGTGAAATTGTATGTTCTGCTTCAGTGTATTCCTATGTTTTCCTTTATTTCATTTAGGCCATTTTTATCTATTTTCAGTAAAATATTTTACTTATTTTATGGTTTTTTTTAATTTACTACTTCCTTCGTTCATTTGCTACTTGGAATTTGAACCCAGAACCTTGCACACATTTTGCTCTACCACTGTGATACAACTCCAGCCCTTTTTCTTTTCTTTTCTTTTCTTTTTGAGAAAGGTCTCACTAAGTTGAATAGGTTGCCTCTGGCCTTGAATTCACAATCCTTCTGCCTCAGCCTCCTAAAATGCTGGGATTATAGGGATGTGCCACTGTGCCCAGCTCAGGAGAGCATTTTAAATAGCCATAGGGAAGGGCTGACTGCCATGGCTTATCCTTTTCCCTACTGGGTGATTTCATCAAAGATTGGTTCAAAATCCACCAATCCATCAATCACATTTATAGCTAAGGATTCATGATTTAAAGGAGAATAAATAACCCTGTTTCTCAAGGAGATTCAAATTTATTAAAGAGAGTAGGAGACAACCACCAGTAGAAGAATCAATATGTCTTTCAAATGACCTGCAAAACCCGAGTTCTCTCATAGAGAAGAAATACTGTAAATGAGAGGACATCAGTGCTGCACTGGCACTATCTCTGCTTTCAGTGGAAGTGTTGACTGCTCCACTGTCCTCTACCAGCCTACAGAAGGAAAACCCAGGCTTAGAGAGGAACATTCCTTCATGAGGAAGCTGCACTAAAAGCACCCTGAATCAAGATGAGTGGGAAACCATCCCAAAAATAGAGGGCATTCGATTTAAATGTAATAATATAAATATTGCAAGATAGGCACTATGGCACATATCTGTAATCCTAGAGATCTGGGAGGCTGAGTCAGGGGGATCACAAGTTTGAGGCCACAGGCAGCCTGTGCAACTTGGCAAGACTCTGTCTCAAAATAAAAAATAAAGGGGCTGGGGGTGCAGCTTAGTGGTAGAGTGCTTGCCTAGTACTGGTGAAGTCCTGGATTCAACCCCCCAATGGTGCAAAAAGAAAAGTGGTTTGAAGAGGGCTATTTTCATGTTAATATAATGGGAATACAGAGTGGCACAGAGATGAGCACTTGGGAGGCTGCTTGTGGGGAAGAATGTGGTGGTCACAGAACTGTCTCAGAAGATAATGGAGATAGGAGAGTGGGTGAGATAGAAACAAACTATGAGCAATAAAGATTGAGAAAGCTGAGAGGAAGATAGAGAGCAATGGTTTTGAGTGGGTCGGCAAAGGTAATGAGTATCATAAAATCATTTACATCAAGAAGTTGAATAAACAGAAAATGAGAGGGCAACCACAGATAACCTGGAGCTTCATCTCAGGGTATGTCCAGAACCAGGGAAGAACTAATCAGGACCGTTTAAGAGCAAAGCCCAGACAACACAGTGTTAAATCTGTGACAAGCTCTCTGAGTAATATACATGTGTGTCACTGTGGTTGCCATTATTTGTAAAACACTTCTTCCTTTAGTATACGATCTTGCACATGGTGGACATTTGATGCATTTGTTGATTGGCAATTACTGGTGAAATGATCTGAAATAGCTGGTTTTATGGTTTGGGCGATGGTAAACATGATGAGCATCAGGATTGTCAAAAGGTAGGGAGCAAGCTGTGAGTTCTTGGGGTGTGATCCTTGTAGAGGACTCTTCCCTTAGGCTTCTAAGAGGTGACAAGCACCCCTTACTGATTTGTCAGGTTCTTGTTTATTCATATAGTCCAAAAGAAGAAAGAAAAAAGGAAAAGAAAAGGAAAACAATGACCCTTTTCCTGCATAGCAAGTACCACTGTTCATATTAATTCTCTGGCAATTTTCTGCAAATCTGTAGATTAATAGGTTAATGCAGCCTCTTCTCACCATGCCATGATGAATGAGAATGCTTCACCTACCACAAGGTCCAGGACCCAGCCACCCTCATCTCATTATTACAAACAGTCATGGTGGAGCTAGACTTTGGAACATTAGCATGGCTGGAACTGCCTTGCTGGAGAAAGGTTCATTATAAATATTGACTGTAATTCCCTTTTTAATTAAAAAAAATGTGAACTTGTACTGCAATAATATAACCTCAAATGACAGGCCCCCAGCCTCCTGGAGATAGAGAATAGAGGGGAAAAGGGAGTGCTAAAAATAAAAATACCCAGCCAGCATAAATATGTTGTGTAGTTTGAGAGTTAAACAAAGAAGGTGATAAAAGTAATCAAATAGTAAACAAAGGGTGGTAGAATTAATATAAACATCGAACCAACTGGACAGTTAATTAGCTTGCTATGCAAAGAAGATTTGATTCCTCCCTTGAAAGCAATGGTGATGACAAATAAACCTGATCTACCAAATATCTTCAGGTATAATGTAATATGTCCCTGATTGCTTATAAAAGAAATGCCACTGAATTACTGTGCATACTACTGAATTACCACAGGGTGAGGGGGCGGGGCCTTTGCTCTGGGTTGTTTCAACAATAATGAAACAGCTGGTTTTAAAGACTACAATTCCCTTTTGAAGTGTTCCAAAGCCAGGGATTGAGAGAGCCTCAAACTCAAATACCTACAGGACTCAGGCAGTACTAGCAGGGGTACAAAAAGGGCCATACAGGATTGGCTATATAATTTACAGTGCCCATGAAAGTGCAGAGCCTTTTATTCAAGAATTTCAAGATGACAACAGCAGAGCATTAAACCCAGTGTGGACCCTTTTAAATGAGGGCCCTAGGCAAGTGCACAGGTTGCACATCCACAAAGCCTGCCCTCAACCTGTGCAAAATAAGCTGCAAGCCAAGTTCAATTCATGCATTAGCCAGTTTGAGATCTTGTTCTAAAGGTTCCAAATTCTCTTCTTAGTCCTTCTTGCAACTCATACACATAGTTGCAAGCTGGCTGGAAAATTTTGGAACGTGTTTTATGACTGAATAGCAGAGAAAAACATGGTTGGTGGCTTATAAGGGAAACAAAGTCACTCCTTTATCTTCACCATGTCCAACTTGAGGAGTCAGATGCTAAAAGATATGTGGTTATGGAGAAAAATCTTGTGCCTTATTAATTCAAAATACATAAAAGCCTGTTATTATGACAAACTTCAGGGCTGTGGTTTAGCTCAATTGGTAGAGTGCTGCTCTGTACTCTTTGAGGCCCTGGGTTCCATCCCCAGCACCGCAAAATGGGAGAAAGACATGGCAGCCCACTCCTGCAACAATCAGTCTTCTAAAACCCCATGAGGGACACTATGAGTCTGACCCAACTCGATGGCAACTAACAACAACAACAACAAACTCCTATAAAAACTGATAACCTTGTGAAAAGTCTTCTCCTTCCTGACCCATCTACAGAGCTATTTGCAATTACCACTGAAGAGAGAGGAATAGTCGATCTATAAGTGATTTTTTTTTTTTTTGGCTTAAACACACCAAGCTGGCTATCCTCTATACATGCATAAATGTGAACCTGGAAACTTTCATGAAAATATGATCATGATTTTAATTATATTCATCTAAATTATTGTTTCAAGTGCTTCCCATTTGAAGTGAAGTTTGTAAGTCATGCTGGGGGAATGCATGAGGCTAGAGCCTTGTGGGACACACACCTCTACCAGCATGCCACCTTCCTGGAATGCTGGATTTAGAGGACTCTAGGAAAGTCATTTTTAAAGGTAAGAAATATTTCTCATAAAAATTTTAAAAATCTCTCCTTAACTGCTCTGTCACATACATTTCCTCTTTCTACATGACAATTTTGTCAAATGAGATAGAAATACTTTTGGAATGATTGCAATTACATTTCTCAAAATAGCTTATCCAAAAAAAAATCATACCTACTAATTGCCATATTGACCTTGTTTATACCCAGCAAGATTCTAGTCCAACCTAAGCAGGCAAAAAAAGCTATTGCTTAATGCATTGGGTTTGTCTCCATATATAAACCATATATGCAAATGCACCTACACATATGTACAGGGATAATGAGCTTATCTATTAGTACATGAAACAGAAATTATATTGCAATAACAGAGGAGAAAATTATTCTACTACACATTTACCTGTTATTTTTGTCTCTTCCTCTAGAATGTAGGAGAAGGAATTTGTAGGGTTTGCATCTGTCTTATGCATTGCTATGTTGCCTAACAATGCCTGGTACACAGAAGATACTCAATAAATACTTATTGAACTGAATCTACAGGATCTAAGCCTTTTACTGATTCTAGAATTAGAACTAGAAGTGAGACAGAGACATGTAGCAAGATCACCACCTTCTCGAAATTCTACTGGCTATTTTATTCTCTAATTGGTACCTAACTTCTGCTGTAGTCACTGTGCCTAAAAGCCCTGTTGCTTTCTGATCAACCTCTCTTTCCTGTACTTCATGCAGACACAAGCTTGGGGCTTCTTGGAGCAGGCTGGGACAAAGGTTAACTTCTTCCCAGAATCTAGAAAAGGCTAATGAGCCTTGTGGAATAACATTTTTAAGTCTTCCCCATTCAGGAATCAATATCAATATGCTGTCAGTGTGTGCATTAGCCCCGCACTCAAACAAAGAAAAGCCCTTAGAGCCCAGTAATAACACTGGGTGTGGGTAGCTGGGGATGGGCCAGATGATGCAGAGATGACTGTATCAGCTCTCCTCAAGCACAAGGCTTCCAGGATGTTACACAAGACTCTCATTCTTACACTTGGTCAGAGATAGCATTTGGTTTCAGCCACGATACATTCAGCAAAATAAACCTTCTTTTTATTTTCTTGACTCAAGAGATGGATTCAGATCACACCTTCCAGGCAGCGAGAAATTTCTGTTTCTTGTTACTTCCTGGTATTGCCAGGGAATGTAAATGTCTTAAAGTTAGTAGAGTACTACACATGCAGCTGATAAGACAGGTGTTAACAAACTTGAATCATTAATGACTCAAATAAGATCTGCTTTTGGTGAAACTCTGTCATGCCTAAATTCACTCATGTAGGATTTTTCACACACAGAGCCTGTTAAAAAGATATATCTACAAGGGTAATGGTGAAAGGTTGGAGCATCAGTTCTGCATGACTCAATTCAGATCTGACCAAGATTCATGCTCATCTTTACAGAAAAATTTATCTTTGTGTAGTGAAGGAGATTTTGTTCTACATATGAAATCTGATTTTCTAATTAGAATGAGGAGGGGTAGGGAATGTATGATGGAGTATAGATGACTCATCTGTATGGATGTACAGTTAAGATGGTATAAAATGTTATAAAATGACTGTGGATGAGCAGGTGGGCTTCACAAGCCAGGCTGTATTGGTTTGGAGTCCTGGCCTAATTGTTAATTAACTATGACTTTAGCCAAATTTGTAACCTAAGAATTGGCTTCTGAAAAACATAAATAATAGCACCTAATCCTGTAAAGTGATATTGTTACCCTCCACCTCATATTGTCATTATAAGAGCTAAGATAATACACAAAGCTTAGGCTAGTAACTGCTACCTAAAAGAACTGACTAAATGATGGCTGTGGTTATTATGATTATTATTTTTATCATCCTCACCGTGGCCTATTTATCTACAAAGAATTAACTTCTTTGTAACTTTGTAATTCAGTAATGGTGAAAACCATAACCAAAAGCATAGATCAGGTTAACTTCTTGTGAGGTTTACATGGTCTAAACTTGTCCACCCAGTAAAAACAATCTTAATAATCTTTCAGTCAATACTGTGAAATAAAACTCTTTAAATTCTAGAGAATTTCCATGAAACCAATAAATGCAGCCGTAGAGTAACCTCTCCCCTCCACCATACACACGTACATGACATCCATCCCTTAGGGATATATTAAAACTATGGCAACGAACAGCCTCAGCCAGTAATTAAGACACACAGCTAATCAGAGAGCAGCACAGGCTGTGGCCCTCTGAAAAGAAAAGGGGCACAAGGATGACAGCTCCCATTACCAGTGCTTTGTTCTCCTACAGCAAAAAGAGCACAAAAGCATAAAGTTGAAGAATTGTAACTATATTTTGAACATTAGTGGGAGTTGGGAGGATCACAGGCTTGTCTGAACTGGGAATACGTTCCACTAGATAACCGTACCAGGCTCCTACCCACCAGTGTCCTTACCCACCCTCAAAGCATGACTTTAGTTTTTCTAACACTGCCCTTAAGGAATCTGGCCTCTACGATTTCCAGTAATGGCACAAATCACCCACAATGTAGCAGCTGAGAGCACTATTAGACAAAAGAGACAAGATTTAAGCAAATAGAAAACTCATTAAAGTGCTGCCTTTAGTTATTTTTTACTCCTAGCAATACATGTTACCAAACAAGTCTTTCTTCATTGTTTTTCATTTCAAGTAATACTTTAGAGGAATTCTAATGGGCACCGAGTGATTTTTCTCCAGATTTGTAATCCAGCCACTAGACACACTTTCCCTTCCCCCATCACCATCAGGCACTCCTCCCTGTCACCTTAGAGCTTCTGACTTAGCTGTGTTCACACCCAGCAGTCCCAGCAGAGCTTTCTGCTCACATTATGCGACATGAAAAGGCAGGCAATGAACAATTCATGCTCCTAAGTGCTTGTGATAAAGCCAGGCTAAGCTGACCTCTCCCATCCCATACAGCTGCACAACCTTAAAGGACTGAGAGTAGCATGTGTGTGATGTGGTATAAACAAACTAATTAAAATCTGAGGTCTTTCACTCAGGCTAGTGAGACCAATATGTCAACTCTGTGGGAGAAAAAAAAAAAAAGTCACTCCAAGCTGGCTAAAGGTATTGCTTTTCCTGTTTCCTGTGATATATCTGTTTCAGGATCAATAAACAGCTCAAAAGAAAAGGAACTCAAGTAAACCAGGTGTTGCCATTCTTTCCTGTAAGACTTTTCAAATAAAAACTATCAGCTTGGCAGCAATAAGCCACAAGACCACTCCCTGATTCTAAGTGGACATATTGATCAATTGAACTGACATGTGCCTCCTCCCTTCTCTCCCCTAATAACAATCAGTTGCACCAGAGAAATTCATTTCCTTTCCCAAAACAAAAAGCAACACTTTTTTTTTAAAAAAATGAATGAAGATACTTAAAGACAGCACTAAGAATTGAAATATAAATTATACATGTTTATCTAGAGTTTCAGAATTGAGTTTGAGGTTATGATTGAATCCAGAGATTTATATTCCGGAGAATCATAGAAGATCCTGGTATTTAGCCATCAAACCAGTTTTGGGTTAAAGTTAAGCAAGAGATGGCAATACCACTGCCACTTCTAGAGGCTCTCCCCAGTGTTACCCTTGACTGCAACTGCCGCAGAGAGGAGACTTGTTCCTTGCTCAGATACAACTCAGCCTGAAAACAACTCCAGCTCTTTTAGAGACTAGCTAGAGATGGAAAAATATTGTAGCAGTCTTTCAGCTAGCTATGGAGGATGTGAATTAAAGAACTACCATGTAAACCAAAAGGCTCAAATAATTTCATTTGGTTTCAGTCCTTATGATTTTAATAAATTCTGTCTTGAATATGCAAGAAAAACCCCTTTCACACCAGGTTTATGTCAAATGCTTATTCAGCATTCATTCCTTGCCATGAAGAAGCTGAAACCCAGCTGAGGTAAATACTGAATTTCAAACTGCAAATCACTAAATAAATCACAAGAGCAAACAGGGGACCAATTAGCACTACCCCATAAAAAAAGAAATATATATCTTTACAATGTTTAAATACTGCAAACTACCCATTTTAGAGCTTATTTGGGGTTTTGCAACAGAAAATTACATTTATTTTTAAAAATCTATGAGAACACTTAAAAGAAAACAGATATGGAGAAAGAATAATTCTTTGTATTTTGATTCTTATTTGACTCTTACTGGCCTTTGTCTTAACCCGGCAGCCTGAAAAACAGATTTAGGCAAAACAACCCTTCTTTCCCCAGTCCATTTTAAGCAGACAACAGCTCCCATCTCTGCCTTAGCCGACACAGACTAGCCAACACAACAGCCACGCAATTAAGGATCAGGCATTTAACACTCACCATCTCCTGCTCCCACCATCTTCTTTTGATGTTTACAGCACATCTATAGGATGCAATACTAGGAGATGCCTTATTTGACCTGCTGCATGATGCTGTGACATCAGTTCAGATGATGCAGCTCATTATGGGAAAGACTGCTGTTGCTATGGCAACTGGGATGTGCTAGGAATCTTTGCTGCATTTCCAGTGGAGCCTGAGACAATACGGAAGTACTGTAAGAAACAGACAATATGCAAAATTTAGACCAAAGGAAGAGGATTCCTCATTGGACTAAAATCCATAAGTTTAAAAGGGATTTCCCTGAAAGTAGTTTGGAAAGAAATAAGTATTATCCTCTCCCCTTGCTCTTACACGTTTAGAAAAAAGGTGGGAGTGGAATATAGATTTAGTATTAAGCAAATAAAAACTGAAATGTATAATGTTCCCTATTAGGCAATTTGATCACATTTGCCTCCCTGGATGGTAGCATTATACCTTCTTAAAAGTTACTAAAACAAGTTTTTGCTCATCTCTCAAATGTTAAAAAGAAAAAAGCAGAGAATAAAATAGTAATAATAACAAATGAAATATAAACAACTAACCAAGTGATTTTAATTCTAAAGTAAATAGACTTTACTTTTCAAAACATAGGCAAACCCTCAGCCAAGGAGTCTTCCCTGATTGTTTCCCCTGATAGACACCAACCCACAGAACCTTCTCATGCAAAGTAACCCAGTTTTCATCTAATCTTCAGATAGCAATTTAAGGAGGTCTGGATTCTAGCTGAACATACAACATCACTCACAACTTCTAGGGACCCTTCCCTTGGCATGAGGAGAACTACTCTTCTCCATGGTCAAAATGCAAGAGACTTTCCTAAGATAAAATCTGGTAGCTGCAAAAACTGCATGGTACTAGCACAAAAATAGACATGCAGACCAATGGAACAGAAGATCCAAAAATAAATCCATGCAGCTTCAACCACCTGATATTTGACAAAGGTGCCAAAAATGTAAGTTGGAGAAAAGACACCCTTCTCAACAAATGGTGCTGGGAGAACTGTATATCTTCATGCAAAAGACTAAAACTAGATAGCTCTCTCTCACCTTATATCAAAATCAGTTAAAAATAGATCAAAGACCTTAATGCAAAACCTGAAACTTTGAAACTTCCAGAGGAAAACATAGGTAAAATATTTCAAGACATAGACATAGGCAAGGACTTTCTGAATAGGACCCTCAAAGCACAGGAAACAATAGCAAGAATTGACAAATGGGATTGCATGAAATTATCAAGTTTTTGCACAGCAAAAGACAAAATTATCAGAGTGAAGAGACAACCTACAGGATAGGAGAAAATCTTTGTCAGCAATACATCAGATAGGGGATTAATATCTAGAATATATAAAGAGCTCAAAAAATTAAACACCAAAAAAGCAATGTATCCAATCAAAAAATGGGCAAAAGTGGATAGAGACTTCTCAAAAGAAGAAATACAAATGGCCAACAATCATATGAAAAAAATGTTCAACATCCTTAGCCATCAGAGAAATGCAAATCAAAACTACACTGAGATACCATCTCACTCCAGTCAGAATAGCTACCATCAACAAAACAAACAACAAATGCTGGCAAGAATGCAGGGAAAAAGGATCCCTTATGCACTACTGGTGAGAATGTAGATTGGTATAGTCACTATGAAATCAGTATGGAGGTTCCTCAAAAAACTAGAAATAAAACTACCATGTGACCTGGCTATACCACTCCTGGGTATATATCCAAAGGGATATAAGTCAATATACCACAGACATACCTGATCATCCATGTTTATTATGCTGTTATTCACAATAGCCAAGACATGGCATCAACCTAGGTGTCCATCAATAGATAAATAGATAAGGAAATTGTGGCCTAGAGTTTTATTCAGCCATAAAGAAAGACAAAATTATAACATTTGCTGGAAAATGGATGGAACTAGAGATCATCGTTTTAACTGAAATAATCCAGACCGAGAAAGATAAACATTGCATGTTTTCTCTCTTATGTGGATGTTAGACTTCAATATATATTCATTATTAAAACATACAGGTCATGAAAGTAGAAGAGATCTAACTAGGGAAAGATAATGGATTAAAGAAAATGGGGAGGGGGCAAGAAGAAAGGGTAATGGGAGAAAAGAAAGGAAATACCACATATATTGCCTTTAGGGCAAAATCGGGATGTACATGAACTCACAAAAATGACCGGCAAATAGAAGGGAGATCATTGGTGGGGAGGGTAGGGTGGGGAAAAGGGTGAACACAAGCAATGTACAGTGAAATGCATGTATGGAAATGTCATAATGAGACCATTAAGTTATACATTAAAAATTACCAATAAAAAATTTCAAAATAAAAAAAAAGCTCTGGTGGTTGGAACAAGTGGCAGACCTGCTAGAAACTTTTTAGTTGTTGGCATTGCAAACATTAGGAACTGTTCTCTTTAGGGCAATAAAACTGCCTAGCACACCGAAGATTACTCATGCCCCTCCCCACCATGGGAGCAGGAACTGTGTAAAAGCCACATTTAAACAAGACTCAGTGAGGTGTTCCTCCAGGTGGTAAAAGAAAGGCAAGTCTAAAGCAATCATTTCTTTCCATTCTGTAGCATAAACAAACATCATGTTGTAACAACTGAGTGAAACATAGGTGGAGCATCCCATCTCTTGCATATTTAATACCTGCCAACCATTGATGGAGAAAGACAGGATGGAGCTGTCCTATATCCATTCTATCTCCACAACTCTGAGGAAAAATGACATTCTAAAAGCCCAAAATATTATATAGTGAGACAATTACATCACCCCCTCCTACCTGAGATTTTAAACAGCACTGCTAACCAACAGCATGGGAGCGGGGATGGTGTGATAGGAGGAATCCAGGCAGGAATTCGGCTCTGTGAATGGGAGATGATAACACTCCTGCGAGGTGCCAAGATTCTAAGAGGGGCACCATCGGCCTTGCACAGAGCAGCCCTGCCCTGGATGTAAAGCCAGATTGTTCTTGCTTCACTTGATGAGGAATTAAGAGACCAAGAGCAAGAGGTAAAGCTGCCCAGCGAGGTCACCAATGCTCTTGGCAACAGGGAAGAGCCTGGCAGTTTCCCTTCATCTTAGACCACATGCCACACACACTGAGGGAAGTTAACTGGCAGCCACTCCAGTGCTAAAAGCACTGACTTGGACTTCAGCAAACCCAAGTGTGATGCCAGTTCCTCCTAGAGTATCTTTGTGACTTCAGACAAATCAACCTCTGTGGGCTCAAGTGTTTCATCTGCAGAGATAATGGATTTGGCTAATAACATGATTTTTAGGCATTTTGTTAGTAGTAGAACCCTTTCTTTTAATGCTATAAATCAAATATGGACTGCCTTGATTGAAGGAGAAGCAGCAGCCCCGAACCAAGACAGACAGGGCCTTCTTACCACAGCTTCCAGCTTTGTCGGCTATATGCTGACTTCTGTGGGCATCTCTGCAGAAGATAGAGTAAAGGACATAGAACTAGAACAAGATTAGCCTTTCCAGAGCTGGAATCTCATGGTTACATAAAGGAAAGAGGGCAGAGTAGGATCAGGTGTTCCACACTGAGTATGGCTTCTCAGTATGAGAAGAATCTTGTTAGTCTCTTTTGCCAACTGCAAGAATGGATGTCTCATTAAATCTGAGGCTGGGTTAGACATTTAATAACCTCGGCTACAGCTGAATATTTCTGTTCCACAAATTGGCCCAGATTGCCTAAAAAAATTAAGCTGTCTTAGCAGAAATAAGCCATGAAGTGTTTCCTTGTTTTGTGAATGGGCCATGATAGTCAGTTTTGATCTCCCAGTGGCCTTTCTCCATACTCCTACCCCCCTACCTCCTGGGGTTGTTTTGAAGACTGCATGCAATAATGTATATAAAAGCATTCTGGTAACCAGAAGCATCATAGAAATGTCAGACCTTGTTAACATCGTCATCACCACCACACTCACTCCATTGGTGGAGTTTCCTTAGTGCTCAGATTCTGGACTCTGTGATAAAATGGCTAGGAAATGACTGTCTGCACAGCAGAACAAGGAGGGCTTACCCACTCAACACTCACTTCAGATGAGGGTAAGAAAAGGTAACAGACAGGGGATCCTCCCAGAGGGCCACAAGTAACAATGAACAAATAAGTTTGTCCTGGAGAACAGAACCAGAGCCAGATTGGTGGACTGAAGCAGGGAGCGTCACACCTGAGTGACCAGAAGGATTTCAGAACTGCAGTCAGAGAGGCTAAAAACTAATTTGTGAAAAAATAATGGTAAATGGAATATAAATGGCTGACCAAGTGATTCTATGATTAAACAGGCTTTAAAACATGGGCAAACCACATGAGAGAACACGTATCTCCTGCTTTGCCCCTGGTGGAGATGGTTGCACCATCAATTAAGTGAATGTAGAGGCCAAATGACACAGTAGGTATGTCCCTGTGGAGGTAGGTTCTTTTGGGGGGAGTATTCTTTGTAGAAAGAACAAAGATGGGGGATCAGGAAGGTAACCTGTGATAGCTACTAGGAGAGCTCAACAATACCCATGTGATCCTCTATACCCTAGGCCACACTTCCAGTGTCATCGCTGCACTCAGAGAACACCAAAACTGTGGCTTCATTTTAGGATTTACAGTTTTATTAATCCAACTACCAAGGAAGGCTTATGTGTCATCACCCATTTCAGACATAACCATGGAGTACAGTGGATGGGAGAGGGCAATAGTGGAACAAACAAATAGCCCCTCTAGCAGAGAAAAGTCAGAGCCAGACCAGGGCAATTCCCCTCTTCCAAGGCAGGGATTTTACTAACCAAGAATCATTTTTTCCCTAAGCAATGTTGCCTGACAACACTGTTGACAGTTTACCATTTTCAGGTTCCCAGAGCTACAAAGTGAACCAAAGATCAAATTCTCATGCAGAAGAAGGAAGGATTTGATGACCATCTCCTCAAAGTTCCCAATTCTGGCTTTAAAATTGATCTTCATTCACAAAATAGAGTATTCAAACACTTCACCACAGACCTATGTGGTCACAAGCCCATGTTGATATAGATGCTGCTTCAGTCAGTATACTTTATATACTTCCTGACAACATTTGAATGCCAAAAATACTTGGAAGCCAAACTACAGTGGACATTTGTGGGCTTATTGTTGGATATTTGGGATCTCTTTGTTTTCCCTAAATAACAATGTGTTATGGTTTGACTCTAAAATGTCCCCCAAAGGTCGTATGTTTGAACATTTGGTCCCAAACTGGTGGTGCTGTTTGTGAAAGTTATGTAACTTTGGGAAACAGGATCTAGCTTTGTGGAAGTGGAAGTTTTACCCTGGACCCACAGTTCTTTCAGGTCAGGCTCTCTGCTTCCTGATCACCAAGATGTAAAGTTCTCACCACAGGCCACTGCCACCTGCCCTGCTACTATGCCTTCCACCCTTACGGTCTGACATCCTATAAACATGAGCCCCCAGTAAATCATTCCTCCAGTAAGTTCATTTTGATCAGTTGCTCTGCAGTCAATTGCACAGCAATGAATAAAGTAATACACCATGAGAGGCAAAATATGTTGTCTGAAGATTATTAACCATTGGCAATCAAAATTGAACTTACAGCCATAAACTCAGTTATTACTGTTATCTGATATTTGAGTTTATTATTTCCTTTTAGCCATCATGTCTTCCATATTCTACTTTATATGCTTTTGGTGAGAAACCAATAAGTACAATGGAGCATGTGACCCAATCGGTTTATTGCATTTCTTTGACCCACAGAAATTAGTTCAGAGATGGGTATGGGATCCCACTGAAGCCACAAAGATGAAAGGAGGGATTTTATTAGAAATCACTTTTGTCTGCTGGGTTTGAATGGGAAAGGATGGCAAGTCTAAAGCTGTTTGTCTATTTTGCATTTATGAATGAAGAACTCACCTACAAATAAAGCCAGCACAAGGAGGAGGGCAGAGCTGAGTTGAGAGACATGAAATTGAGTTCTAGTGACACCACTTTAACCACCAATCAGCCTACTCCAGCTCTGTCAGTTATGAGCCAAATGTCCCTGTCTCTGCATAAGCCAGTAGTATTAAGTAGCTAGATAGATACATTAACAGACAAAATGGAGAAAATAAGGATTAAAAATGACTTCTGCACTCAGCCAGCCTGGCAACAGGGCAACCAAGGGAAGGAAAAAGAAAACCTTAGGACCTGAGCAATTCATAAGCCTCAGAGATGAAACTCCTTTAAAGGGCTAAAGTCAGGCAAGACCTCCTCACAAAGGAAATTCAAGGCATTATCCATCTTTTCACCTAAACTTTCCCAGAGTTGTAACAGTGACTACACATCTCAGCCTCCATTTAGCCTCTGACCTTTTCCAGGCAAAACTTCCATCAGCAAAGGTCAAAAAGCTTCGAGAAGTCCAGAGAGGGCAGACAAAATCATGAATGAACACTAGATTTGGAGCCTGAAGTGGACCTTGGGATGACTTTGCCCACAGAAACATGTTCTAGCAGGTTCAGACATCCTTCTGAAATCAATTTTTCTCTTGTCTGACTTTATAGGGCCAGTGTTCCTTGTTACTTCATTTTGATCTAACTTCAAACACAATCATTTAACATGGAACCAAATTCCTTTAATGTATGGATGGAAGCAAACTGTGTTGCTTTATATTGTTGCTTGTTGTTAGGTGCCAAGTTATGTCGAATTCATAGTGACCAGAAGGAAACACTCCTCAACACTGTGCCATGCCCAGCACTATGAGTACTTATTTGCTATTTATAGGGCTTTCTAGAGAGTGCTGCTCTGCACCCTCTGATGCCCTGGGTTGGATCCCCAGCACTGCAAAAATGAGAAAAGTTTCTAGCAACCTACTCTGGAAACAATCCTGAAAGAATCAGCCATTGAAAACCCTATGAAGAGCAGAGAAGCACTGACACAGTGCCGGGCATGGCACAGTGTCTGGCATGGCACAATGTCAGAGAGTGTTTTGTTTCATTCTGCTGTACATAGGGTCACTATGAGAGCTGATTTATATAGATGAAGGAAAACATTAGAAACAATGTTAGGTAGTTAACCATTAGCAGGCAATATGGAGGAAAGGGGGATTGAAAATGAAGGCATGTGCGTCTCTTGAGGACATTGGAAGGACATTTTCTAATGGGTCACACACCTAATCCAAGCCTTTAAGCCACTTACAAAACAAAGACCCTAGGCTCAGGTCACAGTAGGCACCCACAGCTGGGTGCCCAGCGCTGATGTCACACTGGGTGTGCCCTAGTTTGAATAAAACTAGAGGGAACATGCTCCCAGGCTTTCTCTGCCACTCCTCTCCCTCTCTTCTTCCTCTTCACTCTTCACCCTCTGCTTTGCTCTTCTCTCTTCAGCAACCACATGCACGTCTTTTCCTTCTTCCGGTCCGCTATCTTCTGTCTTTCCAAGGCATTTTCCCTTCTAAAAGCCTGCTTAACTCTCCTGTTTGCCTGCTGATTTACCTTCCCATGGGGATTGGAAATAGCTTTATGCCAATTAAACCTGGGAACACAGATTTTTTTCAAGTTCCTTTTCAGAGCTACCTAAGCTTCTCCAGGTGTCTCAGTTTCCCTGTAATTATTCCTTAAAGGTGTACTATCTTTTAATAAATATTTCCTATATTCTCTACTATAATTTCTGGTTTGGGTATAAATTCTTTTATATGCTTTTATATATAGGGAGCAAGGTTTTGCTTCCAGCTTCCCAGACCCATGCTCCAGACCCACCTACCCATGCTCCTCATTCCTCTGAAGCAAGGTAACAAACTCTTTAAAACCTGCACCAGTATATCTGGGCTTTCCAGTTTTACCATTTAATTTTTTTCACGTCTTAATTTTGACTACTCACATAGACAGCTCTTTAGAGTATGCTACCTGAGATTTCACCGTAATTTATATTTATATTTTTATTTATAAATTTATATTTATGCCTAGGCATTCTCCTAGGCATGAATAATTTCTTAATAAGTCCTTCTTAATTCTTAATTTCGTTTTTTAAGTGATACTATTCTCATTCCAGGCAAAGGCAAATTTCCCAGCAGCTTTTTAGTCATTACTTCAGAGTTTTTAATATTAAAAGATTTTACTAAGGCTTACATGTGTAAATCTTTATCCCTTCTTTTGCTCCCTAAAATACTAAAAAGTAGTTTGCTACTGAAGATATCTAACTTAAAATGACAATGGAAGCTGAGCACTGTGGCAAAGCCTGGGTAACTTTGCAAGACACTGACTCTAAAACAAAAAAAAAAAAAATTAAAAATCGGGAGTGCATCTCACTAGTAGAGCACTTGACTAGCATGTGCAAGGCCCTGGGGTCAGCTCCTAAATACCGTAAAATAATAAATAAATAATAATGGAAGTCAGCAAGAAAATAATAATGGAAGTCAGCAAGAAAAACACCATGCATCATCAGAGTCCTCACTTGCACTAGAGGAAGTGGTTGTGCTGATACTTACTTTCAAGTTGTTCACAACTGAATCTTGTAAGTAACACAGCATTTCCAGCCTAAATGGTCTTTTAATCTAGTCTCCCCCGCTTACCTGAGAAAGATATATTAATGAAGAATTTGATACTCATTTATAAGTATGTTCACAGGGCAAACATAATACATTCTAGAAAGTAAGGATTCCAAGATAACTTTAAAGTTTTCCTTTTTCTATGGAAAAGAAACAGTATATCATACCTTCACAGGTAAAGATGATAGAGATTCAGAAGTCCTTTCACAACTCAACCCACTCCTCCCAATGCTTCACACCACAATTCCTCTTTAGCAACCAAGTTTTGTTGAGGGAGACCCACCTCTCACATCTCTTCCCCTTGGATTCTAAACCAAACCACCCACACAGCCCTTTGCTAACTAAAATATCCACACCTGCTAAGTGCACTTTTCTCTGGGAACCAACCCCAAGGAGATACTTTGTTCCTTGAAATCAAGAGCAAAGATGTTTCACAATGAAATAATCCTTTCCTGTCCCACCCTCTCACTACAGCCAATCTTGCACTCAAGGGGTAACCATCTACTCTCAAATATGGAAAAATAAAACACCATGATTATAATGCAGGATGGGCCCCAGATCCAAAAGTATGGTGAATGTTTAAATTTTTAAAAATTTATGACAGTAAAAGACACAATTGCCATTAATATCTCTCAAAATACACCCCCACCACCACTGGCTTTAAACACACTTATCCCATGGTCCTTGCCACTGTCTTAAGCAGTTTTGGAAGTCCCTCCATCACCAGGCAGCAGGGTGCCTCCTTGGGTCCTTGGTCTCATTAATAAAAGAATCTAAAAATGGACCCAGAAAGGAACTTTGAGGAGAATTGATTTAGAGTTAGAAAACAGGAGAGTGTCCTGAATGCCGGGGCAAGCAGGCTTGGGACTTAAGCCAGCGTGGGAAGAGGGGAGATGAAAGATGGAAAGACAAAGGGAGAGAAAAAGTTACACTTTCTGAGATAGAAATCAGAAAGTGGGCAGGTCCAGCAGTGAAGGTCTGCAAACAGCTGCATTCACACTTCTGAGTTACAGGTAAGAAAGCACACAGCTCCAGCAATGAGGTTACGGCCAACTCGAAACATCTGTGTAGAACTGCGGACAACTGCAAACCATAGATACTGAGAGTACTGTGGACACTGCTTTACAGCTGTGGACAACTGAGGATGACTGCATCAAGGGGTGGGACTGTTGGGGGGTTAAGTCCAAATCTCATTAAAGGGACAGATTCCTTTGATCTTGTCTTAAAGGGTATCAAATTTTTCTCACCCTTTGGCTTAGGCTGGCCTTCCCAGGTTGTAAAACAGGTTTTCTTCTTTATTGTAGAGTCTTCCCTCAAAAGAAAATCACCACCTAGGGCCCAGACATGTAGGACCCTACTGGCTTCATATGTGCAAAGGTGTTACTGGCCATGACCAGGGCACTTGTAAAGGTGCTATTGGGTACAGATTAGGCCATTTATAAGAAGGCATTATCTATCAGCAGTTGTGCTATTTGTAAGGGTATTATCTATCAGGGAAGTACTGACCACCAGATCAAGCCACTTGTCTCAGAGGAAGCTCACACTGATATCAATTCATGTCTCAAAAGGTGTCTGGGATACAGATGGCTGCAGAGGACCCTGTACTCCCTTTCCTCCTGCCCAGCATCCCCTATCACTCTTTCAGGAACATCTTTAGTTGTGCTGTCATGGCTACTTCAATGCCCTGAATTGATTCAAAATGGTTACTTTTCATGATCATTTTGATTTTGAGGAAGATCCAGAAGTCACACAGTGCCAGATCCAATAAATAAGGTACAGGAGGACATACCATGCTGTTTTCAACAGAAATTTCTGTACCAAAAGTGATGTGTAACAGAATGTTCTTGTGACAGAGGATGAAACTAAAGACACTCATGAAAAAGGACTTCCAGAACTGCTTCAGAAAGTAGCAAGAACAATGGGATAACTGTGTTTGAAGCCAGGGGGAGTATTTTGAGAGGGATTAATGGCACTGTGTCTTATACTGTAATAATTTTTTAAAATTTAAACATGCACTATGTATTTTTTTAATCATACCTCATATTTCTCCATGATGATTAAGCTGACTCCCTCTCTGGGAGAATATTTTATCTGTGGGACACAGCACATTTATCTTTGCCCACCAAATGTCAAAGAATTTGTTCCTTGGGTAGGTCACTCTGCACATAGACTTGGCCTGGGAAAATACTATGCCCTGAAGGACCTGACAACCCACTCTGAGTTGAACCAATTCGATAGCACCTGACAACAACAATAACTCCCCAAGTTCGTCCATAAACATCTAACATGGGATTTCAGCTTAATTCCTCTCTTTGTTGCTATGCGACTTCCTACAAGGCTGCGGCAATCTGGACCCAAAGGCACTTCTATTTATAAGTTCCAATGGTTATCTAAGGAAACTGCATTGGCCAGACAAATAAACAACCAACACCCTGGAAAAACTCCAGGAACAACCTGACTCCTTTGCAGCAGTAGTTCTTCGAAATCACCAGTCCCTAGACCTTCTTATAACAAGTCAAGGGGGCACTAGCCTTTACTTAGAAGAGGAATATTCCTTCTATGTAAATCAATCTGAAAAAAATCCAGCAAAATATAAAGGATTTATTAGAACAAGCCACGAAAACTAAAGATATGGACACCCTACCTGATGGCTGGAATCCTGGTTATTACCAACCTTTCCTGTCCTGGTGATGCCTCTATTAATATTGTTTCTTTGTTCTGTAATCTTGGCATTTTAGTTATTATGTGTTGTGGAGAGATTGTTTTCTGGTCATATCTGTTTGAAATGCCTCTTGTGGTTGGATGTCCACTTCTTTCTCCATATTTGGGAGATTTTCTGCTATAATTTCGCTGAATAAGTTTTCTGTGCCTTTAGTTTTTATCTCAGCTCCTTCATCTACCTCATGGATTCTTACATTCAGTCTTTTGATCATGTCTCAGAATCTTGAGAATTGTGGTCATGTTCTTTTTTTTTTTTCTTTGTTGATATGTGAATGTAGTATTTCCTCAACTTTGTCTTCCTTCCTTGATATTCCATCTTCTGCTTCATCTAGTCTACTGGTGATGCTTTCCACTACGTTTCTTTACTTTGTTTATTGAGTTCTTCATTTGGTTTTTGTTCAAAATCTCAATTTCCTTGCTGAATTTCTCATCTGTTTTGCTGACTTTGTCTTCTATATTGGTGACTTTCTGAATAAATACTGAATTGACTTCCTCGTTTTGTTCATTTGCTCTTTTGTGTGCTCTTTGAAGTCACTGATCATTTTTATAAGTAGATCTTTAAGTTTTTTGTCTGACATTTCAACTGTTTTACTATCCTTGGATTCAGAGGTTAAAGAATTATACTCTTTTGAAGGAGATACGTTGCCTTGTTTTTAAATGTTTCTTGTGTTTCTAATTTGTGATGTGCATCTGTATGAGTAGATATCACTTCTCATTTTATTTGAGGGTTTTAGTATTGAGTGCCTTTCTCTTTATATCATAATCTCCAGTGCCACTCCCAGAGAGGAAGATAAACCACTGTAACAGGTACAATATCTAACCAAACCCAATACAGAAATATACTTTTTAAAAATGGGTCTCACTATAACATTTCCATACATGCATTTTAGAAATACATTTTAAATCACTTAAAGCCAACTGCTGCACCCCTGATGTCCAAGAACAAAGAATGGCAATAATAATATAGAGTGATGGAGTTACAACATATCTAGGGTGAAGATATAAATAACATTTGCCTGAAGTAAGAACAGGGTGGACACAGAAAGTGGAGATATGAGGATACCTCAAGGGTGAAATAAACGCAAGGAAAAAGAAGATCTATAAAAGGAAATAAATATTAGGAAGAAGAAGGGAAAGGAGCTAAAGATAAAAAATACAAGATAAAGAAAAAGATATATAAACAAAATTAAGTACATAGACAGAGCATTGCCTGCAGTCATACCACTGTGGTGTCTGATCTTGTCAGATCTCAGACGCTAAGCATGGTTGGACCTGGTTAGTACTCAGATGAGAAACCGCCTGGGAAAACCAGGTGCTATAGGCTTGGGAGAAGGACTTGGAAGTCCATTCCCAAAAATCAATCTGCCATTGAAGACTCTACGAATAGCAGAGAAGCACTGACAATAGTGTTTCACCTGTCAGACATAGGGTTGCTATGAGTTGGACAATGACTCTACAGCACCTACCAACAAAAACAACAGTAAGCACAGCAATCGGAAGTAGTAAGTGTAAAATAAGAGAAGTAGAAAAAGAGAGGTATACAAGCAGAGAAAGATAAAACAACCAAAAAAGAAAAAAGATAATAATTACCCTAGGAAATAGGGAAATGAGAAAGTGAAAATTAACAATGAAAAGAGAGAAGATAGAAAAGAAAAAGAGGCAGACAACAAGTTGCTCCCCTGCAACTCCAGCATCTCTGGGAGCTGAGGAAGGAGAATCTTGAGCCCCCCATCAGAGGCAGCCTGGCCAATTCAATGTGATCCTGTAAATAAGAAAAAGACTAGGGGTACTACTCTGTGGCACTTCCTCATGCAAAGCCTTGGGTTCAATCCCCAGCACAGCAAGAAGAAAAGAAAAAAAGGAAGGAGAAAACGTATTGGAAGGACTTCTTTCTGTGTCCTCTAATAGGTGGAGGTGGTGGTCAGTGGAGGATGGAGTCTTTTTATCTGACCACAGCTCAGAGTTGATGGTCTCTGTAGTTCTTGGGAGTTGTAGTCATCTCCTCTCCCCAGGGGTAGGGATTATTTTTGAACAACTTTCCCAAGCCCCTTAATGCCCGAACATCTCAGTGTGTCAGTGTTTCATTCCCCCTCCACACCCACTGCAACTACCTGCTGCAGCTGTGTAGCACACGAGGCTGTGGCAGGTCACTCCCAGGCTCTCTACTGGTGATAATTCTTTGTTTTCAGGCCCCCTGGGTAGCTCAGTCTCACACAATAGGTTCTCTCTCAAGATGTCATCTGGTCACAGCCCTCTGAGACATGGATTGTGGAACATTCCAATGTTGAACCCCCCTATCCAGTCAGGAAGAGCCACTGTTTCACCAAATCCCCAGAAGAGTTCAAGGGATTCAAGAATGGTGGAGCTTGTCCTATGGGACTGCCAATCTGATGGGCAGATCTGTCTGGCTTACCTCTTTGGATGAGGGCTCTCTTATCCCTCCCCTATCAGAAGCCCCAGCTGGAGGTAAGTCCTGATCAGTCCCTCTCACTGTTTAGCTCCATTCTGCTATGCGGGACCATCTCACAGTCTCCTCTGTGGTTTCTGTGCTTTTCCAGACCTTCTTTCTTTCTTTGGAAAAGAGTCCATCCCTTCCTATTCTAACTCTTTTGTTTTGTCACATCACAGGGAGGCTGCCTTTAATCTGCCATCTTAAACTGTACATCTGGTTAGAACAATTTTGTTGTTTTTTTTAGGTTCTGTCAAATTGGTCAGATTTATAGTGACCCTCATAGGGTTTTCATTCACTGGTTCTTTCAGGATTGCTTTGGGAGTGGATTGCCCGGTCCTTCTCTCATTTTTGTGGTGGTGGGGATCAAGCCCAGGTCCTAGCAGATCCTAAACTAAAAGGTTCCCCCATGTGTCTGTCAGCTTGTCATGCTGTGGGGCCTTACATGTTGCTGTGAAGCTGAAAGCCACCAGTATCTCAGATACCAGCAGGGCCACCCAGGGTAGACAGGTTCCAGCTGAGCTTCCAGACTAAGACAGACTAAGGAGAAGGATCTGGCATTCCACTCCTAGAACAATTAACCATTGAAAACCCTATGAATAGCAGAGAAGCATTGTCAAATATACTGCCAGAAAATGATATTCCCCCACCCCCCCTCTGGAAGGCATTCAAGAAATGAGTGGGGAAGGGTTGCCTCCTCAAAGTAGAGTTGATCTTAATGATGGAAATGGAGTAAAGCCTCTGGGACATCCTTATGCTGATGTAGCATGACTCAAAATAAGAAGAAACATAGTGGCTGAAACAATGGGCTCAAACATAAAAGGGTTATGTGTCTAGCACGGTGTTAGGTAGTGTTTCATTCTGTTGTACTTAGGGTCACTATGAGTTAGATCCCACTCAACAGCACCTAACAATGAAAACAAAGTAAATGATAAACTGATAAATGCAGTTAGTTATTATTCCTTCCTATCTCAGGTACATCGTGAGTTCAAGGTCACACGAAATATCCTAGTTGATTTCAAAGTAAAACCAAATAATAATCCCCCAACAAAAAGGTGGGGTACTACTTTTCAAGGCCATACAAAATAGCTCTTGGCCCATTAAAAATAAAGTTAAACTAAGTTACACTCCTTCCTGAGTCTACTCTAAAGAAAAACTGCTAATAGATCCAGATAACTATTCCTTACTCACCCAATAGCAAGAGGTAAACTGATAACAAAACCTGTTTTTTCCTGGCCCAAAAGCCAAAAGGTAAACTGACAATAAATATCTGGCCCACTACAAACAATGAAAAGTCCAAATAAGATTAATTATTTCCCTCTCAGCCTATCTGGGAAAGGTCTAGCCTGCATTTCACACCCAGGACTCATGTCACCCTGGGCAGACCACTGCTTTAAACTCACTTTAATAAAAGTAGGGGAAAAACAGAGACTCAGGGCACCTGGTCTTTTCTACCCTCCCTGGGTGCCCACTTTGTTTCTAGTCAAGGTATCTTTCATACTTGTACTGTATTACAAGCCTTCTTAACACCCTGCTAGTCTCTCTATCTCTCTTTTTGACTGGAGGAGTCTCCTAACCTTAGGTCACCTCACCCAAAGAACCATGGTCCCTCAAATTTTCTCCAGGTTACTCCAGGGACTTCAGTTTCTCCAGTAACAAAAACTGGATCATTCCTTCAGTAACTAACACATGAAAGACTTCCCTATAACAAACTAACAAGCAGCTCTAATAAAAGAGGTTTGTTTACATGGTAGAAACATTTTTAAGTGAATAACCCAGTTTGATAAATTTATTCTTAAAAATCAGCTGTGTATAAAATGTAGGGTTATATACCGTTGACAAAGATGTCTTTGCCTTTGTTAGGATAACAAAGAAGAAAGCTGAAATTCTGTGTCCTATTGTTGTTGTTGTTGTTAGGTAC